>VXBX01005352.1:0-58284 GCA_013400415.1 Scytalopus superciliaris
TGTCTTCCTATTGTCACATTTATTAGCTTGACATTCCTGAGTTTTATTGCTTACATTCTTCTTCATCTTTTTGGAAAGCAGTTTTGGGCTCTCCTGTTGCTGTTTAACTTGTTTCTGGACCCCTGCAGTGTTACTGTCCCTGTCACTTCTCCCACTGTCACTCTGATTAGGGCTGGGAGAGGCAGCTCCATGTTCTGAACTTTGGTCTTGTAGAGAAATCGTGTCTTTCTTCTTCCCTTGCAAAGGTTGCCTAGAACCAGGCTGATGTCTCTGGTGTGCCGTGGGGGCAGCAGCTGACAATGCCTCGTGCTGCTCACCAGGCACACTTTGTCTCTTTTTACTGGTGACTTCAAGTGTACACAATGCATGGTTCTCGGGCTCTCTTTCAGGTGACTTCTCCCCAGAATAATATGTGCAAGCTTCAAGCCCTAAATTTCCTACAGACCCCTTCTTTAGCCCAGTGCTGTCCTTAGCTGACCCTTTTAGACAAAGGGACCCCATTCCCCTGAAGGGCTGATACTTGAAATGTGAATTATTTTGTCCCTTGGAGCTTTCCTCATTCTCCTCCCCTGCTAAAATATCAGCCAGCACATCTTCAGGACAGATGCTTTTTTTTTTAACTGCAGGGTTAAATGTACAAAGTTTTGGTTTATTTACATTACCCTTGGGATTTTCTTCAGCACTGGACTGAGCAGAATTCTGTGCACCATCTGATTCCTCTGCAGTGCTTTTGGCAGCCAATGCTTTTAAGTCATGTAAGGAAAGGTCTAAGCGGTAACAGTTTTGCATCATGGACTCATAGTCAGAGCTGGTTTCAGACTCCCCTTTCTCAGACTCTGAGTAAGAGCTTTCACTGTCACTTGTCTCTGCTGAACTGGCAACTGCTGAACTTTGCAAGGCAGCAGTGTTGGATTTCTTAATTTTCTCTTTTTTTCCAACGTGTTCTTCTTTTATAGTTTTCGTTGAGGAGCGATTTACCAACCCCCTTTTTTTGTTGGCTAGTATTTTTTTATTTTCTACCTTCATCTGTTTAGAATCTTCTAAAACTGCAGTTTTGCTGCTATTTGCATCCGGAGTTTTACTTTCAGCAATAATTTCATCTGTATCTGCTGAATCATAACCATTACCATATTCCATAGTCTCTTTGTAACTTCCTTTGGTAATTTTCTTCATGGCACCTGGGTTGCTTAAGGACCAGTGACTACTGTATTTTAATCCAAAGTCATCCCCAACAATTTCCAAGGGGTCACTTTCAGCCTCAACGTTTCTAGCTTTCTGTTTTTCTGCCTCTTTCTTTACCATGGCTCTGATCTCCTCTTCAGAATCAACATCACTGTCAGAAACACTCCTGCTATTTTGAGCTATAACTCCATTAACGTTGCTTTCATCTGATAATAAACCTCCCTCTGGTATTTTACTATTGAGACTCCTCGATGGAGGCAATTTAGACTTGTCGTTGGGTTTGGGTTTTGATCTTTGACTGAGCTGTGGTGAGCTGGTGTGTTTTGGATGGGACTGGCACCCAGAGGACAGAACTGCTGCTCCATTCAGGGCCTCACTGTGCAGGGGCCTCAGTTTTTTCGGTGGTTTCTTCATCCCAGGGAACTCTCCTTGTCTCTTCCTGTTTGCGCTGACATCGGTCCCTTCCAGGTGCCAGGTGAGCTGGGACACAGGAGCTGCACGTTCCCAGTTTGGCTCCAGCTTCCTCAGGTTATGGCAATACTTTGAGGGGTCATATTTCACAATGTGGGTCTGAGTTAAGGAATTAAAACGTGATTCCTCCAGCAAGCAGACTCGAGTCTTTCTGAACAGGCTAAATTCTGTGTGAAAGAACAAGGAGCCCTTTTTCATCTTATGCCTTTAAGCAACTGACTTGCAGTCTAAGGAACTGCTTCAAATCACACAAACTTACTGCAAGATTTACTTGGGGGATTCAGTAAATGGAGCCTGACACAGCAGTCAAAATTAAGACTGTTCAGCAACTGTTTCTCCACATGGCAAAAGAAGGAAGGGAATTGTGCCCACGCCCAA
Organism: Scytalopus superciliaris; assembly: GCA_013400415.1. Classification (NCBI taxonomy): domain Eukaryota; kingdom Metazoa; phylum Chordata; class Aves; order Passeriformes; family Rhinocryptidae; genus Scytalopus; species Scytalopus superciliaris. Next base: position 2,032 of record VXBX01005352.1, read on the forward strand.
ACAGCAGGAAAAGGATATTTTATTCTTTTGCTGATTCCTGAGGTGCAGGACAGGCAAGACTCTACCGAATTTACCAACCACCCACTTCTACAGGGAAAGAAAAATAAGCAGTGTCAAACAAAAGAAGAGTGGAAGTAACCCTGGAACAGAATAAGATGTTTGCTCTTGGATAACAAAATTACTAATAAAGAACCATCTGTGACTAATTCTTTTTTGTTTATGCTCTTAAGTGAGATATAATCATACTGTGCAACTTAAGACAGCTTTCTTCTCAAAAACAAACCAAATAAACCAAATATCTGCAACCTGCAAATAAAGAGTGATAACAAAAAAGTAAATTTCTTTACTTTGCAAATGCTATTTCTAATATATGGCTTCTGGTTTATGAATTAACAGTTGTCACTGCACAGACAGAATCACTATTATTTTACTCTCTTCCCCTTTCCCACAAAAAAAAAAAATCCCTCCAAAACCATTCTGTGCTTAGTAAATAATTCTGGAAACTTTGTAATAAATATAATTTTTCCTGCCTTAATTTGCATGTTCAGTGATTTTAATCTTATTCTGGTAAGCAGAATTGTGCAGACCCTGATTCTGAATGTGCTGAAGCACAGAGAGTAGTTCCTGACAGCCCAGCTTTCAAGAAATTATGTGCTGTATAAAAATAAGTCACACATTTTCTTTACAAGCTTTTAAGGGTGACATGAATATACATTATGCTACATACTTATGCAAATTCCCAACATACATGAGGAACAAAGCATTTCCTAATTGAAGATCGTGAGAGCAGACAGTTGGATCAAGATTATTTCCAGGCACTACAAAGAATGACAGGAGCCTTCTCTTTGTCTCCACAGGTTTTTCTTCTCCCTACTTTTCTCAACTTGGACTGTCACCCTTAATAATTACATTTCTTTACATAAGGCATAGAGATTTGGCATCAATCTAGATGCAATGAGCTTGTTTTTTGTTGGTTTACTTCTCTTATACATCTCCCCCACCATACCTTATGCTCTGGCACCTCAGTACCTGGTACTGCTTTCATGTGAAAGTCCACAACTCCAGTCTTTTTCAGTGATTCCAACAGACAGGTTTGGTTATTTCTCTGTGGCTTTTCTTTCTGCAGCTTTGCTTCCTCCCGCTCTGTGGCAAGCCTGTACCAAAAAATACATCACACATGGAAAAAGTACTGTGCTAAAGCCCATGTGCTAAATCAGAGCTGGCAGGGACCCCCTCCCACAGAACAGAAACCACCCACTGCTCAAGGAATTAACACCTTGACATTCCCTCTAAGGGAATAATGACACAAATCATGTTGCAGTAACAAATATGCATCAACTCCACCAGTGTCTATAAAAACTGAGAGGATAAAAGATGAAAGCACAGCCATAATATAATCAGATAAACAGAAAAAGGGTGACTTAAGCAACAACGTGCATTTTTAAACCCTGATTTTTACCTGTGCAAAAAGCTTTCTTTGGCCAACTCAATTTGCAGTGTCCCCCCTTTCCATTTTGTTTTATTTAAAACCGACATGCCTGCAAAACAGAGAGATGTGAAATAAGTCTCTTTCTCATTAAAGAAGCACAGCCTGGACTTGACTACACCTTCTTTTGTGACAGGCTGAGGTTTCTTTAGAGTGAGCTCACACCTCACTGCTCACTTGGTTTAAGTTTGTATCTGAAAGGTACCCATAAAACTGCAGCTTAAAGTGGAATTAATAAGACACCAAGAATGAAACAATCACTACCTTGACCACATCCTGTTGTAACATTAGATGCATTATCAGTAAAGCAACTTGGCTCAAAAACGTAAGTAAAAAACAGAAAGATGTACTCACACTTTTTAAGCTCTGCATCAGAAAAGCTGACGCTGACGTAAGCAAAAGTTTTCATGGGGTTCCCTGATCAATGACAAACGTCCAGTTAATTTCTGTGTAACGTCAGTCTTTTCTTTAAAACTGAAAATTAAACTATTTCCCGAAAATAAAGTGTCCGAAGCAAAAAAACCCATTTCACACTTAAAACGGAAAAGCAATGAACTTCTAAAGGACAAAACGAAACAATCACCCTGATCATCTTTCCTGGTGATAATCTCCGCATCCGAAACACGCCCAAACTTGCCGAATCTTTCCTCCAGCTCAGCCCTGGAGACGGTATGGCCGAGCCCTCCAACATACAAGCGCTTGGAAACCTGTTCCTTCTCCATGCTGGGCAGTCAGAGCATCCCACCGGGAACACACACTCCGCTCTCCTGCGGGGAGACAACAGGTCAGGGGCCAAATCAGCCCCCAGAGAGCCGCGGGGGGCCCGCAGGGCAACAGCGCCCGCAAACCCCGCCATGGGGGTCGCCTTAAAACCCTGCGCGGCATCACCCACATAGAACAAGGGCCATAATCAGCGTCAGCGGCCCTGCACCGTGTAACCCAAGGGTGCTTTGCGGGGGGACGGGAGAGCCCACACACCCGGCCCTCACAGCAGGCGCAGAGGGATCTCGGCCCGAAGGGACCCCCCGGGCTGAGGGATCTCTGCCGAGGGTCCCGGTCCCGGTCCCGATCCCGATCCCGGTCCCGATCCCGGTCCCGATCCCGATCCCGATCCCGGTCCCGGTCCCGATCCCGATCCCGATCCCGGCCCCGATCCCGGTCCCGGTCCCGGCCCCGAACGTTCCCCCTCTCCTCCCTCACCGCCGCCATGTGCGCTCCTGGCCGCGCCACTCAGTTTACCTTCCCCCCAGCACCCCTTCCCAGCCCTCGCGGGGGGAAAGAAGGGTTCCGCCTCCTCGCGCCGCCGGATTCTGCCCGGCTGACGGACTCTGCCGGCTTCGTGTTTCTGGCCGGCCGAGTGTGGTGGGAGCACACGGGCTGGGTACTACAACACGGGGCCCTTTGGGCGTAACTAACCGCGAAGAAAGGCAGGGGTGGTTTCCGCAATACACGAGCAGAAATTAACATAAATGAGGGAGCAGCGGACAAAGCTACGCTTTTCCCATTCGTCTCTGATGAGGAGCTCTGGCAGCGTCCTGTGAGCGCCTCGGTTGTTTCACAAGGAGGGGCAGGCAGGCGCGGCCGGCGCCCCCCGCTCGGGGAGCAGCTGTGGTAGCGCCCGGGCGCGCGGTTCGAAAGGCGCGNTCAGACCCCTCCCCGCTCGGGCAGGGTCCGGGTTCGGGTCCCACCGCTCCGTCTCGCTCTCAAACTCTCCAAGGCGCTTCCCTTCCCCACCTGTGGCAGCGTGAAATCCAGTGCTCGGCGGTGTGAACCGGCAGGTACGTAGAAATGCACAAATATATATATATATGTATATAAATACACGCATATATATAGTATAGACACGTGTGTGATATGCTTATGTATGTACACTTAGAGTGAGGCGAAGTGTTTGCTTGTTTGCAAAAGCTTTTTATTTAATTAAAAGTACCTGTGAGTATTCTTTCTTTTTCTGGAGTTAAAGCTCTCTGAAGTCCTAATTAGCCTTTGAGTCTTCTGCAGCCCAGTGACAGCCTCGGGTTCAAGTAGCTGTAGTTCGTGTGTGTGTCCTGTTCCTGCTGTTGAGAGGGATCAGCTGACCTGGGGTAAAGTTCTGGCTGCTGTTAATGTTTTTATTTTTCCCACCATGCTCTTTATCACAACCATAACTTTCTTCCNGAGCACACGGGCTGGGTACTACAACACGGGGCCCTTTGGGCGTAACTAACCGCGAAGAAAGGCAGGGGTGGTTTCCGCAATACACGAGCAGAAATTAACATAAATGAGGGAGCAGCGGACAAAGCTACGCTTTTCCCATTCGTCTCTGATGAGGAGCTCTGGCAGCGTCCTGTGAGCGCCTCGGTTGTTTCACAAGGAGGGGCAGGCAGGCGCGGCCGGCGCCCCCCGCTCGGGGAGCAGCTGTGGTAGCGCCCGGGCGCGCGGTTCGAAAGGCGCGGGAGGCGCGCGGCGGGTCCGGCTCAGAGCGCTCCGGANCACGCATATATATAGTATAGACACGTGTGTGATATGCTTATGTATGTACACTTAGAGTGAGGCGAAGTGTTTGCTTGTTTGCAAAAGCTTTTTATTTAATTAAAAGTACCTGTGAGTATTCTTTCTTTTTCTGGAGTTAAAGCTCTCTGAAGTCCTAATTAGCCTTTGAGTCTTCTGCAGCCCAGTGACAGCCTCGGGTTCAAGTAGCTGTAGTTCGTGTGTGTGTCCTGTTCCTGCTGTTGAGAGGGATCAGCTGACCTGGGGTAAAGTTCTGGCTGCTGTTAATGTTTTTATTTTTCCCACCATGCTCTTTATCACAACCATAACTTTCTTCCCCTTACCCAGTTAAATCCCAAGAGCTTCTGTTTGTTGTCCTTCGCTTCATGTAATGGCTTCAAAGTTTCGGAGTCAGTCACAATCAGGCACAGATTTGGTGGTTCTTTAATTCCATACACTTGCTTTATGCACTAAATAACTCAAACCGTATTTTTCCATGTTGTTTCCTTGTGTCTGTTATTCAGATGCTGGTTTTTTATGAACTAAACCAAGAAAATCCTATTCCCCCCTCATCCCTTTTTATTGGACAGTGTTAGTGTGGATCTTGCAGGTAGAGTAGGTGTTGTTTAAAAACACATAAAACCATCTTATGTTTTTTCCTGGTTGAAACTATTAGTGCATCAGTATTGAACTGCACATCATCCTCCACAGTCCTTTGAACGTGTCAGGTCTAGGCCGAGTGTCAGGTTGCTGTTTTCCCTGAAATTTGAGGTTTATGTGTTTTGTGCTGTTGGTGAAACGTGGTTGCTGTTTGTGCCTCTTCCCTGGTGTTTAACCAGAAGGCAGATGATGCTGCTGTGTCAGGGACAGCTGTGCCGCATCTGACCGAGCAGTCCTTAGGTGAATTGGTCACAGCTGCGTTCCATTTTAATTTCTGATTAGGACTGGGTTTCACCTGTAGAGAAGTTCGTTCTTCTATTACAGCAAATTTAAACCAGCTGGATCTGCTCCCGATGCAATCATGCTTAATTAAAAAGACCCTTGAAGCCTTTAACCCCACTCCATTCTTGGTTTAACTTCTGTCGTTGCAGGCTGTGCAGTGGTCTGTGTCTTTTAAAATTATTTTGGCTTTAACTGGATTCAGTTTAATTAAAGCTTAAGGAACTAATGCAAGAAAACTTATTTTTTTTTCCCGGAAAAATTGTTATTTATTTTGGAGAAAATAATTTCTTATTTCTGACTTTACGTAAAAGAATAAAATTGTTCTTGGTCACGTTCCTGCTGATATGTGGGAGCTGCCTGTGGTCACTGAAGGTACAATTTTTCCTACTCATGATGCTTTTAGGTGAGTGAGTTGTGTTTTGTAGGAAACTGTTATATTCAGAATTATGGAATAAGTGACTTTTCTGCTCTTGTAACATCAACTTGTAGACCAGCATCCTTCTAAATGAACTTTCCGGGGTGTAAGTAGGTGTTAAATGAATAGAAGCTGGTGGCAGAATTCCTGTCAAATTTGGTTCTTGAGGATCAAGGTTCAATATTAGTTTAATCTGCTATAATGAATAGTTTTGTTTAATGCTCTAGAATTCTTTATGGAGGTATAAATTACTGTAGGTGTCAGAGCTACCCGGGATGTTTAAAAACTGTATTTTCCAGTTTTCAAAAATTATAATATACACCTAATTTGTCTCATTTTAAGTACAGGGGTAGGAGAAACAATTGCCTAATGTTATATTTGCATTTTTTAAAAAAATTGAATTTTAAATTAAAATTTAAAAAATAAAAAATCCCCCTTGTTCCTGAGGAATGTATTTTGTTTTATCCAGTAACACTGATTCTGAGAAATGGACAACAATGTTTATCAAGTTTATGAAGATGAAATCCGGGCACTGGAAGAAGAAATTAAACTATTGACAGAAAAGTATGAAGATATCCAGCAAGAATCCACCTTTTATTCTGAGGAGGAGATATTGAAGTCAATGTATGCCTTTTTTCACACGTTGGATAGTAATGCTTCTTTGTCAAAATTGTTTGGGATAAGCTTTTGTGTTAGGACTTTCCTTACTTTTGCAGATTTAGAACATGGGCTATATAGGAAAAAATTGCAATTAATAAATAGTTTATCTATTTTTACTGCCTTCTGTTGGTAGTTTGTGGATTTTTAGGCAGGCAGAGCAGGATGTCAGGGGTGTTACTGCAAAGGCCCTGCAGAGCTGTTGACTGCAAAAGCCACATTTCCATTATGCCCTGTGAAACAGCTCAGTGTGTGTTTATTTGGGAAAAGAGGAAAAAGATGGAGGTTGGGGACATGCACAGTTGTGACTTGTTATGTGCTAAAGAAGTGCCATGTTGTGGCTTTTAAATACCATTATTTAACTGATATAGTACATGTATAATCCGTGGATAAAATAAGTCATTTTGATGGGTAAAGGAATGGTAGCTCATTTTTGGTGGATGTTCCTTGAAATGGACACTTGCACCTCCAGACCTGTAATAAAGGCTGTGTCTGCTTGGCAGTGAACAGAAAGTGTTTATGTAAATTTGAACAGTTTGCTGTTCCCAGCAATGTGACCCCATTGAAGTTTGACTCCTTGAAAACTGATCTTGGTCTGGAAACCATCAGATCACGTTTCAAATGCCTTTTGTTTAGTGATATTGCTGTACTGATGTGACAAAGCATGTCCCTTTTGTCCAGCTATTTTGCCATTTTGGTTTTACTTTATTTTTGTTTTTCCCCTCCTAGGAAATCATTCCAAAGAGAAATGCAGGGAGAATTCAAGGGACATGAATGCCCATCAGACTTGAAAGCTCAACTTGAAAGTCTAGAAACAGATCTCTCATTTTTAATGAAACTTACTGGTTTTCAGTTCACAAGTCATTCCAAGAAAACACTGGAAAAAAGTAAGTAGTTTTGTGCCCTTTACTGTATGTACTGAGAATATTGGTGCAGCTCATTCCATCTGCAAACTTGTGTTAAATTCTACTTTAATGTTACCAGAGAGACAATTGTTTTGAAATACAGTAAGATTTTCTTTATTGACAAATAGTTTCTGAGTAAATATTGTACTTTGCAGAGTGAGAAAGTGACAGACTGCTGTGAAGTTTGTTTGGGTTTTTTAAACATGTTCTAAATTCTTTATATGATGGCTGGTATCAGTTGGTGCTTTAAATATGACTGAGGGAAGAAATGCAGCAGTTGAACAGATTTGTTATTGATAATTTTGTTAACTTTTATTTTGTAACAGCTGGAGACAGAACAGTGCAGAAACACAGATTATCAGGGAATTGTTACTCCCTGTCTTTTCAATTGGAATTCCAGCTTCTTGTAACACAGGTAAGGATCAATGTAGGTTTAAAAAAAGAAAAGGCAACTACCAAGCAAACGAATAAAACTTCAAATGTCAGTATTTCCTTTTCTAGGTGAAACCTTCAAGTGCTTAATCTAAGCTTTGGGGAGGGGTGTTTTCATTCTCTAACAGCTGGACCCATGTTTTGAATTCCGTGTGCAACCAAACAAAATAGTTCAGGTCAGGTTTAGTGTTGAGTCATGAAATCACTTGGGTTAGAAAAGACCTTTCAGATCTCCAAGTCCAGCTGTTAACCCAGCACTGCCCAGTCTATATCCCCCTTCCCCAAACACCCTGCAGGATGTTTTGGCAGGCTAATGCTGATGTAAAGCCCTGCACAGCCCTGGGTGACCACCAACTCTGCCAGGTACCTGCTGGGGCCTCATCCTGACCCAGCACAGCTTGGATCCCACGGCTGTCTCTGATCTCCCACACAGCATCTTCTCCCATAGTCAGGTATTCCCTTCTGGAAACTGGAAAATGCCAAATGTTACCTCTCTTGAGGAAACTGAGGAAAGGCTGAAACGCTACAAACCTGAACAAATATGGTTGAGGGGGGCATTTTTTGACTTTGGTTATATTTGTATGTGCTTGGTTAATGGGACAAGTCATTACAGCAGAGCACTGCACAGAAGTTACACTGCTGATTACAGATTTTCTGTGAGGAAGCTCTTTCATAAGAATCTATTCTTAGCACACAATTCAAGATGCCAAGTAGTAGAAAACAGCTAGTACTCCAGTTTGTAATAATGTTTTTCTAATGCTATTGTACTTCTTTGCAATAGTATTTTTGGAATCAGAAAAGCTTGATTTTCAGCTCTGCTTTAAACTTTTTTTGAAATGTATTATGGTTGGACTGATAGTCTAGGTCAGACTCACAGTAAACTGCCTTATGTTATGTAAAGAGGTGCTTCCTAATCTTAAGAAAAGCCATACTATGAATTTGGAAATTGAGTATTTAACAGCCACACGTGGATTGCATCATTTGAAACTGCAGGAGTTCAGCTGACTGAGGTTGTTCTTCAGCCTCTCAAGCCCACAGGTGACTTGAAACTTGTGGTCCTTTAGATGCCACTTTACCACTTATTTGTATAAAATTTAGGTTTGAGCACAGAAACAGCCTGCAGCACTCATGAGGCTTGGTGAGATCGATGTCCCTGTCTCAGCTGCATCTTCTGCAGGATGATGACATCTTTTGGTGTCAGTGGAGCTCAGAGGAGTTAAAGGGGTGCCAAATTTACTGATAACGGTGTTGGTGGTGCTTAAAGCCATTGCACCACTATGTGGCAGCACTTGGCTGCTTAATGCCTAAAATTTGGGCTACTTGAGTGCCGAGTTCACCAGAGGGAGATAGGGAATCCCAGGTGAGTCCAGTCAAAGATTTTTGCCTAGTTCTAGGTGGCTGTTTCTGTGGTGTAAAAGGAATGGCATCGTGGCTTTGCCACAGCCTTCCTACTCTGTGCAGGTCACTCCTGCAGGAGTCTGCCTGCACAGCTTTCAGCAAAGTTGTGACTTCAGGCCAGACTAAGACCAGGGAGCTCAGCTTTAATATTTTTTTTTTGTGCCTCTGGCTTCTTGCATATAAAAGAAGCCTGTTGTGTAAGAGGTGGCACTAACGTTGTTGTTCAGAATAACCTGCACTGACATCAACACAGTGCACAGCTGTCTTAAGAAATAGAAGGTGGCAGCTGGTTTGGGGAAAAGCCCAGCAGGTAACAGACACCTTGGTTTGCAGCAGAAAGTAAAGAACAGTTTTTTCACACTTAACTGTAGCTGTTCTGGTAGTGAAGTTACAATACAGTTAACTCAGCTCCATAGGATTAGGAGAGGACATGTACAATGAGCTTGAAAATCTGCCAAAACTAGCCTGAGCCTCTTGAAAAATCAGTCATTCAAAAAGAGTTGCTTTCTTGGCAAGAGCTTTCCTTTTAAATCTTTTGATTTGGCCCCAAGGTGGCATTTTTGATGTGTGTGTGTGTTAGTAACCCCCTTATTGGGAAACCAGTTCCTCCTGAGGGCAGCACATCAGCTGGTGACTCCTGGCAGCTCCTCTGCGACTCCATGCACGTGGTGAACCCTCTGCTTTAAACCTGAAATGACTTTGCCTGATGTTACTTAGTCAATCCACTGATATTTGTAGTGCCTTGGTTTGCTTTTCCCATCTTTAGTGATGGCAGTGTTAGCACTTCCTCTGTCCAGCCAGTACGGATTGCTGAGGTGTGTGTGCATTTAACTCCAGCTGGTCTGGTTTCTTCTGTTGCCATTCCCATTTGCTCATAGTGACTGGGCACAAGAAAAATAAAGTACCAACTCCTCCAGTTTCAAGTGAAGCCTTTGCTGTAGTCTTCAAACCCTGATTTTAAGCTTTTTCATTCACTGTGATCTAATCCTTTAGATTTGACAATGCACAGGAAAACAGAATTGACTTCATTTCTGGCTCTATTTCTACTCTTGGACCTTCTTTTTTCATTTTTAACGGATTGTTAGATATCTTAATTTAGAATAATTTTATTCATATTATCATGCTCACATTCCTGAGCAGTAGTTATTGCAAAAAGGGACAGCAATGCTGACAAGGTAAGGTGCTGTTCCAAAAGCCTTGTTGTGTGGATAATACTGCTGCTGTTGAAATGAAGGAAACTGTCCACACATACAAGCTGTAGTTTAAAAAGTGCTACTTTAGGAATTACAGTACTGAGAAAAAAGAATATGCAAATGCTTCTATTTTATATGCAAATAGATATGAATTTTTTTCCTTGCTGGAGGAATTTCTGTAATACTGTGTTGTTACTTCTCCAATCCAGAGCAAGGAGAAGGTGTCTACTGTCGTTACTGATCTCAGCATTGTAATGGAACCTGGAGAAGCTTCAAATGTGAGCAAGTTTGTGTCAAGGTAAGCTGGAGTTGTTTGCTCAAGGAAAGTCCCTGTGTGGGATATTAAATGCACTACTGAGCTTTCCTGTGAATTGCTGGCAGTCAGTGTCTTTGTCATGCCACGTAACCTTAGCCCAACCTGAACCCTTCTCATCCCTTGGCTGTACCCTGGAGAGAAGATGAAATGCATATCATTTTTAAGGCCTGAAGGGACTTCAAATTCATATTAAACAGAAACAGTTTTGGATTGTAATGTGTTTTATAGATGTTTGAAATGGTTTGGTTCAGGGAAAAGCGTAACAAAGCAGTCTGAGCTATTGCATTTTAGTGTCTGTGAGCTGTTCCTCAGATGTGTATGTGAGCTGCAGATGTGCAGTGTGGGGGAGTAATGGCTAAAGGGCACATCCTGAACCCCTCCCCAGTATTTGCCTGTTTCTGTTCTCTCAGCTCACCGTTCCATCTCTCTTTGTATCAGGATTTATTTCACTGATATTTCAAAACAATAGGATATAGTTTAAAAACCTGAATAGACTATTTATGCAATGACTCTAAGGAAATTTACATACTAAAATTTAAACATATGAATGAATGTTGTTTTTTTATCTTCTGGAGTATATCAGCTTCTTCTGGTAACATCAGTAATTAATCAAATTATTTGTCTGCAGTGTTCCACTGAATTTTGCTAGCAAGCTGTTCTGAGAACAAATCTATTATTGAGTAGCTGACTTAATCCTGCTCTTTTAGTGATTTCTTTTGTTTTATGTTATTTTTTGGACTTGGAAAGGGAGAGGGAAGGCCAAAAGATGAGTGAAGAAAGGTGATCTACCTCAGGCTTCAGTAGTCTTTACTGGAAACTGAGATTTTTTCACTCAGAGACTTGGAAATTTCCATACAAACCTACTAAAGGTAGTGGTGTAACTGAGACGAGTAGCTGACTGCTCCCAGGGATTTAGAAGAGGAAATTGCCCTGTTTTATTCATGAATATTTTGTGACAGCAAAAATCTGTTGGAACTTAATAGTCACACTGGGAAGGAATGTTTTGAAGTAGTGGCAGACTTTATTTCATCCTGGCTGGAGCCCTGCTGTCTTGTCCCTGTCTCTTCACTCCCCTGGTCCTTTTCCACACTGCACCGGTGTTCACAAGGGCACAGAGGTTCCCATGGGTCACAAAAGATGTCAGTAAATCAAGCACTGCTTCCCTCTGAGCCTCTCTTTGCATGTAGTGTCTGTTGACCTTGTGTCTGTGTCAACTCTTGGAGCCACGTAGGATCAATGGGCTCATTTGGCTGAAAAAGTCCACCAACTTATCTTAGAATCTTGATTCCTGCCTATTCCCTCCTTTTCCCTCCATTTCTGACCATCTAAATCTGGTCTCCCTCTGTATTATTTGTTCTTTTCAGCCTCCTTACCTCTTTGTTTTCTTCTTTTGCTTCCTCAGCCCTGTCTTGCCAAATCCATTGTCTAGCTCTGTTCTGTTTTGTCTCCTGGCCTGTTTTTTTTTTTCCCTCCTCTAATTTTTTTGGCATTATTTTTTTCTTTTTTTCATAATTCATAACAGAAGAGGGTCTTTAAGAGCACCAGAGTTAAAAACTTGGCTTTCAGTTGTAATTCCCAAGCCCTTCCTGCTTTGGAGGAAAATAGGGGAATGCTAGAACACTTGAGCAACATGCTCTTAAAGGAAGCAAAATTCAGCAGTCTGATTTCAACCAGATACTGCTGCAATATATAATTAGTATGTCTATATTTAAAAATGGTACATCTTTTAAAAATACACCTATTTTTTTAAATCTGATGACACTTTTTGCTGCTATATTCTTTAAAAAAAGTCTTAAATTTTAACATGTGTTCTGTTTGGCACCTTATTATTTTATACCACATTTTCCTGGCATTTACCATTTGTTGCATTTGACTTCAGCATAAGGAATTAGGCAACTTAGACTAATTAGGAATTATTGTTTATGGGTAGTTCAAGTGCTGGAAGACAGTTAACTGGTGCTGTTATGCAGTCTCTTTCTCCCTTGCCAATGTAAACCAGCATGAATTTACATATCTGTTCATGCCAACACAGATTTTCCCTTTCTAAACACTGAAATCAGTTTACTATCTTGAATTTAGCCAATGCTATATGAGACAAGTCATTTGACTTTTACCTCTGAAACTGGTTCTTTGAGCCTGTTAGCCAAAACTAGTGCTTTCTGCTTGAAGTTTTTCATCTGCTGTATCAGCTAAAAGTGAATTTGAGAGGAGAAATAAAGACATAGTGCTAAAACAAGGTCAGAAGCTTTGTGATAGTCTGTTAAATTGCATAAAAGGGGGTATTCATAAAAATTGCCAAACTTTTTAAAAAAGCATTTTAAGGATGTGGTTTTGTAACCAAGTTCTGTGCTGTCCTGTTTCAGCTGTGTAGGTTTAAAAAGCTCAGTGCAGTTTGTGTAGGATTGTGTTCCCAGCCAGGTAGAGCTGGGCAGTCACTTCCAAATCTCCACTGTTGCTGCAGTATTTGTAGGTTTTTGATATGTGCAGTTATGAGTTGTGGGTAAAAGCAGCTTCCCAGAACAGAGCTAATGAGCTCCTGTAAACCAACCAGGGTGTCTGTCCTTCCAGGGACTCAGCTTTCCTGGTGTTGCCAGCATTTTTTTCTTCTTGGCCTGGTTTTGTTGGCAGCTGTGACTACTGTGGTAACTTCCTTTAATGATGCTGTTCTTTCCAAGCTAGGATAAAACTTGTTTGGCTTTTCTTTTGCAGTTTCAATATCTGAATGACCCTGATGTACTGTTTTTCAGTTTATGTTTGTGTAACATGTTAAAGGTTGCTGTTCCTGTATATTAAATAGAGCTGGGTCTGAGGCACAGTTCTCCCTGGAATGTCTGGAGTGACTTGATAAATACACTGTTGCAATCATCCTATGAATGCCTCAAGTTTCTGTTCTCAGATGTTCTGAAAATCCAAAAAGAATAGCTAATCTCCAATGTGAAGGATGTTAAAAGTCAAATTTACATTTAGAATTTAAATATTCTGTAACTTCTTGAAATATTCCCAGGTGTCATGAAGGTATTTTCCTCAGTGAGGTTTTGTAAATTTGTAAGATCCTATATTAGTAATTGAAATAAATCTCTGTATTTTCAAAGCAGTGCTTGCCAGGTGTGTTTTAACAGTGGTTAATAGACTGCTTCATTTGTCTGTGGCTTCATATCAGCACTGACATGAAAGCTGTTCACCCTTATAGTTAAATAATCATGCTGCTGCAGGTGTTCTGACACAGTTTTTGTGGAATTTCATGTCCTTTGCATCCTTGCCACATTTTTTCCAGCAAGAACTGCACACCCTTTACAAGTGTCTTTCCTCCTTCCCCTGACAACGCTGGGTGGATGGTTGGCTGTCTGACAGTCTCTGTGTCTGCACTGCCCTTTGCAGGACTGCAGGTCCCAAGGCAGTTGGTTTTGCATGGATGAAGCCATCGTGTGCCTGTGTGTGGATGTGCAGCTGAACCCTGAGGGAGCCCAGAGCTGCAGAAATACCCAGGGCTCTTCTGCAGCACTCAGCTCTGTCCAGGGTTATTAAGGTTATTAACTCCTGGGTATAAAGGGCTTGGCACCACAATGTCTGCACTTCCCTTCTCAGTTACAGTTTTGTCAACATCTCTCCCACCTGGTCTGCCCAACACCTAATTAATGAGAGTGTCACCTTATTCCTTAATAGCCATTGTTCTAGATGCCCTGTGTGATCTAATGAAGAGGCCTCCCTGCCAGCTGAAGCTACAGGGTTAATCTTGAAAAGCTGAATGCCATGTGGGCACAGGCAGATAAGGTGCCATGTAAAGAATTAGTTGAGTAGGACAAAGATTTCATATTTGAAGCTTGGTGATGCAATTACCACTTTTGTGGGTTAATTTTACTATGCACTGCCTTGGAATTTATCCAGAAAACAAGAGGTGAACAAGAATTTTACAGGTGACTTTGCCAAGTTACCACACTTTGCCTGTTAGTCTAACTCCTTCCTGAGGAGCTGAAAATACTGTTTTATAAGTGTGCTCTTCAATTTATTCCCCACCCCGGTAATTACACTACAGCTTTTTTTTCACTGTTGTCATGATTACTTTTTGAGTGATTTCTCACTCATATTCAAACAAACAGAATCAAAATCTTTAAGGAAAAGGTGCAGATTTTAGGCTATAGGTTTGACACATCTGATTAAATCCGGGTTAAATGTATTTTTGTTTTGTAGCATTGAAGAACATGGAAATCTTGTAACGTTTTTCAGAAGCCTTTCAACTTATGCTGAGTGGCACGAACATCGTAGATGCACCTTCCTGCATTTCAAGGTAGTGTCTCTCAACCTTTATTTACTAGTACTATGTTTATTTCTCTATATAGTTCACTAAGACAAAGCATTGGAGGTGAAACTGGCACTCCTTGGCAGAATATGAGGGTTTTACATTTGTGTGTTGTGGAAAAGAGAGTATTAACTGAAAGATCTGTGTTGTGTTCAAGGGGCAATGCCTTTGCTTAGTGTTTGTATTGGTTCTTACCATTCTGCTGCTGTGTTCCTCATGGGTGGAGGAAAATAAGAATGTCTGTGCCTTTTTGTGAGGGAGTAAGTTTTCATTGGTATTACATTTTGATTTTAAAAAAGGCAAAGAAATGAAAAGAAGATCTGTAGTCTTTGCATGTAAGTGTTCATTTTGAAGGACTGGATCTGTTTCTCTTGAAGATGTGACAGCCTGTGTTTGGACAGTGCTTTGAGTTCTGGAGTGTTTTACTTGTATGGGAAATAAACTGTTGCTCCTTCTTAGCTGAAACATAGTATTTGAACTTAGTTTTAACTTGCCAGTATTTGGGTTGTTTGTTTTGGCTTTGTACTGGTTTTAAGATAAACAATTAATCCTTGGAGTAAAAATAGTTCAGTCTTACAGACACAAAACATCTCATATGGTGCTTAATGTTGGAGGAGGATGTTTATGTGCTTAATGATTTGTGGTTTTTTAGTTCAGTTTTATTTACCTCAAGCATTTATTGTCATTAAACTCAGTGCCATCTTTACTTTTCAGTTGAAGTATGAAGTGGGAACTGCATTGTTTCCTATTTTTTGACTCTTTTAGGCCTTTGAGTTCTGTGCAAAATGAATCAGTTTCTATTATCAAATCAATCAGAATAAAGATAATGAAGTACTATTTTCTGGTAACATTAAAAAAATAATCCTGTCCTCAGCTGAGTGATAAACCGGTATTGTCTAATCCTGCTGGCTGTTGAATAAGGGCTTTTCTTTAATCCCTCCATAGAAAAGGTAGAGCATGAAGGGGTTTATGGCTTTGTGATTGTTTCTTTCAAGTTCCACTTGATGGTTTCTGATCCTTAGGTCAGCCTCATGACAACGGTCTCTATGGTTTCTCTGCCAGTGATTCAGTAAACTGTTGGAAATATTTCTCAATTTAAAATATAATAAAAAAGGAAAAAGAGAAGAGGCAGGTTTGAAGATAATTTTTACATTGTGTGTATAAGCAGTTTTAAAGTATTTATTGAGGTGTTGAGTGTCAATAATGAAGGGATCTATTAGTTGCTAAAAGACGTGTGAACATAAACTCACTGAAGACACATTACAAGTTTGTCAATATTACAGCTGTTCTTTCTAAAAGTATTTTTATTTCCATGGACAAAGATGCTGTTGAGAATGGCAGTCTGGGGTAATATTTACCCTGCATGACTGACTAGGTGCTTATGAAGGGTTTTTTAGGCCTTCTTATTTCTGGTAGCATTGGCAACCCTTTCATTTAGAAACAGAAGGCATTCTCAGGTAAGAGAATTAATAAAAGGTTCAAAGCTCAGCTCTGACAATTCAAATAACCAGACTGCCATGGAGATGTATATTTATGACTTTATATTCTCTAGTAATTTGTGTGAAAGCAATTAAGTGTATATTTTCAACATATGCATCAAACCAATGGAAATATCTTGTCCTGTCACACAACACTAAAAAGTGAGTCTGTAGTCTTTGTAGGGAATTTTGTTTTCTTTTTTCTTCTACTTGCTCTCTTGACTGCAAATACATAGGTAGGTAACTGTACACTGTATTGGAGAGCAGACTGTTTGGGGTGGAGACTTGGGTTTATAGCCTCTTTAGTATTCTGTTATTTAGAAGAAAATTGCCCAGGCTGTCAAGTAGAAATAGACAGTGTTCCTGAAACTTTTCTCAGAGTCTGGTATAAAAACACCAAAGGCAGATTATTTTTCCTTTCCTGTTAGTGTTGGTGCTTGAGAAGGATGGAATAACATAGAAGTGATTGAATACCTCAAGTAATATTGAATGGCAACTCAAGGCAGTGCTTCAAATAGATTTTGAAGGGGTAAATGAAGTTGCCCCTCAAGTATTTCGTAGGGCAGGTCTCACTGTATTGCCACAATAAATGTTATGGCTGCCAAATGGATTTACAGCTGCAAATAACTTTGTGATCTTCATCTACTGTGAGGCTGAACAACTGAAACAGGTTGGCAGTGCTGGGAGAGCAGATTGTTGAAGCTGATACTGATAAACAAGAAAAAAATTCAAGTTTTATTGGAAATACAGAACAGAAATGAGTGATAGGAAGAAAAATAGAATGGTTTACATTCAGCTTGATATTCTACTGGTCACACAAACAGAAGGTGAAAATCCTCCCTGCTGAAGCCTTTCTCACTTCATGTTTTGCTTTGTTACCTTGCTATGGATGGGGAAAGGAAATTAAAACACATCAGATAACTTATTGCCTGCATGAGGCATTCAGAAGGTCTACTTTGGTTTGCTCGCACAGTATTGAGAGCTTTAATTAGCATTACTGATGATAATTAGTATGTTTCAAAAATATATACAACATTTTAATGTAAAATGAATAATGTAGCAGTGGTTAGGTCTTAGAATGTTTACATGTGTGTATATATTACAAAACTCTGCATATATTTGTGTATATGCATATACTGGTTTTCTTAGGAATAGTTTTGGTGATATTTAGTGATCCTGTTAATACTGGAAAGAGCTTCTTTTTTTTTTTTTAGTAATAAGGATTTGTGATGAGCATAAGATGAGGCCACTACTTGTGTAACTTAGAGAAACACTCAGCTGTGTTTTCTCCATCTTAGGTGTTTATCGTAAGAGGGATGAGGGAATTGGTGGCTTTAGTTTTCTCCTTGTATAAATTTGGCTTGAAATTGGAATGTATTTTTATATGCTTTGGAGTTATTTTTAAGCTTTTGCTAAAAACCTGGAAACATCAAAGTTATATGACTTACTTGGAAAAATGAAAACCAAGTACTACTGTCGGGCTTGGTTTTGGTCTCAGTTGTATTAAGACAATGGAATTTCTCGTTATACTAAATAGCTTAAAATGGAAAATACTGGGAATTGCTGTGTCTTTCTTGGGTAATGGGTTCAGGGCAAAAATATTTTTGTGCTGCATTTCATAATTGCATCCTCTTTCCAGAAAGATGAGCCCACAGCTGATGCTTGAGAAAGTTTCTCAAGAACTGGCTGAAAGTCACTTTGGCCTCAGCACTGACAGAACATCAGTGTGTTCAGAATTAGGTGGGCATCAATTCCTCATGGCACAAGCACTAACAAATCAAGGCTTAGCTAAATAAGATAAATAAAGCTAATACAAAATATCTTGTACAATCAGTCTTCTAGATGTACTGATACATCATCATGCATTTGATGCTTAACTATTTCTACAAATTAGGAATCTATACTAGCTTCAAAATTAGAGTTGATGTGGGAATAGGAACTGGCACACCTTTGGCATTCATAACCGTGGTAGGTATTTGAGGGGAGAAACAATGTCAGAAATGTATAGTTGTGTAATTAAAACCATTGTGTTCCTGTATCAATTATGTCTAGTTTGAGATAAACTGACTGGCAAGGCCTGAACACTCAGTTTGTGTTTTTAATACACTGCATGGTTTAAAGTAGCTGAGTGAAATGTTGCTTGAAGTTAACTGTTTTTAGATTAATGATAGAATCAACTTTTGTTTTTAATTTAAAAGTCTGATCTAATTTTTCCCTAATGAATAGAACAGAATGTATTGTTGTGTAGGGGGAATTCTGTTTCTTCTCACTGACAGCTAGCTGAAATCATACTTACAGGTGAAAACATGTATTCAGCTTTGCTGTTAATTATATCATATTTCCTGTCAAGAAAAGCTGTGGAACAAGGCTCGGCCTCCATCATTTGTTAATTGCTGAGATATATTAAGTACTTTGACCGCTGTATTAAAATGAGAAGGTCATGTTGCAAAAACAGCTTTTGTGAGTACAGCTCAGCAAAACTTACATACTTCACTTTAAAATACCTTTTGTAAAAGTAAAACACATTTATACACATTCTTAGGTTATTTTCAAAGCGAAATAGTAGAAGGAGATTTGACACATCCTTGAAAAGTTCCAGTTGCTATGTTGCTTGGCGAACTAAACCTTAATAGGAATTATTCTCATTTTCCACAAACCAAGTTTTTAAGGAAGCTTTAATGAATTTAAGCTTTAAGAAGTGCTGTTTCTAAACACAACTTTCTTTTGTATGTATCTTCTTCCAGTACACTTTTGAAGGTCAGCTGAAAATATTTCACTTCAGATTAAAAGGCTGGCATTGGAATTAAGATGTACTCTTCCTGTGTAGCTTACTCAAAGAGTATTTTGCATTTATCTGAGAGTAAAACGTGGTGATTGTTCTGAGTGCTGGCAAAGAACATGAACAAGCAGTTACTGTGTGATTTTTACTACATGTAATAAGAGCATGTGGTGAAATAAAGGTTGAGATGTGTGTGCATATATGTATTTTTGCACTCATTAAGAGAAAATATTCTGAAAGCATGAGCGACACCGTAACTACTAAATCAAGTGACTGTTCAGAAATAGTTATTTCAGGGCAGAGCCACATTTCAACATCGTAGAAGGTTCTGGGTATGCAGGGAAAACAGCACTAGTGAGGGGGGGGGGAGGATATGAGCTTGTAAACAGAGGAGGAAATGATGCTTTGTTACCATATCTGAGTTCTGGCCTGTGCAGTGACATAAGCAGGGGTTAGTAGTATGTTCCCACGGGCAGCATCCTCAGGCAGGAGAAGGCGTTGACATGCTTTGCCAGCACTATGGGGTTGCCTTCCATCCTTATCTCATCCATCCGCGTGCGGATGTACCGCGTGTTGTTGGACTTGCAGAACGTGTCGTCCGTGATGGTGGTGATGTTGTTGTACTGCAAGGACAAAAGAGTTCAATAAATAAATAAAGACACACACACATATATATACGTGCACCTATATGGGCTGAAGATTTTTCACAGTTTAGTTTTATTCCTCGTGCCCTCCCGTTTTATTGTCATATTTGGTTTGTCTATAGAATCGCAGAATATGCTGAACTGGAAGGGACCTGTCAGGATCATTGAGTCCAACTCCTGACACCCCAAGAATCCTACCATATACTTTAGATATGTAGGAATCAAGTCTTTTCAAACTGATCAGTGAGATTTGAGGTTGTTACTGATGTTTGGAATGTATTGTTGATAAAAGATTGCTGCTTGTTTTTACCACTTCCTATCCTTGTTGTACAGAAACTAATAATAAATCCTTGCATGGAAATTAGTTAACAAACAACTTGGAACTTTTGGGTGGTTGTGGCCATACGGATTAAACTGGTTTATTTGGAGGAGCATTAGGTAACTGTAGTGGAAACTGTTTCTAAAGAGGGTGAGCTTGATTTGAAGTGTGTGACCAATGAGGCTTTTCATAACAGAATGTGAAGAAAGTGCTTTTTGAATACCTGGAGGTGAAGAATACGCAGACTTTCCGGTAAGTTCAGGGGAACAGACTCCAGTGCATTGTGCCCTAAGTAGAGGTAGGCCAAATTTGTGAGCTTCTGTTAAAGAGAGAGAGAAATTATTGGCGCTGGTATTGCTTAGTTGGGGTTGAGTAACTTGTGCCTGTTGAAAGACAGCAGTATTTTTGTCTGTTCACAGAGAAAGCCTGGGAAACTGACATAGAACAGAACATTCTATTGCTGTGAATGTTCAATTCTGTTATATCAAGAAACTCATAGAACAGGCCTTCTGTGTCTTGGAAATTTCAGTTGTCAGCATGTTCATTATAAAACTATAAAGCTCCATCTTTGTTTTATTAGTACTTCCACAGTCCTCAGAACTGTATTTGAGCCACACATTTTTGAACTGAGTTTTGATTTGCATGTAAGAGAAAGGAAATAGGTAGGATACTTCATAAAAAAATCCTTTTTTACATGAAGCATGTGAGAGAGTGGGTGCACAAAGGACTGGTCTTCCAGAGTGCCATAAAAGCTGGAAAACTTCATCCTAGTTTGTTTCTTAGATTACAAAACAACACAGGAAAAGTCATCTGAGGGTAGACTGAATAGTCTGGTTACTTACTTTATTTACTGGTTGCCTACATTATTGTTTTTCCCTTACCTTGAAAGCGTTTGCTTTGATTCCTCTGCTCTTGATTCTGTTTTGGTTTGCGTTAAATGTTGTTAGTTTGGGAGGTAGAACAGGAAGTTTTATAAGTCGATTTTCAGCAAGAGAAAGTTCTTCCAACAACAGAAGCTTTGAGAAGGCTCCATCTTCTATTTCTTCTATCCTGTTTCCACTAAAATCAATTCTTCTCAAGGTAGCTTTGCACAAAAGAAATGAAAGTCTAAATATTGACTTTATCATTACATGGCATGTGAAATGTGTATGGCTGTATATATTAAATGTTACACTGTTGGCTGCAGCATCTGAACTGTGATCTATATGCAAATATATTATTAAAATGCAGAAAAAAATCCATATTTGGATTTTCTCATGGTCTTAAATTGAAAAAAAAGTAGGAAAATATTCTGGATCTTTCTTTTTGTTTTAGAGACAATGTCATTTTAGATAGTCATAGAATTTGTCACGCTGTAGAGTAAGAGAGCTGGGAGGGAGGTCCCTGGAGCATTTGAAAGAAAAGTAATGCCTGGACTGGCTGGGGTGCAGAGCTGAATTTTAATTTTAGCAACGTGCTCTTTCCCTGATTGTTTGGGATTATTAAGACATTTACATGGTCCAAAATGTTTCCTTCACAGTTCCTGTTCTCATACTGACATTGAATTAATTGATTAATTAATGCACCCACAAATATGCTACCGGGTAAACAGGAGTTAAGGTTTGAGCATCACTTACTAATGTCAGCAAAATCTGAGGCTGCAATCCTTTTGATCTTGTTAAATCGTGCGTACAGATAGGCTGTTTCCTTGGGCAGGGGCGGCACGGCCTCGATGTCGATCTCCTCGCAGTACACGGACCCGCTCAGGCACACACACAGCAGGCACGTGGGCAGGTCTGAAACCAGGGGGGTTGCAGCAAACACTTACCTTGTGCTGGAGTGTTCGAAACGAGACTTTTCTCTGGTATATTTTAGGATTGGACTCCGTTAGATTTTTAGAACAAAAAATTATTCTCGTCAAGTTCTGAAGAGATTTAACATTCTGACCCGGTTTGGGTTTTTTATTCTTTTAATTGTGCATGATTTCTCTGTCAATACTCTCTTCTTATCTGAGCAGCATGTATTGAAATACTACAAATTGACCTGAATTCAGTCTAAGTCTGGTTTAGAGGATTGTGAAGAGACTGATCTCCTCTCTGTGGGGACCAGTGACAAACCCAAGGGAACAGCCTGAAGTTGTGTCAGTGGAGGTTTAGGTTAAATATTAAGAAAAGACACTTCCCCCAGAGGGTGGTTGAGCACTGAACAGGCTCCCCAGGGCAATGGTCACAGCACCAAGGCTGACAGAGCTCAGGGAGCATTTGGATGATACTCTGGGACACATGGTGTGACTCTTGAGGATGGTCCTGTGCAGGACTGAGAGTTGGACTCGATGATCCTTGTGGTCCCTTCCAACTCAGCCTAGTCTGTGAGTCTGTAAATATGCCAACTGCAAGTTTGTGACCACGTTAACATGTCACATTTGGAACCATTCTCTAGAAAACAGAAATCCACACGGATAAACACCTGTCTGTGCACACATTTGGCACCATAACTGCATCGGAGCATTTCTGGCAGGTCACATATACTCTGTGTTACTCTCAGCTGCTATTTTGTCTAAACCTTTTGATAAAAAACTCAGCAGTGATGATTATATAATTATCCTAGAACCACAGAGTGGTTTGGGTTGGAAGGGAACTTAGACCATCTCATTCCAACTCCCTGCTGTGGGCAGGGATGCCTTCCACTAGACCAGGCTTCTCAGAGCCCTGTAGACAACCTCTTGTCAGTTTTATGCTGAGGTGTTTTTACAGCTGTTATTTGAAATAGAGAGGGGAAACTCAACTTTTAGTGTAGTTTAAGACCGTTATGGCTTGTCCTGGTCCTCGTGGACACTAGTGTAAAATATTAGAATTTCTACTTTGCTTTAATCTACTGTGCTAGCAATATTCAAATACGTATAATTAGTGTGACTTTGAGTCCAGTTTTGTCAGCACTCCTGTGTGCTATACTGGGTTTTCCATATTGTGAGAGTTCTGGTTGGCTTCCACCCTGGTCTGTTTGCAATACAGAGAGCAGGGAGCTTGTTATCCACACGGCCAGGGAGTTGATCATCACTACAGAGCAAAACAGGGTCACCCACAACCAGGGAAGAGTTACAGAAGCAGCTGGTCAATTCTGGGAACCCAACCTGGTAGGGATAACAGTAATTCTCTTTTTCTTACTGAGGAGAATGGAATGGTGATTTTAAAATTTAAATTTGTGAATATTACAATTTTTTAGGCTTCAGAATGCTGCCCCATTTGTCCTTTTTGATTTAGCGTCTTGTTTGTCATATGTTAGAGTGTAGGAAATGGAAAATGACTGTCCAACAATTTTGTCACTATTAAAGTTTTTATGCTTGTCTGGGACTAGAAGATTTGGTGTTCTTGGAGACTTGTTCAGCTTTGGAAGGGAGCTTGCTGACAGATGCTGTTTGGCAATAATTAACCTTGATTAACGCTTTGGTGTAGGTTGACACTCCACTGGTCTTGCTGAATCATCAGTTATTTTTGGAAGTTTAGATCACAGACACACAAAATGTGTGTGTCTTTTTCTCAGCGCTTCATTTGGCTGAGAAACTTCGTTCCTCTCATGTTTAGAAAGCTTTGTGTCTCGTTAGGAGAAATCTGGACAATGTACCTCAGAGCCTGTAGGAAACTGGCTAGTGAAGAATGTTCCTGATGTAATTTAACCATTCCCCTCCCTGATCATCAGATGTAAACTGAGAATTGCCAATGCTTCAAAGAAATCCAGTGAAGTAGTTCAAACACATCATATTAAGTCATCATTATGACTTGGTTAAACTGTGGAACTTACTGGGGGGTGTATGTTGTTTTTCTTGGTTGTCTTGCCTAACATTTAACTTGGGTCCATCTCAATGGCAAATATGACTGGGTAAGTCTGTAGAGATTCTCACAAGCTGTGCTTTGTGTATTCAGAGTTTACCTGAGGATCCTTTAAACTTTTCCAGCCTGTTCTCTCAGAAGGTGGAAGACTTTGCACAGGAGATATGAAAGATATTCATAAATGACAAGATTCATTCTGTAGCCCTTGTCATCCTTTGCATATTAGATTTTCATAGGAAAATATATTCTTTTGGAGAGCTTAAACATGACAAGTGTTCATACCAGTTGACTTACTTGTATCCTTGGTTGTGGGTACGTCAAGCTGGCTGTCATCCCCTTGCAGTCTTAGGGAAGTGTCAAGAGAAACGTTTGTTCCATCCTTTGTGTGAGAAAAAATGTTATTTTAAAAAACAAACAGCAAACAAAAAGCCACAGAGCACTACAAGGATCTGAAATAATGTGTCTTTTGAAAGTGAGCTTCCTATGGTATTTAGTTTTTGAAGTACTCTTATATACTGGATGACTGATGTGATCTGTTATCCCTTTTGCACATGAGCTATTCACTTTGAAAGACAAGAAGGGGAAGTGCTGCTGCTAATGCTGTTTAGAACAGTAAAGTCCTTCAGGAAAGAACAGAAGACATAAATTCAAAATAGAGTAAATATCGACTCTGTGGTGGGAAGGAATATGTAAGTGATGGGTGTCCACAAACACCTGGAATTCTGAAGGTAGATTTTGTACATCATGCAAAATTGGGTAGGGTTCCTTTGAGTATAAGTTGGTGGGGTTTTTTTTTCCCCTGTTTTGCCCAAATAATCTCGGTAGAATGACATTTCCTTAAAGCTATTCAGAATTCCCTGTGGAAATAGTCATTGCATCTTTTAAATTGAAAGACAGCTTAGTTTATAAACATGTTCCTTTCAGGTATTGGCTGAAATTTAGCAATTTGTTTCAATGAACTGCACTTAAATCTGTCTTAAGGTGTGAGCTGCTAACAGAAAGGGCCTCTTGTGATGCAGGAAATGGTAGTCAGGTTTTCACTGAATACTGTAGGAATTTGAGAATTATCTGTTATTACTGTAATTGTAGGGGTACATACAGAGGGCTATACTGTGATCTGCATGGATTGAAGTTATGAGGGTTCCAGGTTGACTGTGGCAGTTGTTCTTGGCTTGAATCATTCATTTGTGGTTTTTATTGATGGATAATATTTGCAGGACAGAGTAAGACAACGTGTTTTGGTGTGTGTGGCTATTGGAAACACATGGAGGGAAGAACATTATCGGATGTGGAAAATGTTTTGTTTTAAATGTGCTTAAGGCCCTGGCAGGAACTCTGTTGAAGAGCTGTTTATGCACTTCAAGTGCTCACAAGTCAACCAGTTTTAGGTTTTTAATCCCCCTACTCCCCCTTCCTTCAGGCACACAGATCTGCAAGAGGAGCAATATTATCTTCCAAGTTACTTCTGATGCTAACTTTGGTTTAGTTGGCATTTAGTTGCTTGCATATACTTTTTCTGTGGGAATTTTTGTATTCTGCAAAATAAACCCCTCAGGCTTGACATATAAAGCCTGAGAAACAAATGTCTTGGCCAGCCTCTGTCATTTTGACCCCTTTCTAGCCCTGTGAATCATCCATCCCTTGGCTCTTCCCTGTGTCTGCCTGTCCAGGCTGTGGCTCGAGTTTGGGGTGGGTTGGTTTGCTCAGTGAAACCCAAGGATCTCAGAGTGCTGGCAGCAGTTTGGCCCTGCTGGGTGAGAGACTCCTGAGTGCAGAGGCTGCCAATGGAACCACCACTGCACTTGCAGTGCTGCAGTTTGTTTGGCTCACAAGGGGCACTTTTAACGTGCTTGCATGAAAAACGTTGGCTGGCACAGCTTATCTGTATCAGGTGTGGGTTTCTAGCACAGCATCCTACTTGAGTTGTGATCTATGGAAGAGTATGGACAGGAATTCTTTGCAGAATTCAATGTACAACCAGTCTCTGCCAATGGGAAATGTCACAAAAGATCAAAACCAATTATTTGCAGGCTACTATTAAATCCACAAAATGAAAAAATATTTGCTGGTCAGCTATAAAAATTCCTAATGTAGTATCAGTGCAGAAGATTGTTTGGATTATAACCACAAGTTCATTGCTTGCATATGTTGGGAATGCACAGAAGGAATATTGGCCTATTTGCATAGTTAAATTCCACCTGCCACTTCTACTTTACTGCACAGACTTAATTACCCTGAGAAAGCCACTTAACATGTTACATCTAAATACTTTAATCATCTTCAAACTTCTGCAAAATAATTGATTCATCTTTATAATGCACAAAGGTCTGTAAAGCTGATGGCTTATATTCAATGAAATTAATTAGTCCAGATGTGAGACAGTGCCTAGCTGGATGGCTGTGTTCTCTTGTGGAAATTTTCATGTTTTTAAATTGCCAACATTTTATTCAAGACTGGGATGGCTGTGGCTTCAAATAATCCTTGTAATAAATTTTGCTTGGCTGACGTTTTCCTTACTAGCAGACTAAAATTCATTTGGCTTTGTTGCTCACTGACACAAAGGATTTCTTCTGATGTTTTTACTAAAACTCTTTCTAACTGTGTGTTAAAGCATACAGTAAGGAGTTAAATTTGTCATGCAGGATAGATTTCTGACTGGGCATGCCTGAGGACATTTTTGGCATGTATTTCAGTTACAGTTAACACTTGGAATATTTGGGAGCTAGAATTTGTGCAATAAATGGAGGATTTGTTTGTGCACTCCGTGATTTAAACTGGGAACACTGGGACTTGTATAGATGCAGTTGTTGCACATAAGGAATTCATTTATTATTTTGCAATAAAAACATTTAATTGGAGAACTGACCTGATGGAAACAATGACCAGTTGCATTCCTAGAATTATCCTAACAGAGCTGCTGGCCTTCAGAAGACCTGTAGGTTAGAGCACTGCCAGGAGGGACTTCGGTTAGTCTGTGGCACATGTGTTGGCACCATTCCCATGTAGGTATATTCCTGGTTGTTCTTTGACTCAAACCACAGCAGTCATCCTAAAATTATTTTATTAATGACTGTCTTCTGATGCTGTCCCTCACTGGTTAAAGTTTGCATTTTTGGTATGTTTTGACAACTTAGTTGTGAGTGGATAATCACCCTTTAGTTAAGAGTCATTTAAACCGTTTCCTTCTCATGGATTTATGAAAACATGTTACTTCATCACTGTAGCAAATGTCAGATTTAAAAATACCTTAGGCATTTTTTATATAAATATGTAGCTGTTGTTTTTAGTCTAACAATGGAATGTTGTGATTTCGGTAAAATTGGGGAAAATATTAAAAAGGTATACAAAAGTGTATTTTCTACATTTGTGCTGCAGTTTTTTACTTACTATCTTATGCTGTTGTCTCGCTTTTCTTGTTTATCCAATTAAATTATTGCAACAAGTACAGCTAATATTTATGAAAACCTCCTTGAATTTATCATACTTGGTTGTTGCTGCTTGGTTTGGATTTGTGGTATTTTCCTTGGCAACTAGTCTTGGACAATCACTGCTGGTTTTTCTTCCTGCTCAGTGTTGTATCTCCTCTTCATGTGCATTGGTCAGGTCTGAACGGGTGTGAGGTTTTTGGCTGTCCCTGGCAGCTGAGGCTGTGGCACTTCATTTAACTCCCCTGCTTTTGTGTCTTCTGCTTCAGTGTTTAATTTAACAGGTTTGTCTGTGCAGCACACAGCAAAAGTGTTCCAAATGGACCGTTTGGGGGTGCTGGTGAGTGCCCTGAGCTACAGCAGATATTCTCTTTTATCAACACTCTCAAAGTGTTAATAGTGTAGGTGACTCCTGCAGGACTGGACTTTCCACACAAGTTCAGGGCTGCTGAACTGCTGAGTTGTAAAAAACTCAAACCACCCACCCCTGAAAAAACCAAGGCAAGAGACTTGATAGTTCAGTAAGTAAAAAGAGAAACTGGTTTATACTGGAAGGTTATGTTCTGTAGAAAGGACTGTTCCAATATTACTTTGATATAAAAAAGTCATAAATACAATCACCTTCTTGGTTTTAAAGCAGACTTACTGGGCTAACATTTTGCTCAAACTGTTGAGCTAATAACTAGTCCTTTTCTTGAAACTCTTCCAGTTGTAGGGACAGAACTACAGCAGAGCTAAAATGATGCTTTAGTCTCATTTGTGAAACCCTCCCTTCTCTGGGTTTCTCAGGCTGCAGCAAGCAAAATATTTTTGTGGTTTTAATTTGAGTGGCTTTCCCTGTGTCTGAACCCATGGTACGTTTTGCTGTTATTCTCAGACTTTTCCATAAAACTCACATGCACACACATTATTCACATAATGCTTAGCAGCTAAAAATATTAAAATGAAAATAAAATACCTTTATTATATCCTTGGATTGAATTTCATAATCCTGTTGGATCAGGCTTTCCATGGAAACATCTGTATCATACCCATCAAACTGGAATGGCTCTTGCTGTAGAGGTGGTGCTGGATTTACCAAAGGTACAAACACAAACAAGAGAAAAGCAGCCTGCAAAGTCTCCATCCTTTGCCTGGAACAACGTTTGTGGCTTCCACTGAGCTGGTGGAGATCTGCTCGTGCCTGGACTATGGAGAACACTTTCTTTGGGACTGGAAATGAAAATGCAATCTGTCAAAACAATATTTAAAGCCTAGAGGACTAGTTGGCAGGGGTTTCTAACGCATAAGGAACATGGAACAACTTTTAACTCTTGATATCCTTTAATTAGCCTCTAACTTTGTAAAAGCTGTTCTTAACAGGAGAAGAAACAGGGAAATAGCAAACAGCATTTTCCAGCTAATAAGGAGAATACTATCTTAACTGCATATGCTTGTTTCCCTGTGTTATTTTTGTTAAAAGCAAGAGGATTTTGTAAATTTATGAAACATTTGGCAAGTGTGTAGCTGAACTAATTAAAACCTGAGATTCAAAGGCATTTTCTATATTGTCAAAAGGATTTTTAAACCTAAATAGACTATAGCAATAATCTGTCATTGTCTTTTAGTTTACATTTGAAAGTAAATGAGATAATACCCCCTGAATATTTTACAGGTTGTTCACTTTTCAGTCAAGGAGAGGAGGCTATAAACATAATCCTTAAAACATTATAAACATGCATGTGATACTTCTTAAAATACATCTTCATACAGCATTTCCTCCTGTTTACTGCAATTGAGTGTTTTCTTAAAGCTTTAGGTTAATATACATTTAGGAAAAAAGTCCACCTACCTTTTTAGTAGATTCCCAGTTCTTCAGTGACTGTCCTAAGACCAGATATCCTTATCTGTAGGTTATTCTTACCATTGCACTTTAGGTCCAAGTTATGAATTACATCCCAGTTGTTGAAATGGATACTCTCTCAAAGTTTGACAGTCTGAAAAGTACTTTCCATGGGGTAAAAATGCTCTGCCAGCAGTCTCTCCCCAGGGGGAGAGGTAATATCCTGGAGCAGGGGGTTGTACTTTGCATAATATTTGTAAATGCTAAGCCTGTCTGGCTCATCCTACTTTTGGTGTTACTTGTTCAAATGGCAGCTTTCTGCTCTGTGGTGATTTATTCTTTTATATTTCCAAAGGCTTTTTCAGTAAATCATATATTAATTGTGCAAACTGGAGGTCTCTAATAAGGCATATGTTATCCATTTTGTTAAATGCTTTAGTTCAGAGAGAAGGCAGCTGCTTTCTGCAGCAAAGGTAGAGCCAAAATACAGTCTGCTGTGTTAGTCACGTTTTAGGAATAATAAAATCACAAACTGTGTATGTTCAGAGAAGTTTCACCTACCTCTGAAATGGAAGCTTTTCAGTCTGAAGAGTTCAGGAAACAAAAAATACACTTTAGAACTTTGTATGTTGAGACTTTTAGATAATTAATGTGTAAATGCGTTATTAATTGACTTATTAGACAGTTTATTGAAAAACTGGTCTCTCAATAAGCACTTGCTTTGAGTAAAGCTCTGTTTCAGTTCTGTAGATAACTCAGTAAATGCTGTCCAGGTGTAGAATTTCCATCTGAACTATGAGCAGCAGATTTCTGGATTTGAAACGCAGTTCTTCCTCCCCCGTCCTTTTCCTCATTATGTATTTTTGGCAGTCAGCACAAATGGGAGCCAGATGACCAACTTGAAAGTTTACAAAGTAGCTTCTCTTAGTCTTTAAAAAGTATGTAGCAATAAAATCTAGTGGGAGTATATGCAGATTTACATTTCTTGTTCATTATCATATTTTTTGGTTTTTTCCTAGAGTTATATTGGGGATAAACTGTGCACCTTTTGGTTAAGTTCTGTTGTGCTGCCATGTCTAGAAACCACATGCCTGTAGTAAATCTGCAAACTGGAGAGTGACTACAGCCAGTTGCTCTCTAAACTCTGAGTTTATAATATTATCATTTTCTAAGCTCATTAGGATTTTATAAAAATATTCTTAGTTTATTTCATATGCAAATTTAACCATGTGATAGTTTGGAATTAGAGCTTGCTCCAGGATAATGGTTTTGCTGTAAGGATATAACAGATGTAAAGGGAAACAGGCTCAGTAATTAGGAAAATTAGGAAAAAAAAATGGAAATTAGGCCCTGAATCATCACGCTGGATCTGCTGCTGCTGGAACAACAGGAACACCAGAGGTTTGGAAGTGGTTCAGGGAGTGGCAGTGTCAGTACCAAGTACCATCTTACCATCCCTCCTGGCTTCAGGCATGTTTCGGAAGTAATGACACAGCTCTGCTTTGTTCTTTCCCCTTTCCAGCTGCCACCCCTCTGCCAAACAGCCAGGTTAGGATTTCCTCTGGCTCTGGGGCATCCAAGTGTTTCCAGTGCTTGAATGTAATCAGAGGATAACTATTCTAAGGGGAAAAAATATTAGGTATTGAAGCTGAAAGCAGGATATAAAATCTTAAATTTAAATATTTGTTATATTCTGAAATCCTTGATTTCACAGCTATGCATGTGGTATATCTTGGGAATAGCTTTTTTTTGCCTTATATATGACAACTTTAAAAAATGAGTGAAAATTACTGGATAAATGAGGCCTTGAAAATTTAGAAAGTTCTTGCTTACTTTGATCTCCAAGAGAAGACTTTAGAAATAACTTCTGCAGAAAATGTGAAAAGTCTGATCAGGGTCACACGATTTTTTTGTGCTTATTACAGAACCATTGTCATGTGTGTATTCACTGCTGTTGTAAAAGCACTTGTAAGATACTCATGAATACTGACTTAAAAATACATTCAAGGAGCAATATATTAAGTAATTAATTTGGCAGGATGTCAGCAAGGCCTGGCTTATAGTATAGATTTACTGCCAGTGCCAAATAAAATAGTCCTGTCCCATATTTTGTCTGCACTGTCATCCCTTGTGTCAGGAAATAAAAAAAAATGTCAGCAAATAATGTCAGATAAAAGAAAAAATTATCTTATTTATCTATATTTTTAACTTGCACCACATGCTCAGACCAACTCAGGGACAGGGATGGGACAAGTGGGTGCAAACAAGGGAGGGGTAGTAGCTCTTCCTCCAGCACCAATGCTGCTTTATTCCTGCTCAGAGTGACTTGAAATAGCCACAATATCCGAGTCCTGTGAAATGAAAATGTTGTTCATATGCACTGGCAGCAGGGGAGTTCACAGGAAATACCCTGGCAAGCAGAGAGGGCTTTCTAGGCACTGGAAATTGCATGTATAAGTGCTCAGACTCTGGTTACAGGGATCTATGCACTTGGAAGGTGGTTTCTATTCTGGAAACATAAACAAGCGGTGTTTTAAACTCACTGAGCTCCAGTGTCTGAAGAGGACCTTGACAATGTGTTTGTGGTGTCCTTTCTGATCCCCCCTGATCCTCAATTGCACAAGTTTCCACACAAAATGCTTCCACCTGAAGTGCTGGGCATTTAAAAAAGTCATTTTACTAATTTTGTTGACATGAAATCTGGGCTTAAATTTGAACAGTAGTTGTTTCCCAACAGGTTTGTAAGGCTATAAAATATAGCTGAAGGTATAAATAGAGGACAAGACTTCTTTGCTTCTAGTAGAGGGAATCCAAGCCAGTCTGACAAGGGCCACTTGCTCTCTGGATTCTGCTGCCAGAGAAGCTTAGCTTTAGGGGAAAAGGGTTGCATACAGAGTATAGGTGTAAAAATTGTTACCTGAGTTGCCTCCTAATAGGTTAGACAACTTCTATCAGGTTTCTCTCTTGTAGGAGAGAAAAAGAGAATTTTGGATGGGTATGAATGGCAGAGGGAGGAGAGCAAGACAGAAATGAAAGTAACTATCCAAACTATGTGTTAGTGACTAAATCTTCTTCAGCATCTGTGAAAGAATCTAGTATTTCGTGCAGTTTATATGTCAAGAGCAGGTAAAGCAAAAAAGTCAAGTTGAAGATGTCCTAGAGGAACTGAGGAAAGATTTTATTTTGCATATTTTGTGAATTATTTGCACTGGTTGTTGTCCAGCTCAGTGTATTTATCTTGTACTCTAAGTGGCCTCATATCTGCCCTGCTCAGGGCTTTAGTGTGACCAGTTCAGCTTCATTCTCACCCTTTTACTAATGCTTCAAGAAGAAACCAAAGCTATCAAGATACTCTTTATGAAATAAACCAAAGCTGAGATTTTAAAATGTGTAAGTACTCAGGTTTGTTCTATATTTAGTCGAAGAAAGTGTATTTTTGCAGCTGCTTGAAGACCTTGGCTCTCCTCTTGTATCACAGTCTCTAGGGGACAATATTGGCGAGTTCTGCAGTTTGAGTTTGATTGGGTTTTAGTGTTCTTGGAAAAAAGTAGTATGGATTATTGCTCAGCTGACCTGTGCTTACGGTGAACACTGGGAATCACTTACACAGAATGTTCAAAAGTCAGTGTCTTTTCTTGTCCAGAAATTTGTCTGCGACAGAGGGAGGTGGGGACAAATTAAGAAAGCTTTTAAAGACTGGGAACTGAAAGTATCCCAAATGGAGGGGGAATCATTCTCCTGGTTCGTTCTTGAGCCCTGCACAGGAACTGGACTGAAGGCAATACTATAGAACAGTTGGGTAACAAAGGAAGTCTATTCCAGCTCAGCATGGGAGGGATGGAGGAGGGTTCAGAGCTAGTGTGAAATGTACAATAAATGATGATCATCTCTTAGAGACAAAACTTAGAGCATTCCTGAAGAGTCGAAATGACCCAAAATGTACTGGAGATTAAATAGTTATGTATAAACACCTCCAGTATTTTTATGAAAAGTTGCAACTATTTCCAAGGCTCAGGGGATTAGATTAAGTTTAGGTCACTGTTAGAGCCATCAGCTGTAAAATAGCTGAAAAATGACCTAGTGATTGTATTAACATCCTTCCATATGTTTCTGATTTATAATCAGAATTTTTGAGAGCTGAAGACATTACCTCTATTTCTTGCATTTATGAAAAGGAAGACTCCTTTTATCAGTTACTGTGTTATAAATGAGTAAAGTGCATTGTGAAAATCTTACACAATATTAAACAGGAATCTGACTGTGGCTAACAAATATGAATGATAACTGGAGTAACAGCACTGTCTGCTCACCCAGACCCCTCTGTGGAACATGTGTTCTCCTGAACTCTGCTGTACATCATCAGTTATATCCTGAAGCAAAGCCAAAGTACTGCAATTTATTTAAATTTCTTAGAATCCCTCCCTGAATTGGCATTACTTCTTTATAACAATGCTGTAATTTGCTGAGAGCTGTTACTCTGTCCACAGGGACACTCGAGTCAGGGCTCTGAGACTCACTGGCCTGATAGAGATATTTTATATCAAAGTTCCTGTCTTGTGTTCCTTATATCATCCATGGCATCTGCTTTACTCTCTGCATTTATGGCTCATCTTCATATCTATCTGTTTTCCTTGTGTTGGACTTGTATAATAGAGGAAGGGTGGTTTACTTTTTTTCCTTCTGTAGATGATGAATTTATGTAATGAATTACAATATTATTATTTACTTTCCTTTTAAATTAATTAGATTGTTAGAAGCATGAGTTTGGTACAAAATGGTTTAAAACATCAGATAATTAATGTTTGTGGAGTTCCATAACTTGCAATGCTGTACACACAATTTGGCTTATAGCAGAATGGTTCATACTCCTGTAGCAGTACTGCAAAATGATTGTGAAATAGCTTCAATGTTTTTTATTATTTATTTAATTTTTTGTTAAAAATACAGTATGTTCTGCTTTTCAGGTAGGAAATACCTATGTTTATTACTTGCAATGATCAGATTGGGAAACAAAGAAGGAAATTGATTCATATCGTAAAAGTAGAATGTGAGTAAGTTAAACTAAGAAAACGTGAATTGTAAACCATCTGTTTTCTATAAAGGAGTCTTTGCTAATCCACATAGCATTTATGATAAGAATACTGAAGTAAATGTCTCAAAAAATAACCCTTATAAATATGAAATACCATCAAACAAAATATGGGAAAAGCCAAAATATATTTCTACTCTTTTGAGGCTAAAGGAAGAAATGGAGACAGTTGGATTAAACTACTAAATACTGTTATTTCTCTTCCTTTATTTTGATTTTTACAATAACCTCTTGTGGCTGGTACTTCCCCTGAAGTACAAAGGGAGACACAGAACTGTAAACCAAATCAGGTTTTGCTTCTGTATATTCTGACTCTGCTGTAAATAAACTCATTAAGCTGTTTGATGCTTGCTGGGTTTTGCTGTTACTGATGAAATAAGTAACATTTTAACATACATTTAGTTCTTAGTTTATTAATCTATTTCCCTCTTAAAAACACTACATAATAGTCTGAAAGTAAATACCAGAGTAAACATGAAGCAAGTATATTTTGATACCAAAATCTGGTGGCTGTGTAGTGGTGTAATTGGTTTATTCAGAGCTCCACACTTGCATTGGCTGCTTTGAGTACATGGATGAGTGTGAATGTCTGGCTGCTACAGGGTACTGCAGCATGGAGCATTGGCATGCTGGCCCAAATTTAATGAGCTAGAATATGCCTTGGATAGTGCTTAAAAAACACCCCCAAAGTTTAAAACAGCTGTGTCAAGGCGCTAAGCATTCATTACTAATGAAGAGCAATACCAGCATGTTACTGGGTATAGCTCAGGGTAGTGAGAGCACAGAACTGGGTGTGGAGTTAATAATAAACATTGGTGTGCTTAAAGCTATTTTAGTTCCACTTTGAAGCAGAATATAGCTCATTGGTATGAGCTTTGTAGAGGAATAGTCTATAAATTAATAGTTTAAACAAACAGAAATGCTTCTATTTGTACCTATTCTACTTAACTAACAGTTCTAATAAAAAGACTATGTTATATTTTTATGTGTCTTCTGAAGGGACATGAGCTAAATCACAGGGAAAATGTAAATGCTAATGGTTCAGTTGTGTTAATGCACATGCTTCTCCCTAGATCCTAAGAGTTTGATGAAAGGCTCTTTATTACCTATATTACTAATAAGCTGAAATCTCATTGTGATAGCTGAAGTACACACAGATAAGTAAATATTATAATACACCTTGTCAGAACACTTAAACATTATATGAGGAAGGTTTGATTTTTTTTCAAAAAAAATCAAATCTCAAAGTTTGGGGTTTTTTGCCCTGTTAGAAATTGGAAGAAGAAACATCTCTGTTTCTGGAAGATGTGGA
Source organism: Scytalopus superciliaris (assembly GCA_013400415.1). Classification (NCBI taxonomy): domain Eukaryota; kingdom Metazoa; phylum Chordata; class Aves; order Passeriformes; family Rhinocryptidae; genus Scytalopus; species Scytalopus superciliaris. The sequence goes on from VXBX01005352.1 coordinate 37,216, forward strand.
GGAACCTTGTGGAAGTATTTTTGTGCCCTTACCCTCCTGTCTTGTTCTCTAGTGTGTCTGTTTTTCCTCTGCTGTAAGCAGTAGGATGCAGAACTGGAGGGATTTTCAGCCTTAACCTTTTGTTCCAATTGAGTATGACATTCATTTGTATTTTAGTCATTTTGCAATTGGATCACTTTAGAACACAGAAGTTTTTTCAGGTTGGTTTTCTTCACCCAAAGGTGAGCCCATCATCAACCCAGGTACTTACCAGACTTCTGTCTAATGCTCAGCTGAGTGCTCTTTGTTCCTGCTGTTAGGGTTTTTACTGCACCAATAAGAGGGCATTTACCTGCCCTAAAATCCTGTCTCCACACATGTATCCTAAATATCCCAGGTTATATAGTTGTTCTAGAATTGGCTACGCATGACCCACAACTAAGGGAACGTTTCCCTGTGTACTCATTAACAATTATCAGTGAAAATAAGGATGAAAGTAGTTGTCTTCTGCCTCAGGATCCTCTTCGGTGTCTTGATTGGGCGTCTCGTGATTGTCTTCTGCTTCCTGGTACTCCTCTGGCGTTAGAAACCTCCGGAACACGGGGGTTCTGAGCTGGGATGGCTTGTTGGCTGTGACATTTTGTTCTCCATAGTAGATGGTTCTGATGAGGGGGAAGCAGAAGAAGGCGTAGCTGCTGATTGGGCTCGTCAGCTTGTTCTGGTCCACCCTGATGTAGGTCAGCTGATGGATGTTCAGCGGGTCGAGGGCTGGGCACATCAAAGTAACATTTATGTCTGCGAGAGAGAGATATTAATTAAAATACAGGAAATGGTTAAGACCTATTGTAAAAGTGAAATTTATGTCTTGAAATTCGAAACGCAAAATGTTTTTGCAGTGTGCAGTAACATAAACCTTGTGTTTTAAATCAGTTTTGCGAATGGTGGGTGATAACAGTTTGGGGGTTTGCAAAGTATAAGGTTGTGGAGTAAAGAAAAAGTATGACTACCAGCACAATTTGTAATTACTATTTTATGTGAATGAAATATTTTCATAATTCCTTTTGTCTGTATGTTTTTATCAATTGCCACATCAGAAGCAATTTTCAAAAAGTTTTCGCTTGTTATATAAAAAATTAGTGTTAATTTTTATGAAGAATTGGAAATTAGGGGTAAGCTGAAAAATCAAACCCACTCTAATTTTACCAGTTTGGTCTCAAATGAGTGAGGATGTGTTTGCACCCCATTCTGAAGAAGATGGGATGATATTTTCCCTGCACTCCTCCCATGACCAGAGCCAAAATCCACTAAGTGTTTTGCTTTTAAAGAATTTTAACCATCAACATACTTTCAATTTCGTTGCCTTCAATATACAAATGCTGCAAACTCCTTGGAATATAGAATACTTGTTTCAATTTGTTATGTCCAAGGTTAAGTTCCAGGAGGTTGGGTAAATTAAAGGTGTTGTGTGGAACGCTCTGCAGGTTATTGTGGGACATTCTCAGAGCAATGATTTTGGGAAGTCTGTGGAAATAATTTTCTGGAATATAAGAAATGGAGTTATTTTCCAGAGAGAGATGCATAAGTGATGACGGTAGGTCGGGAGGCATAGTCTGCAATTTGTTGTTGCATAAGTTGAGCTGCATTAAATTTTTCATGTTGGAAAAGGGTCTTTCTTTGAGTACTGAGTCGTCAAGTAAGTTACTGCAAAGGTCCAGCATGGTGATGTTGGGTAATCCCTCCAAAGCGTTTCCAGGCAGCCGGGAAATCTTATTGAAGCCCAGGAGGAGCCTCTCCAGAGAGCTGGGCAGCGGGGATGGAAGTTCTTCTAATTCGTTATGTTGCAAGTGAAGTTGCACTAAGTTGGAAAGTTTGGCAAAAACCCCATGGTCGATCGTATGGAATTTAATTTTGTTGTAGCTGAGGTTGATTTCCCTCACGAAGGTGACGTTTGTGAAGGGTGCCGCAGGCACAGCTTCGATGTCGTTGTTTTGCAGATAAAGTTGTTGGACGTGACTGGGGATCTTTGGTATTGTCTTCAGTTTCCGATGGTCACAGTACATGGATAAGGGAAAAGCTGGTGGGCAGAAACATTCCCTGGCACACTCAACCTGGAAAGGGAAGCGAGGAACCTCGGCTTGTGTGTTTGGGTTAAAATAATACGGAATTTGGTGGTCTGGCTCGTCGTATTCATCCTCAAAATCATAATCCTCATACTGACAAAGCACCGAAGCAGCGCAGAGGAGGTGAAAGACTGATTGGCTCAGAACCCCCATATTTAAATTCATGTGTTGTGACCTGTTGGTGAGAAGGAAAATTAAGTTTTAGATAGTCATAAAGTAAATTACATGTAAGTTTAAGTTTTAAAAAGCAGCAATGCATGATGAAATAGGTAGAAAAGCGAAAAATCTCCCAGAGGTTTTATGAAGCTTGGAACTGATATATGGGGGGGAACTCTTTGTACCTTGGCTGTAGCTGAATATATTTGATATATACTAGAATAGTATGTACTAGCAAAGTAACTGTCCTGCTGGTCTTGCAGGTCATATCTCAAAGCACTAAGTGACTAACACTACATGAGACATTTCTAAGAGCTTAAAACAGTCATGTCAGGTGAAACCTGAGGAGATGCAAGTTGCATGCACACAACATGATAAGACACACACTCGGAGCTGGAAACAGAAGAATCTTAAAAGCACAATTCTCTGCCATCTGTAATGAACTCAGAGCTTGGTAGCTGTCTCTGTAAGCAGCTTACTAACTGAAGGCTACAAATTCTGTGACATGCACGATTCCCTCCTTACTGCAAAAATAACGCAATTAGTTCATTTTATTCTTGCTTACCAAGAAAACTTACTCTCTGGAAGTCGGTGGAGTTCAAGTTGTAGAGGGCAGCAAGTTATTGTGCTGGTGAAATCATCTGAGACATAGCCTAGCACAGCTGGAGGAACAAAAGATCTGTCTAAGCCATATTTTGTGGTGAGGAGCCTTGTGGGAAGGCAACACAAAATAACAGCCTTGGCCCCTCTTCTGATTTGCCAGTAAAATATTAAAAAAAGCGCTTTGTGCCACATCATCAGTTGCTGTAGATGCTGTGTCATAAGGCTGTGAAGCAATTTGTCCTTTTGTTAAAATCACTTCAAAATTATTTGCAAGATTTCTTTCAGTGTTACCAATTCCCATTAAAAAAAAAAGAATAATACTTCAGAAATGATTACAGAGGTTATTAGTTCATAGTGCGGGTTCTGCTGCAGTGATTCAGTTCTGCAAAGGGTTTGTCCTCTGAGGATGAGGTTAAGAAACTGTAAAAAAAAATTACCCTTACCAAAATTGAGGGAAAGAATATAAACATCTTCCATTTTATACTTTTTATATGTCCTGTCTCCTTCCTGCAAAGGACTTGTGCTATTCAGTGCTGTCAGTAAGGGTAAGGATTCACAATGAGTCTCCAATATCTTTTTCGCTAAGTTGTGTAGAGAGCACAAATCTTATGGAAAGGGCAAGTATGACATAAGATACAAACCATTTTGCTCAAGAAAAATATTTTTCATAGGTTTTAAGAGGAATTAAAGAAAAGATGCACCATTATCTGCCTTTGCTGCTGTATGATACTTAAATGCTGTGTTATATGCAAAAAAAATGGAGGAAAAGGACAATTCTTTTGTGAAGTGGATTAAACATATGATTTATTCAAAGTATTTAGTTATGCTTTTGGTTTGGTACAAGAATTAAGTTATTTCAAAATCCATTCACCAGGAAGAATCTGCTTCTTAAAAATGCTTCTTCAAAAGTGCCCCAGAGGTATCATATTTCAAAAATTAATGCAACAATAAGTTTCTTTTTTAGTGTTTGAGCTTTGTGACTGATGATTTTCTTGACCTTTTCAAGTTTGTTCTTTAACGCAGAGGATAAGATCATGTTTAAGAAGAGAAATTGTACATGGTTCTAACATTTGGGATGTAAAGAAAAGCATAGGAAGTCATGCCCAACATAATATTGTAGGAGTTGACAATAGTGGAAGTAAACTAAAGCAGTAATATATTTATGTAAAGAGTACAGAATACAAGGGAGAGGCTAAAAAAGCAAAATTGAAACTCCATAGCCCTTGATTAACAGATAATAGTTGAAGAGTTACATTGTACCACTAAACCCAGATAATGCTGCACAAAAGAAGTAATTAAGTTTTGAAATAATTATAATACATTTATAATGAGAAATTAAAAAAAAAAAAACAGTGGGTTTGTTATGCTTAGTTAGTAAAATGTTACTGGCTGCTATAAAGTTTGGGCATTTTTTTAAGCACAAGACAAAGAACACGGTGTGGATTTTTGGAAACTTCGTTCTAGTAACAGTTCTAAACAAAACATACATAAAAATTAAAACCATTTTATCTAAAGATAAAAATTAGGGTTTGAATTCCATACCTGATATTTTTCTATTGTCTTCTACCACTGATTGTGTCCCAAAGTCTCTTAAGCTATTAAGAGACCTAAAATCTCCTGGTACATTTGAAAATCCATGGTGGCAGTGCAGGAGAGACTGTCCTTTTGAGAAACTGGGGTAAAGCTCTTGATTTAAAGCATTTTGAGCTGCAGATGATGCAGCTCTAGCCATGGGATATATTAAGATTCGGTTCTGTTTTGTTGCATGAGCTGTCTTGGAGACAAACAAGTCTATACTTTGTGATCTTGGTCAAGTTGTGTGGTTTGATCTTCATTTTCATTTGAGATGTGGTAGAAATTTCCTTACAAGGAGGATAATGAGAGGGTTATAAGTTTAGCATCATTCTTATAAAACATCTTGTTGCAAAGGCTGTGAAAATTTATTAAATTTTCAACATGTTTTGATTTTCAGTTTCAAAAAATATTTCATAAGGGCTTATTTTTGCTATTGAATTTAATCTGTGAATTTTGTTTCATTTATTTACGCAGTTGTGTAAAGCAGGATGTTGTCAATGTAGCAGTCAGGGTTGGCTTCAAGCTGATTTATTTTCTTAAGTCAGACTTGGATGGATCCTTTTCATAAATTAAAATCTTTCTAATTTCACCATCTCCATCAACTGCATTCAACTTAGGAGCCTTGTCTGCTTTTTCAACTTTGTTTTGGAAGTGAAGGCATAAGAATGATGTCTGTTCTAGTATTTTATAAATAGTTTAGCTAGCTGAGTAGGGTCAATCTAACACATTTGAGGTTTCCAAATTTTAACCAAAACATTCATAGAATAAAGTAGAGATCATCACTGGTGGCATTGAGGTGAATGGGACTGGCCCTGGTAATAAATACAAAGGTATAAATTACACTACTTTGCCTTTGCCTTGCATTCACTGTTTTAGATTCTTGGGTTTTCTTGTGTTTGGTGGGTTTTTCCTTGGTGGGTTTTTTCCTCTCCCTCCAAAACTTAGAAGGTCCATATGAAGCCCAGAGGAAGGAGAAGGAGAAAAGGTGCATTTTGTTTATAGATAATTAAAGGAACTCACATGAAGCCAAGCTGTTGAAATTAGAACTGAGAACAGTCTTGGACACGTGATCTTGCTGGCCTTAGAAAGTTCTTCAGCAAAGGTAATTCTCTGCTATCAAATGGTTGAAAAGCCTCAAGCTCAAATCTTTTAAATCCTCAGTTGACAACTCAGTAGAAATTCTGTGGTTTAGGTAAGAACTGGTGGTGTTGGTTTGTTCCTCTGAGTGATTGTACAGTAGAGGAGAAAATGCACAGTCAAATATAATGAGGAACTGTGAATGTTATAATTTGATTCCCCTTAAAGCCTGTGGGCTCCTGAAGTAGGAAACAGCCTTTGGCTCATCTAGGCTGGGCTGCACTTCAGGCACAGAAACTCTCTGCATCCCAATTTCTCAGCCTTAACTGGCAATACCCAACACTGTCCCACCCCTGCAGCCTGTGTGAGCCCTGCAGATGGTCTGCAAAGGCACTTCCTTGCTTGCCATCACCCAGAGTAACAGTGGTAACTGAACTGCAGCTGCTGGATTTATTTAGCCTGTGCCAGATCTGAAAACTCAGTGAGTGCAGTGCACAACTCAGCACACTGAGGTCCTGAACTGCTTGTTCCTGCAGAGCCTCCAGCCCAGCCAGAGCCCTTCCAGGCTGTGTGTTGTTTGCTCTCCAGTGGAAAGTCACTCCCGGAGCGTGTCCCTGTGTGAATATGTGCTTATAAAGGTTATGGAAAAGGGGCCATCAAATCATATCAACAGTCCTGCAGAGCTGAGACAAGACCTAATCTGTTTAAAAGAGCAAAGGAAGACGGAGCTGTGCCATGTGTGGGGCTTTCCTGTTGCCTCTGACCTGAACCTTGTTGTGTGGTCTCTACTAATTTCCCATTTAGTAGGTGGTATTACAAGGTCAAAGCTCTGTCAACTCACATCTTGTGCAGCCTGTTTTAAGTGTTTTGCCTTGTTTTGCTAAGAGCTCCTGGGAAGAACATGTTGAGCAACTGAAAACAGTTGAGCTTATTGACCTTGTACCGTGGGAATTAATATAATTCCATTGGCAATTATTGAGTAACTTGTGCTAACCAACAGTAATACATAGAATTTTTAGAGCTGAATGCACTTGAAGCATCTCTGCATTTACAAACAAGACTTTAGGGAGCCCTGATCTCATTAGATGGTTGGTTAAACATCTGCATGGACACGTGCAATGAACAGCTGGTATTGCAAAAGCAAAGTATTGAGTCTCCTGGCGTGTTCAAATCTGTAATACTGACACTTTTTTAATTGAAGGGGTTTTTGCTATGACATTATCAGTCTGCAGCAATGGATAATTGACTTTGAAAGGCTGACAGAAGAGGAGGGTTGTAACATTTTTCTGAATGTATTGTGGTGTTAGAAACCTTAGTAGATTGTAATAGTATAATTACAGTATTGCAATAATATTATTAATACTACTGGGAAGGGTTGCTTTTTAAAAATAGATGGATTTTACTTTCTAGAGCAGAGGCATTTAAATAGTTCTCAGCATATAATGTTTCTACTGCCAGGATAACAAATAATCATAATAAAGCAAGTGTCCTTGTTGCCTTCTGCCATGTTTCTGACACTTCTTCTGCCCCATCCTATCACTTTTTGAAGAGTGAAGTTATTGCCTGCAACTATTTGTAGCCAAAGTAGAAACAGCCATAATGCTTTCTTTTATAAAAATGTCAGTTCTTTAAAAAAATCCTAACTGGACCTTGGTGAAGGGATGTCATGAAACCTGTGTTTTGAGTGATTAAACTCTATCAGAACTGAGCTGATAGTAGTGGCTGCCTTTAAAATGTCAGTATTCTGTATGACTGCAGGACAGCAGTGCAGAACTCCCTTCACATCTTTGCCAGGCATTGGCTCTGTGCTGAAACCTCTAATCAAGTCTGTGTGTTATTAAAAGCAGCCCTAGAGAGGGACTGGGGTAATTGTTCAGAGGGGCTAAGGGGTGAACTAGATCTTGGGTTCACTCACAGTGAAATGCTTGAGTGGAAAGGTACTTGTTAGAAGGACAGAACAGTTACAATGGCTTTATGAAGCCATTGCACGTCTAACAGATGTGTTTTCCATGCTCACATTTTCTCCTCTTCTCAGGTTCCTGTGCATTCTGATTTTGGGAGGGAACTGTGGGAAGCACACACTGCCCTTTCTGTGCTAAGCAAAAGGCACTAGGAGCAGCATTCATCCATAATACACAGTGTTGCTAAGGCAAAGCATTCCTGAAACAGGAGTAATGAAATATTGCCTTACATACGTGTGCTCCAATGGAACGTGCTCAAGGAAAACAGCACAGAGATTTTTAGTTAGTATGGTAAGAAACGTTTTATATTTTTAAAATACTCACTCTTTGTGGCTTTATCATAAATAACAATACAAGGTTTTTATAAAGAGTAACGAGGGGGGTTTTTTCTTCCATCTATTAGATGAAAGCAGTCAGAAGGATGTTGAAGACTGGGTTTAGTTCAAATTTATATTCTACTTTCCTAAAATAAAAGATTGTGGGTTTGTAAGTGCTAATTGTTAACCGTGGTCCTGACATGACAAATAAGGGATCTCTTGGCATGCTGTTTAAGAAGGTGCTTTATGGCATCTGGCTGGGGTAGTGGCAGTGTGAGCTTTGAAGTAAGTTTCCTCCTGCACAGCATCACAACAGGCTTTATCTTTGTGTCAAATGTGCCAGATTTACAGGCCACTACACAGGAGTTGTCAGGGAGAACATATTTGGTACCAGTTTAGTTGTTTGCATGGAATAACTTCTGAAAGTGCTCTGATTGTTTCATCTCAAAATTCATCATATTACATGGAGGGTTCTGCTGGTTGCTGTTAAATAACAGCATTGTGCAGTATGGGAACGTGGAACTGTTGTCCTGATGCTTACTATTGCTCTGTTTCTGAAAGTTATTTGGTTTTCTCTTCCTGTGTTAGTAATTTTAGAAATGGAGTTAAATAAAAGTTCTTTTTTTACCCTGTGAAATCTAGTACTTGGGGAAATATGAAATATTAGAAACAATGATTTAAAGGAGAGTAATGTCTAAATGGAAACTGTATGTATTAGCTTAAAATATAAGTTAAAAATATGCATTCCAAAAAGCCAAATAGGCTTTAATGAAATTACTAATTTCTAGTTATTAAGCACTAACTTTTTAATGAGGAAGTAATTGCTCTGTATCACAGTATTGCTGCTGGAGAAATGAGTAGATAGTTGCTTTTATTGTTCTTGCAGAATACTAGATTATTTTATTATTTCCTAAATTTAAGCACCTTCTCGTGAAGTTAGTACATAAGTGGCTTCTTTGCTTTCTTCATGCTAAAAAGTTAGGCCCTTTTACTTGACTCGTGAGTCATTTGGTCAGTCTGTTCCTTGTTTCACCCTGGAGAAAAGGAAGAAGATAGAGCTGACAGAAGAATAATAATACAGTGTCTGAATCTTCTTGGTGGCCTGAGTAGGATGTAAGTGCTGGTAAAAGAGTATCTCTAAGAATGGCAGCCCAGCTTTCTTTTCCACAAATGAGAAACAAAGGAGTCAATGTGTTATGTGAAGAGCATTACTGGAAGGAAAATATTTTCATTGGTCTTTATATCTAAAAAGCTCTTGGAAATAACACAGGCTGAAGAATGAAAAGGCAAGTCCATGCTTGTGGCCGTGACTTGCTCCCGCTCTGCCCCTCTGGAAATTTTACATCCTTTGGCAACCTGTCAGCCAGAGATTTTTTCCATTCTTAACGGAGAATGTAAGTCCATCATAGTTCCTGCAAATGTCACTGTGAGGAGATGAATTTCAGTGTTGCACCCTTGACTCTGAGAGAAGCCTTTGTGTGGGTGGGAAGTGGTACCTGTGCAATAAACCTGGTGTGTGAATCACTGCACTGGGGCTGTTAAATTCCCTGCTGCTGCACAGGGAGTTTGTGGCAAGACTTGGCTGTGTGTAGAAATGTGTGAGATTCTCATCAAAACTGCATCCACCGTCCTGCTCTGCCAGGGATTTCATTGGCTTCAGATTCCTCCTGGGCAAGAAGTTGAGTCAGAGTGTTCGTGCATAGGGAAGCCTGGCTGGGTGTTGTTCCCACTGCAGTCCCAGCACACAGTGGTTAAATCCACAGTCACGCTGTTCGCTTGGACTGCTCCTGTTTTATAGGAAAGGCTGCAGCAAGTCTGTCTGTTGGCAGCATGTGCTGTTGAGCCAATCTTTTATTGGCTCACACGAGCTTTGAGAAACATCCCAACCCAGCTCAAAATATTGATTACTTTTGGAAGTCTCTTAAATACCCTGAAAACATTTCTGTTTGTTTAATACTTCACGTTGTCTTCCATCTCACGTGATTCATCAAGTATGGAGAGTAAATCTTGCATTTATCTTAGCAGATAATTTCGTGGTATGTGATACGTGGCATTTGGAATTAGAGTCAGATTTTCATTTACTCCAGGACTTTTCCATATGTTTCCTATTAGCAGCTTTGTTCTCAAATGTCTAGTCTCCCCAGAAAGGAGGGGGGGAAAAAGTCCCAACACAAATCCAAAAAGCAACGTTAAATTCTAAGCACTAAGAGAAAAAAAATAGGCTTCAGAACAGTTTCATTGTTTTTAGTTTATCATTGCTTTTATTATCATGTTGCTGTTAAATTCTGATCAAAATTAAATGAAAGTATGAATTTCTATTTAATTTCTTTTGCCTGTTATGTACTGTAGTTTTTCTGGATAAATACTTTTAACTGGGAATTGAATGAATATCGTAGATAGCTTAATGTTGGTAATTGCCATCTTCCAGAGACAATGGTAATTGCTTCTTAGGACATGGATAAATGCTTTTTGAAATTACATTAACTGATGTAAAAATTACATAGGAGTGAAGTTGTGTCAGATTTGCTGTGCATATACTGGCTAAAATGTTTCGCCACTTTATCAAATCCATATGAATGGTTAAAAACTTGCATATCTTAGTTTATATACTTCTTTCCTAATGGTCTGGTCTGAGTCATTTCCCTCACTTTTGGGAAATGCAGGTGCAGGAATTCGTGATGGGATATTCATGTGAAACATTTTGGAAGTTTCCACTGTGTTGAAAATAGGCAGGCTTTCCCTTCTTGATTTCTTAAAGAAATAATTTTTTTTTGTCACTTATTTCACTTGATATCTTTTAATCCTCTCTGCCAATTATAACCAAATTTGACACAGAGGGGGGCAGTATTTGTGTACTTGTTATTAACTTGTGAAAGACAGCAGCTGGGCAGAGGGAAGTGCTCCAGAGAGGTCCTTCAGCTGAGGAAGGGACAGTCACAAACCCTCCTGCTCGGAGTGAGCAGCCAGATGGAAGAGGGAACAGAGCTGTTGAGTAACCCCTTGGCAGCCACACAAGTGGTTTGGTGTGATGTAGAGACCAGCTGGAAGGACCTGAGGTTTCTACGACTCGAATCCATAGGAATCCAGGCTTTTGGAGCTTCTTTGTTCATGGAATAACTTAAGGACAGTAACTCTGGGAGTAAAGACATTGTCCTTACCCTTCTAAAGCAGCCCAGGAAACTCTTGGCTCTCCTGCCACAAGGACACGTTGCTGGCTCATGTTCAGCTTGTCCCCCAGGTCCTTCCCTGCAAAACTGCTTTCCAGGCCATCCAGCAGTGACCAGGGTTATTCCTCACCAGGTATGAGACTTTGGCCATCCCTTTGCACGAGTTCCTGTTGGCCACTTCTCCAGCAGCACAACCCCAGAGGGCCATGTCACACCCCTTGCACTTTGGGGTTGTCAGTGACCTTGCTGAGGGTGACCTGCCCTGTCACCCAGAGCATGGTGGTCACTTGTGTTCAGCTTGCATGATACACTGAATTCCTGCAGGTTTTATGCTGGGCAGAGGAGAAAGACACTGTTAATGCTGAAAAAAGGAAATAAAATCAACACTTTTTCACCTTCTTTGACTTGTCTAGCAGCAAGAGAAAGCACTTAGGTAATCTTTTGATTTCATACATTAGTGTGTGGACAACCAACTGATTCTGAACCCATATGTTGAACTTATGGATGCACTGTTGTAAAGGAAATAAAGAAGGTTAGGGATATGAGGTGGAATTGGATTTTGTGATGGATGTGATTAAGGTTTGTGTGGCATAAGTATCTACAAAACTATTCTCCTTTATCTTGCTTGCAGAGCAAACGTATCTCAAACTGAAGTGGTGTGATCTGTCAAAATTGTGGTTTGGTTTGTTTGGCTTTTCAATGTGGATATGAAAGAAATCCATGTATGTTTTCATTTACATGGTACGTTCTTGCCACAGCTGATGGTGCAAGTTAAAACCATAATTTAATAGTATCTTATATTTTTTTTAAACTTTCTGTATCTTATGAAGTTTGCTGTTATAAGTTTTCTAAGGCATTTTCTTTGTATTGCTGTGTTTGAAGTACTGCATTAAGTATGTTGATATTGAGCAAAAAGGTAGAAGACCTGGAAAGATGAGATTAATTAATCCCTTGGTAAATTAGTGATTTAGAGCAAGACAGAACTGAGTGTTTAGAAGTGCTCAAACAGCACTCTAGTACACAAACTCAGTATTTGTGATATTTAGTGGGTAGTAGCAGCCTCTGTTCCTTATTCTTTGGAATGCCTTTCCCTTCTATTGCTAATAACAGGCTGCCATCCTCTGGTGAGATTTGTTCACTGTCTTGTAGGGACCTGGCAAATTTTCAAAAGAGAGAAGCCCTTTTGAGTTTGGAAAGCTTAGATGGAATAAATATTAATTCTTTATTAGAGGAATGTAGTTACTTGTAGAAATAAGGAATAAGAAGAGAGAAGACTCTTAGAAGGGTTTGTGTCAAATCTCTCCCTCTTTCGTTTTCGTGTAACAGTTGTGGAGAATGTAAAGGTGGAGTTGATTTCTTGCCAGAGTTTCTCCCCATCTACTGATATTGGGCTGCTTTATTCTGTGGGAAGATTATCAAACACCAGTGTGTTATCATTGGTGAGTTACTCTTCTGTTAATTGCATTGCTGTCCATATTCAGAAACCACTGCTGGGACTGCGTAAGGTGCAATTTATATTGCAATGTTTGTGTGTCATTATGACACCCACCTGGGTCCGTGGTAAAGGCTGCCAAAGATGCAAGGCATGTAAATTATTAGTTATTATTACCCACAAATACCAGCTGAAGGGTGATGGCTGAAAATGAGGGAGGATCACTGAACATGTTTTTCTTCCATATTGCTACTTGGCCACTCTTTTCCTCTGGAAGTCACTCATCCTTTTTGGCACTTGGTCACTCTCTGGTTACCTACAAATTTTCCTCTATTTGCCGTTTTGATAGTAAAGGTTATAAGATGTGAACATTGTGGAATATTAAGAACTTCAGCTTTTTAGCTGTTGCTAGGTAAGAATGGGCGTTTATTTCAAACCCTCACCTTCTCCTTGCACAGCCTGTTGTTGCTGACCAAGCCTTGTCTCTCTGGGATGGGGTTATGAGCTCTCTGTGGTTCCACAAGGCAGGCACCCTGTTGTTAAGGGAAGGCTGGTATTTGCTAGGAAATGCACTCCTTAGAACATCTCCAGAAGCCAGGAATAGAAGGATTCCTGGTGATCTTCAGGTTCAGGGGTTTGTGTTTGGTTTAGTGTTTTGTTTTAATTCTGCCTTGAAGTGCTGTACAGAATTTCTGTTTGCAAAAATTGTTCTACAGTAAAAGCCTCCCCTAGTGTGATCTCCCTCCTCTCTGCATGTGGCTTTGGGGCTCAGCAGCTTAGCACATGGAAGAACAATCAGATATTAGACCTGATGTTTATTGCATAATGTATTTAGGAAGGTGGTTAGAAAGGCTTGAGATTTGAAATTGATCGATTTCTTTGTGGTATATTCTTCTCCAACTAGTCTGTGCATTTCCCATAACTGCTTCAAATACAGCACTGGATTTTTACCTTTGTGTAGAACAGCAGTGATAAATGATCTGCAAGGTGTGTAGATTTGGGAAAAGGAAGACGAGAGGAAATATCCAGAGAAGAGTCAGGAAGGTGCTTCATTGTAGTCTCTGAATGTTTTGACGTGAGCTGTCACGCAATTAAGTGTACAAATGCAGGTATTTTATAAGTTTATTTAATTTATTTTGAATCCCGATAGCAAATATACACTAAATATATAAAATATCCGTTTTGTACAGTACTGTCAGTATTGAGAATTCTGTGGCTGTCCTGCACAGGGAGGGCAGGGCAGTGAGTTCCAGCTGCTTGCAGTCGGCAGTTGTAAGGTGCTTACACTGGGAGGGATTCGTAACCCGTGTGGTGTCAGAATATGAACGAGGAGAAAATAAAATGAAAAACACGATTACAGTTGTTACAGATTAAAAAAAAAAAAAATTCCTATCAAGCTTGAAGCGTATGATTAATCTTGAATCCTACTTTTTAATGTTCAGACTGCATCAAATTCTATGGGTAGTAAAACACTGAAGGACATTTTCCTCTTAAAGTTGCAAGAAAAAATTGCCAAAAACTTTTGAAGGCTTTTTGTCTGTTCATGATATGAAACCTGCCTTTAAATCACTTAGCAGGTTATTAAAATATATTCTAGTTTAGAGACAGGAATCTGATAATACCATGCCTTTTAATTGCATCTTTGCTCATTATCAAAAATGGCACAAGGATTTGTCCTTGAAGTCTGATAATTTTTTTTTATTTTTTACAACTGTTCTTACAATGCTTTGGAAGAGGGAAAGGTCCTTACTGAGGAAAAAGTCACTTCCACATAATTTTTAGAATTTATTTGAAAGAAGAACTATGTAAAACGTACGGGATTTAAGGAAAGGCTTTAACATCTACAGTAGGAAACATCAAATATAGTTTCCAGTTCCACTTCCAAGAGTTCTTCCGTAAGATACAAAGACTTTTTGTTTAAATTATTCAAATGTAGATTGAACACTGTTCAAACAATACAATGGATCCTCCTTTAACATACTGTTTCTAATTAGTTACCTCTGACATAGCAAATACTTTGTAAACGGTTAAATAGTGTAAAATTAGCATCTTCCTGCAAACTTCAAGTATTGTAGAACTGCTTTGGCCGAGTTGCTTTTGGAAGTTCCCAGCTCGGGGGTCACTTGAGGAAATTGCCGAGCTGCACGCTGTTCCTGGCCAGGATGCAGCGGAAGGTCGAGGGCTGCACCTCCCAGTACTTGACGGGGTTGTTGAAGAGGCTGATGCCGCTGTACAGAGCCTTCTTCTTCCTTCGGCCAGAGGGGCAGAAGTCATTCACTCCCAGTTTGGCAATATGGTTGGAATGAAGGAACACCACCTGCAGGATAGGAACAGAATGAAGCAGAATAGAACGCACCAGCGACTGTGTAAAGGGGTGGGGGGGGTTGGCACGTGGGTTTGCTGCAGGTTGAGTTCGATGCAGACCTTGGCAGGAACAGGAGTTAAAACTCTTGTCTTAAAGGTTTTTTTAAAAGTCATCCTTCTGCCACAGTCTCTCCCACAAAGAAAAACCATTGGAGTTTTGTCAGTGTGTTCTCAGAATAATCGGACTCTATTCTTAAGGAGCTTTGTCCTAAAGTGCAATTTTATGTTCTTGTGTAGTAGGAATTATAATGATGCAGTAGTATGTTCTCCCATAATGCAAATCCTCAGGGATTTAATAGATTTCATGCAGCAGTCTCAAGAACTGGGAGAGATTTGTTGGTGTAGTTACAGAACCAGATCAGGCCTGTGCTGATGTAGCTTAAATCAGTAAATGAAAGGGCTTGTAATAGTAAAGTTTAGAATTTAAGTGAAATAGTGTAGAATGACAAAATAATTCTTTGTATATCTCATTTTACATTATGCTTTAAGTTGATACTTCAGTTTGGTTGGTTGTTTATATATATACACACACACACACACACACACACCCCTACCTTTATCTCAAAGTATTTTCCTTTACTTGGAAGTGAAATCGGAAGTGGAAAGAAATGAAATTCAAGAGAAAAGCCTTTGCCAAAAAGCTTATTGTGTGCTCTGTCACTTGTGCATCTCTTCATGTGTCCTCAAGCCTTGTTCTGCTCAGGAGCCCAAGGTTTATGTCATCTTATAAAACATATTTTTTTAATTGCTATTCCAGAATTCAGGAAACAGTGTTTTGGAAGCACTTTCTTGCCACATCTAGCTAGTTCTCAATACAAATCTTAAAATGTTATCTCATAATTTCATCTTTATAAATAGTTTGCTTTGGAGTTCAGACTTTGCAGTGTGGGAGTGGAAAAATTTCCACTCTGGTTTGCTAATATGGAAACTATGATAAATCAGTAACAAACTTTCTGAAAACATTTTCTGGGTGTAGCACATTGTTGTCCTTTTTTCTTTCCCCCCCCCCCCGACCCCGGGAAGTATTCCTGCTGTTTGATTTTATTTATTTAATAAGCATATGTGATTTCAGGTTTTCCTAGTAGGAGAGTCAAGTCAAAATATAAAATATATGTGACAATTTACACCTTTTGGTTATGCCCTAATCAGTGTGGCAGGGAGGAAGTCAAACAACCTGGAATCACAGGAGTTTTGTGTTCGGTTCAGTGTCTGACCTGCAGGTATTTCAGTTCGGGTAATCCAGGAGGAACCTTCTTCAGCTTATTTTTTTCCAGGTGGATTTCACGTATACCTGGGATGTTGGCAAAACTTCCATTTTCCACATCTTTGATTTTATTATTCCCAAGGCCCAGCCTAGAAATAGTACAAGGAGCATTTAATTAAAGACTGATTGAGATTCACAACAACATTGAAGAGCGTACTTCATTTTTTTAAATTGAAATACACAGAAATAAATATAGGGGAAGAAAAGAACTGGGGAAGGACGACGAAATCATACCTCTGATAGGAAGAAACACATAACTGATCTAACAAATATTTTTTTACTTCTTAATCTGATCTCCACTTAAAGGAGATTGGCTCCCAGCTGGTCTCAGTCTGATGTGAGCAATTGTTCAGTTTTGCATGCAGTCTTTCTAATTATAGTGGTAAGAGTTTAAATGGTAAACATCAATCAAGCTGCCTGTGAAATAAATCATACCCTTTTATCAAGCAGTAGAGCTACGAAGGATAGTCACAGTAATAAAAAGTGTCGTTCTTAGAAGCAGCCAAATAGCAAGCCTTGTAAAGAAAGGGATTTTTAATATATAGCTTATTTTTAAAATATGATGGTTTTGACTAAGCAGGGCTACCTTCTTTCCTGCTTTCATGTTTTCCTTAGTTAGATTTCTTGCTGTACAACTTCAGCCTACATGGCTGGGAAGGGGATTCAGAAGGTGGAGGAACAGATGAAATTGCTCTTTTGCCTATCTCACTGTCCCTTTTTTCTCCATTCTTTCCTGATTTCTTCAGAAACTGAAGTTGGTATATAAAGGCAGTTACTCTTTTATAGTTGCTTCTATCACCAGATCCAAAATTCAGTGCTGCTCAGCTGTATTTTCAGAGTTCTTAACTGAGCTTCCCAGAGTGAACTCCCTTCTCTAGTCCTACATCAGTGATACAATCCTCAGAAACTGGCACTTATCCTTAAACCCCATCATATTTGGGAACAGTTACCAAATTGCTTCCTTTACCAACTACTATATTTATGAGAATAAACTTATAAGAATTATAAGAATTTTTTATTGTTATGTTTTGTAGTCAGCTGCTGTTGTTATCCTTCTTTTCTATTGCAAGCTGCAGGCAAAACAAGGCTAATGTGGCTTTTTTGGGGGTTGTTTGGTTTTTTTAAGCTTGGTTTTACTGACAGCAGTTCCTACTAAAATGCTTAGGACTTTCAATTCTCTTTCTCCCATTAACAAGAGGAGTCTCAAAGAAGAGGTGCTGCCAAGTGTGATGTTTTATCAAATAAAACTCTGGATGGAAGTGTTACCTTTGAAGGTCTTTGTAACGGTTAAAATCCTCAAGTTCGATTCCTGTGATCTTATTGTCATCTAAATGAAGCTCCAGTAGACTGGAGGGCAAATCTGATGAAAAACAAATGCACAGTGTGAGAAAAATGAGCCAACTCATTTTGTGTGGGAATAATTGTTATGTTTCGGACAGCTTTCTTTCCTTTGTGTTTAGAATTGTGTGAGAAGACTTAGGGAGGTTGTCTGCATCAAAGAAATGGGCATAAGATACAAGTATGTCGATTTAAAAAAATCAAGATCGTTTGGTTGAAACTAGTAATTTCTTTTCTTTTAATAAGATGTGAAAGTGCATACACTAATTTTAAGATTTCAGTTTCAGAATGTGGTATTTTTCCTGGCTTCCTTGGTAACAGCTCTCAGGTACTTCTGGTTAACTTGTCAAAGATGTAACCTGTGTGTTATGTACAGCTATCTCAGAGCTGGTGGTCAAACCTCGACTCCTGTGCAACCAGGGAGGGATTTTTGAAGACCTGTAATTTTTCCTCCGTGGTGTAACAATTGTGCTGTTTCAGCAGCTGGGATTGATCTGGGAGGAAAGCTTTGGGAATCCTCTCAGCTAGATGAGATGTTTGATAGGCACTTTCCTGCACCAGAATATTTTCTCTTGTATTTCCAAAAGCTCCGAATTCAGAACTGCTAACAAATGGAGCAGGAGGTGGTGAAATCCTTCCACTATATCTGTCGAGCAAAGGCACGCTCATCCCAAATTTGAATTTCGACTTGCTGATCTTAGGCTCAGTTTTACAGCCTCTGCCTAGATGGCACCCGACACCGAGCAATCCCCGTTGCTCCCAGGCTGGGAGAGCCTGCAGTGCTGCAGGAATGAGCTGCTTCCCAGCCTGCCTGTGATCCAGCTGGCACTCCCCGGTGTGGGTTTGTTTGCCAGTTTGCATTCCAGCTCACAGCTCCACATGCTGCCAGTGTCCGAGTCACAGATCGGCAGCAAAGAGCACCCACCTGTCCTTTGCAGAGCTTGGGTGCACTTTATAAGTCGTATTTTTAAATCTTTGTGCCGTTACAACATTTGCAGACAGACTTGGTTTCCATTTGTGGGGAGTGAGTTCAGCATGAAATCCTGCTCGGGTTTGATTTGTTTATGTATCTGACACCACATATTGGACCTCATGCTGGGTTTCCTTATTGGAGATTTCACTGTAACAAAGACAATGTTGGAGTAATTTCATGTATGTTTTTTTTTTTGTGCTCAGTGGCAGGAGATGGCATTATGATGATACTAGAAGAGTATTTTGGGGTATTTTTATGTTTGGGACTGTTACCAAAGGCAGCCAGGTAGTTTCTGATCTTAAAGTTATCTGAATAGTTGGAGTGAGTTGGTTTTGTTTGTTGTTTGGGGGATTTTTTGGTGTCTGCTTCTGCATGTATATATATATATATATATATAAAAGCATACAGGAAGAGATTAAATGTAATAAGAAACAAGTTCTTTATCTGAATGATCTGAATTAAACCCAGAGGTCAACATTTTGTTTCCCTGTAAGTTAAAGCATGACATAACATACAGTGTTATGCTTTGTCTCCTCCCTTTTTCTCAACTGGGATTATTGAGCAGTTGAAAATCACAATAATTTGGTTAAATACCACACTGACCTACAGAAAATGCAGGTGGAGTGTTGTACTGAATTCCTTCATGCTACTTTTTTCTGTGTGGAGGTCAGTCAATTCTCCAGTTAGTGGTTTTTTTGCTACCTCCAAATCACAAGTTAATTTTTTTTTTTTGTATGAAAGACTGATTTGATTTTGTAGTCTGTTGAATTTAATTAAATGTTAATATTAAGTTTTACTTAGCAAAACCCCATCAAAAGGTGTATAAAATGCCACATTGGGTTTTGCATTAAGATAGTTAGATTTGTTGCACAACATAGCTAAGCTACAGAGTGACTTGAAACATTAAAAATTAAAGTTAAAAAGTGTGGAGTTGCACTTTAAATCCACAAAGGAAGTGGGAATTCTCTATTCCTTCTGACCCCAGATCAAGTACCAGGGGGTTTATCCTTTCTTCCTAAGGGTTTTTGAGAGGCTGATGTGTGAAAGATGTGAAGTGACATTTTATTATTAATTTCTTTGCACTGTTGCTCCCCGGAGTCCCTGGAGGACTGTGAGAGGAGTGGACCCTCTGGCAGGGGAAAGGCAGGAGAGGGAGCCTGTGTGCACTGTGTGTGTGGCTGTGTATTCACTCTTTCGGGATGTGGAATTGGCTGCTAACTTCAGAAAGAAAAACGAGGTAGGAGGTGGTTTTGTAGTAATGAAAATACAAACCGGGATTTATGAGCCTAATAATCATATGGACGCTAAAGCGTTTTATTTCAGAGTATACTGGTATAAGGAAGTAGGAAAGGTAAAGCCTACCTTTAGGAATGGAAGTTAACTTGGCTTCTGCAATTCTTATATGATAGATATTTACTCCTTCGAAAGCCCCAGGCTCTATTCCATCATTGTTCAGAGGGTTTGCACTCATTTCTGTCCAAGGGGGGAAAAGAAAAGCATTTATGGCATAGGAATTTGGTGAATTAATTTTATTTTTGACTTCTGATGCTCTAAGCACGAGTTAATGTTTAGCTTTGATTACCAGTTCTGAGAGGTGGCAGTCACAGCTCTTGGGGAATTAACTTGTTTAACTTGACTTGCAGGGTTACCCAAATTCACGGAGAATTTAAATTGGGAAAGGTATTTCCCACTGCATGGTTATCTCTTTGAGAGGAAACTACATTGTGCTGAAAATTCTATATAGTAGACATTTTTAATAAAGACATTTTTGTTAAAGACATTTCCTGTTCTACTTAACTGGACTTACCTAAAACATGTAGAGACTTCATTCCCTTAAATACATCCTTGGGGATCTTCTTAACCTTATTAGCATGAATTCTGAGCTCTGCCAAAGTCCTGGGTAGGTTTGGTGGAATCTCAGTCAGCTGGTTGTGGGACAAATACAGTCGTCGGAGCCTCTTTGTGGATTCAAAGGCTTTGGGATGGATCTTGTATATTTTATTGTTGTTCAAAGCCAGTGCCTGTGAGACATGAGATGAGCAGTAGAAAGCTATCTTTATAGAGGAATGTTCTGATTATGAGTTTTAAGTCATGAATTCGATATATAATTCAACAATTAAGTATTTTAAATACTTTATTTTTCCATCATGCCAAACTTTGGCACTTTGTGTATAGTCTGGGCATTTCAGTTAATTGTGAAAAACAAAATAGAGCCTGAAAGCTGGAGCACAGCTAGAAAATAAACTAGTCAGATCTGACAAGGTGCCAGTGCATCATAAGAACTGGAAAAACAATATGTTTGTATTCAAATACTTTATGGGATTGTATGGTGTTACATACTTTGTTGTTGTTTCTTAATGCAGACAAATTCTCAAAACTAAGAACTTCATCTTTAATTTAAGAATAACTCAGCAAAATAAAAGTCAGGGGTTTAATCTGTGTTTCTTAGATGTTAATGTCTCATGACACATGAGGTTATCATTTATTTGCCATAATTTTCCAACTTTTGTGAATTTAAGTCTCTTCTGTACTGTGCACTAATTCTTTCTGGGGCAGTGTTTTGCTCCTCGTTGCTATGTGTTATCAGAGAACTTGTAATGAGCTACTACAGACAACAAAATATGGAATTAGTTTTATGTCAAAGCACATCTGTGTTTCCATACTCAGACTATTCATTTTTGATCTTTTTTTACTTCTTGGAATTGTTGGTACATCATCTCATCTTAGGAATTTGGGGGGGGGG
>VXBX01005352.1:58341-148558 GCA_013400415.1 Scytalopus superciliaris
TAGAACAAACCAAAATTAATCTTTTTTTCCAGAAAAAATGAGGTTAGCTTAAGGAAATAAACAGGAAATGCTCCTTCCTAATCCAAGTTGCCATCTGTGCCTTTGCTAAGTGGACTCCAGGACTCAGCCACGTTGTACAAAGTAAACTTTGGTCTCAGTAAAAATGTTATTAGGCTTTGCCAGAAATGAACTAAGGAGAAAATGCAGAGCAGCTCAGTTATCACATAATTAAGTGGTGACTGATATATAATGTGCTGATTGCTGATGGGTTCCAATGACTTCCTCAGTCACTGGACATCAGTTTCTATAAGATGTTTTATGCAGAATGTAAATCAGTTTCTGTATTTACCCCTTCCTTGATAAGGCTGTTCTGTACCCAGACCCAAGTCAAGGGGAACAGGAAACGCTCTGTTGCCAACTAGGGATTTATGAGATTCCTATTTTTCCTGTCCTAGCTTAAGCCATAATAATTAACAAGCTCATTCATAAGATCTGGTAAATTTTCACACCTTGCTCAGAAATCAAATGTGATTGAAATTATTTATTTTATAGAATTACAGAATCCCAGAATGGTTTGGGTTGGAAGGGACCTCATGCCAATCCCCTGCCCTGGGCAGGGACACCTCCCACTGTCCCAGGTTTCTCCAAGCCCTATCCAGCCTGGCCCTGAGCACTTCCAGGGATGGAGCAGCCACAGCTTCCCTGGGCAACCTGGCCAGGGCCCCACCACCCTCACAGGGAAGAATTTCTTCCTAATGTGTTAGAAATGTTCCTTATGTTAGTTTATTGTGCGTTTCATGTCTTTCTAATGGGGAATTAGACTGTTGTTAATTTGCCGTAAATTATGGGATTAATTTGTCATTTTTACAGTGAAAACTTTAAATCTGTCAATATTTTTTCATACTGGATTCTAGATAAATATTCTAAAGCAGATTTAATCTACCTTTCCAGTCCTCTGAGACTGTCTTATTTTCTTCCATTATAGAAAGGTGTTGCGTATTGTAAATATCTGGATTTATCAGCTCCAGTGGTACTTGTTTCAAAGCCTGTCTCTATGTACATATGTGAGCGTGTTAAAAAATCAGTAGTAAAGCCCCTGGCTTTTCAGTGATTCAGTGTTGGTCTGTTTTCTGTTCAGATCAACTGGATTTGGAACAAGTTTCAGTGCTATGTGTGTTGTATGTTCTGTGTTTTTGAAAATGCCCTCAGAAAGCATCATTCGAGTTCTCCTGTGAGGTGAAGTTCTTTCTGCCATTTTCCAGCTAAGCTGATAAAAAAGGAGCTCTTGTCTTGCAGCTTTTAACACCTAAGGAATGTTTGTGTGCATGCTAAAGACTGAAAAATCTTGAGAATCTCTTTGGTGAGATGTATATGGTACATTTTCTGGGTGTTGTGGCAAGTAGTTCTTACAACTCAAGAGATACTTGCTCTTTGCTATGTGGGAGCAGTCAAATACACAGGCTTTTAGATTGTATTTTTATCTGTACTATTGGAGAAAGAAAACTCCATTTGTATTTTGGAAGTATGGAAATGTTTCAGATTGCTAAGTAAGATTTCAAGCTTGGGAAAGAGGCTTACATAGAGTGATGTGAGTCCTTGGAGATCCTTTTCCTTGACCTCTTTAATTTTGTTGTTCTGAAGGTCAATCATCCGAGTGTCTGGCGGGATGTTGCGAGGAATTGATGTCAAGCCTGTATAAGTGACATAAACAAAAACATTGTGTGCCTGTATGTAAGTGCAAAGAAATGAACTGCTAAGCAGCAAAATGTAGCAAGATTGTTGATGATTATGGTGGGAAAGAAAATATGAACGGCCATAAAGCAAAGGGTAGGAGGGAATTTTTTATAATGAGAGGATCTAATGATGTAAGAATGTACCACAAGCATGTCTGCATAGTTCTGGGAGGAACTGCTTCTGTGTCTGACCAGGAAAGCCTGGCTGGGGGCTGCCTGTTGCATGTTCTCTGCATCTGGGAAGTAAACCTCAGAGCACAGGTTGTCCTCCAGGGAAACTGCTTCAGTCCCTGAAGGCAGGAGCCCCCAGAGGATCCCAGCAGTGGTTCCCTGCTGGGACCAGGGCTGTGGCTTTAGGGGGTTTCTGCTCAGGCTTCTGCGTTGCCCCATCCATCACAGTGGGTGGTTGCCTAAAGAGCCACACAGTGAGTGGCAGGGCTGAGAGATGTGGGTGAAGGATGGTCTCCACTGACTGTTCTTCATTGCCAGGGATATAAATTTCCCAACTCAGTTCTCTGTTCAGTTACAAACCCACTGCAGTTCAGGCATCTGAGATCCTGAGTCAGCACGAAAGCCTTAGCAGGGATGGTAACTTCCTTCTCAGTGAAATGCTGATGCATGAAGTGCTGTCCCGTTTATTAGCAATTACTCCATGATTAATAGGTTGCAATTAAAGATGAAGTCTATTAATGTGGTTTTTCCTATGTGTGAACTTCCATAAAGTGGTGTGCAATCTGCAGACCAGATGTAATAACCCCAGTTTGATGCTGTCAGCAGAAGTTTATTTGGATTCCTTAGGAATGACACATTTTATAAACCCCAGCAGTTTGTTTCTAAGCAATGAGGAGTCCAGGGTGATGTTTAGGAGGGTGGCAGGGCAATGAGAACAAGTGTCATTGTCACTGTGCATTGTCACATGATTGCCTGGAGTTGTAGGACAACTTCAATGAGCACTAATTCAAATTGGAGTAATTAATAATGAATTCATAGTTAGGGGCTGGGATGTACCTGCAGTGGTGACGGGAGCAGATTTGCCTTTGGCTGAAGTGTTACCACTGATGGGCACTTTAATGGAGGGAATAGTTTGTATCCCGTTCATGTGCTCACATTAAACTTCCTTGTGATTTGATTTTGCTTTCTTGTCATTTGACCTGTTGCTTTGTAGTTATGAATTAAATATTTTGGTTTTGAGAGAGGGGACTAATCGTTCCTCTAATGCAAACAGAAGATACAGCCAATGTTTGTGCTCCTCTGTTCAGATAGAACTTCATGCAAGTAAAAGAAACAGGTGAAAGTGTAATTTAAATGTAAATATCAGCATTTTCACTTTCTGACTGTTTTCTTAGGGGATAAAAAGCTGTGCAGATTATTATATATTTAGTAACCCTGATCAGTGTTCAGTTAAACACTTTCACAATTGTTACACATTCTAAATGCCTTTCCATTCAGTGTTGTTATTCATAGAGGTCATTGCTAGTGGAAGGTGGCTGTAGCAGATTTTTCATTTTCTAAACTGATGAACATGGACTGGGAATACATTTATGTTGCAAAAAGTGCTGGACAGAAATTAGATGTGGTTTGCAATCTTAATGGAAAATATGTTAAACTCCTTTTGAAAATGGCTAGTATGGGAATGTGTGGATGTGTACACTTTATGAAGCTGTAGAATTCCCCTTTTAAAAGACAAATCCTCCAAAGGAGAGTTCAGTGGAGAACAGACACAAATTCTCTCTCACCTAGATCAGAGCAGTGGACAACCCTCAGGTAGCACTGGCATCCAAAGGGGCACGTTGGGAACAGATCAAAAGGAATTAGTGGCATAATTGGTTCGATGGTTGGAAATAGAGAATTGTCATCATCGTCGTCGTCATCATCATCTTCCATGTCTTGGAGCATCATATTCTTTAGTGTGAAATATGAAGGACCAGTGAGAGATTTGGCAGAGCACAAAGCCAAGAAGAGAAGGAGTGTGTATTCTTTCATGTCTTCCTAGTCAGGATAACCAATCTGGAAAAGGAAAGTAAACAAGCAAACAAAAACCCACAAGAATTAGTGATATGAAAGAGCAAATAAAGGTATTGATCTAGTTACTTCTCTCACTGCGACGGTAGATGGTCCTGAAAAATGGTCTGTTATGAATATTGAGATTGTTAGTATATGAGGGATGAAAAATATAAAAATGGTCTTTAAAATACAAATTATCGCTATAAAATTACATGCAATAAGATTAAGTTAAATTCACTAGCTGATAGGAGCTGAAAATACACCATGCTTGGATTTTATGCCATAAACCCCATCAGCTTTCTCGATTACCCTCAGCTTGAAAGTATGTTTCTTGTGTATTTGAAGGTCCTTCAATGTGAAAGGCAGAAATATGTTGGATCAGTTGGGGCACCTTCAGAGCAGAAACTCTCATATCAGACAGCTACAATTACTTTTTCTTCATGTTCTTGGGAAGAATACACAAGTCACAAAGGACTTCAACAATAGATTTGACCTTAGAGAAACATAGAGTCATAGAACAGAGTTGGAAGGGACCCCCAAGGATCATCGAGTCCAACTCCTGGCCCTGCACAGCACCATCCCCAAGAGTCACACCCTGTCCCTGAGAGCCTTGTCCAAACTCCTGGAGCTCTGTCAGGATTAGTGCTGTGACCACTGCCCTGAGGAGCCTGTTCAGGGCCTGATCACCCTCAACCTCCCCTGGCACAGCTCCAGCTGCAGAAATCAGTGCCTGCTCCTCGTGGGGACGTTGAAAACCACAGTGAGCTCTGCCCTCAGTCTCCTCTTCTCCAGGCTGAGCAAGCCAAATGACCTCTGATCCGTTACAGCTATTTATTCAATTTCCTTCTGCTTCCCCCAGTTCTAATTTTACCAGGTTTATTTTCAGGCACACTTACTTGGGAGCACCAGGAGTCCAGTCTAACTGCAGTGCAGTGCATTACATGAACAATGATGATCAGTAGTTCAAGGTACTGATTTTTGTTGGATATAGGTATTTTCTACACACTCTGGTTTTACTCTAAGCATTATTTTTTTGACCAAGTGCTCTTATAAAACTAGACTAGGGGAAAATGGAGACAGTAAGAATTGCCATAGCATGTTTTGCAACAGTGAGTAACAGCTGTAAATTCAGCTCTCAGAGACTTGATGCTGTTTCATTCCAAAGCCCAGTTCCAGGAGTCGTTTGGATCTGACAGTGCACTCCACAAACCAACAGGGGCTGCGGTAATTTTAATGTGCATATGCTGTTGATAAATCTTTTTCTATTTAGATTATCATAGATCTCTTTAGGGAAATACTAAAAGGATGTAGATTCTTGTTTGATCACCTAATTAAATGCTTGATGATTTGTTTATTGTTGAAGGATGTCTTTATGTAGGCATTTTGTCATTGGTCCTCAATTGCAGGAAAAGGAGTGTGCTGGTCTGCACAGTGGTGTTGACTTGGCTCATTCAGAATTCTGTGGTTTTGTTTGCACTGCCTTTTTTTCTGTGCAAAGTCCTTTTGATGCTCCTTGCATATGGTTTGTAGAAGCACCAGATGCAGTGCACTGCATACATTGCTGCTACTGCCAGCAGTGGCTGTTTTGGGATGTTAAAAGAGAGAAGATGATGTATTCAGATTACATAAAAAGAGTGCAGTGAGTTTTTTCCCCCCAGATGTGTCTGAAAAGAAGCAGAATGTGCTTTGTAACTTGCAGGTAAATAACATATAAGTATGTTTAGTATCTCCCATAGTATTCCAGTTGCAAGCTCGTTCTAGTAATGCCTGTACTTTTATTGGTTTAGCAATCTGCTGAAAGAGTCTTCACATGTGCTTTTCCCCATATATTTTCCTTTATGTTCAAAATAACATTCTCTTTCAATGCTCCTAGAAAGGATTTTATGCTGGTTCTTGCAATCCCATGCAATGTATGTCCTTGAAAGAGTCTTTGAATATGAACAGTGCTGGGGAGAAGAGGTGGAACCTCCTTTCAAGAGACTTGTAGTCATCTCTGGCCCTGCACCTTTGGCATATTTGGCCTTTTCAGTCTTGTATTTCAGCTTCAGAAAACAGTTAAAATCTTCAGTACTTTAATGATGCCACTAATTAGGAGATGAGTTTGAAAACTTTCAGATTTCTGAGTTCTCCTTATTCTTGGTGGTTTAATGGCTGAGGTTTCACAGATGGGCTCTCAGGATGATTTTTATTCCCTGTCTGCTTTGGTATCAAGTGACAAAATGTCCTGAGCTTTATTCAGTGATGTTGTACCTCTTCCACTGGAGGGTATCAACCTTTGTAGCATGATCATATCTTGGGGCATCTATTTTCCAAGACCCTGCTGACTTTTGTTTGTGAGAGGCACTGGATGTATAGTTCTGTAACTAAAAGATAATCCTTGTGCATGTTCCTGAAATGCTCTTTTGGATCCAGTGCTGGGAAGTTGTCTTATGAAACAACCAAAAAATCTGTTCCCACGCTTGCATCTGTAGCAAATGGATTCCATATTTCCTTCCAGATATCCAAAAAACTATGATTTCAAACCACTAAAAGATTGAGGCTGTGATTGGAGTAGTGGCTAGTGTGAACTTATGTTGCTCACAAGCAGTTCTAGAACAGTAGTGTTGAAATATGTTGTTGCTGACATATATTGGGTTAAATCTCTTTCTTTGTAAAAGAACGCCTAAGAAATTATTAAAAAAAAAAAAAATCTAAGGAAAGAGAAAAAGTCCTTGTTTCATTATCCTATTTTCCCATCAGGAAATCCTTGTTGGCTTTGTAGTTAGGGGTGATTTGCTCTAGGTTTGCATTGTCCAAAGAACTGCCAAAAAGTGGATCCCAAAGAACTGAGCTTTATGAAGGATTTTAAAATATCTTTTCCTGGCTGAAATTTTCAGGTTCCCAGTAAATAGGTACTGGTTTGTCTCTAGAAATGCTCTGACTCTGCAACTCATCTCAAAGAGTTTACACAACCTTTCTGCAGGCATAAACTTCAAGAGTTAGAGAATTAAAGTAAAACACACGCTTAAAATCCAAGATCCTGGTGATCTTTCTGATCTTACATTATTTTATTGTGGGAATTTTATGAAATATTGTTTCAGAAGGGACAGGTACAGCTGTGCTAATGGTCCCTTGCTGCCACTTGAGACTCACTGTGCTCCCAGGT
Organism: Scytalopus superciliaris; assembly: GCA_013400415.1. Classification (NCBI taxonomy): domain Eukaryota; kingdom Metazoa; phylum Chordata; class Aves; order Passeriformes; family Rhinocryptidae; genus Scytalopus; species Scytalopus superciliaris. The sequence goes on from VXBX01005352.1 coordinate 65,224, forward strand.
ACATCCAGCTCTTCCACTCAGCCTGGTCACTGAGCTGAACTCACTGAACTGGCATCAAACTAATGTGAGCAACAAAAGCCCCAACACTTTCTTTCTGAGTGTACAAACAGTGTGGAGTCCCAGAGCCAGCACAGAGGGGAACAGGTGGAACAGTCTAGTTTAGGGGGCTGGAACTTTAAATGGAAAGATAAGGAAGGAGGAGAGGTGGGACATCCGTTCCTAAGCAGTTAGACTTGTTACTTAGACAAAGCCTGGCCTTGTCCATTCCTATTTTACAGCCCAGAGCACTGAGTGTGAGAAAGACTGTGGTGAATTCAGGCTTCATTGCACCTCCTTTATCACAATCCTACTTATCCTTGAGCACAAAAAGCTTCTGAGTAGCACCTTCCCACTGGAACAGCGGCCACCACAAGTTGAGGTGACAGAACTTGGGAAAGTGCCCTTCGCACAGAGAGATGCTGGAAGGCTGAGTTGCTTTCCTGAAGTGTGTAACAATCCTAAAATCACTACTGAGCATCTGGGACAGGCTTGTCCTCACTAAGGTGGCCAACATTTACCAAAACTTGTGTTGCCAAACAGCATATGGAACACAGGCACTTTTTATGCTATGGTTAGCATTTATATCTAATTAAATGCAGATGATGTCACAGTATAATTTAACATGATTAAAACCTTTTCAGCCATTATGTGAGAAATTCCCACATAAGTTTGTAATAGTTCTGTGATGTTAAAGTTCTAAACGTGAATTATGGGAAGAAAAGCCTTTTCTGTGAGGACAGGAGTTGTGTTGTTAGTGTGGAATGAGTGCATTAAAAAAAACCCCACAACAAATAAGTCTGGATTCCTTGGGAGTTGCATGCCACTCCTGCAGCATGTGGTGTTTGTTGTCTTAGCAGTTGTGACACTGAAGGAGTTAACACATAAAGTTTTAAGACATAAAAAACTCTAAATCATATTTAGAAATCACTTCTGCTACCGGTGTCCAGAGACCAGTTTCCTCTGACATTGTTTCTGAAAAGGAAATGTTTAAATGACCCAGAGGTGGTCTTTACAGAGGCAGGGAAAAGCCTCTGTGTTCATTAATAACACAAATCATGGCTCTGTACACAGATTTTGTCCAAAGAAAGGCAAGACCATTTCTGTTTTGAAATCTATATTTAAAAATAGTTTTGGTGCTATTAGTCATTGTCCCATTACAGAAATAAAAGGAGTTTATGTTTAACTCTTTGTCTACCCCATTTTACTTAAATTGCTCAAGAAAAACAGGAGGAAGTTTTGTTGTTAGTAAGATTACTGAAGAAATGTTTGTTTCCAGAAATAGTCCAATATTGAAGTTAAGTAGTGATAAGTAATTGGATGTTTACAAAATAAGTGGTGTTTACAGAGTATTTACTTTTTATGGAAAACTGCTTGACTCTTGCTACTGAATATGATCCACAAGCATTTTTAGGTTGTAGTTCATCTGCAGCTCACTCTTTCATGGGTTATTTTTAATTACTTTGCTGATATGTACTGAAAATTCCCTACCAGCCTGAATATTAAATTACAGACACTTAACACTGGGTTGTAACTATAAGAACTGCTGTAATTGTAGAGTGGATTGTCACAGATTGTTATAATTCAGAAAAGTTATTGTCAGTTGTAACATCTTTCTGACAAATCTTTTAATAGTTAAATGTAGCTCTTTTTGTTTTGCACACAGATGTGGTAAATGAACACAGAATTATTTCAGCTGCAAAGTAGATTTTCAAATGTTCCATTACAAAAATGTGGTATTCCTAACTGTAAATTGCCTGACATTACTAATCTGCACAGTGGCTGACAACCTGTTTCTTAAGTCTTTATTGCTACTTATATAAAATAGGGATTCAAAGTGGACATACCTGGCAAGTTTGGGAGTTCTTCCAGAAGCACTGTGGTAATCCACCTGAGCTCTTTATGTCCAGTTATTTCATAGTAAAAATAAAAACCAAAATAGAGCAAGGGGAAGTTAGACTGAGTTCTGTGAAACAGAAAGTAAATAAAAAGAAAAAGTCCACTTCCAAACTTCTTGATCCTCCTGGCACCGTGGGTGATACCAGAGTAAAGTGCTGCCTCAGATTAGCCCATCTTAGTACTGAAGGATGATATTAAGTCGCCTTGTTACCACTCATGTGTTTTTCATCACTGCCTGTATTAGAGCCAAAACTTCTGGCTTAACTCTAGACGTCTAGTGGAAGACTTTATAAAACCTGTAGTTTAATAATAGTTGACATCAGGCCATTGGAAGTACAGTGAGGTCCATTTCAGGTCATTCCTGCTGTGGAATTACAATTATTTATGATTTGTTAGCCATTATTCTTTTGAAAGTGTGACTTGAATAAAAGTATAAAACCTTAGCCAGTGGCAGAGTAAACCAGTAGCCTGCAGTGACCAGAATGTTGCCAAAGCTTTCTAAAGTTAGAAAATTAAGACTCTATTGTGTAGTTATGTGTAAATTTTACCTCTACTTTCAGCTGACAGCAATCTGGCTGGGGAGGGTGGGTCAAGAATATAAACTGTAGGTCGGATTTTTCAGTCAATATAGCCAATTTCTCTTTCCTGTGTGTGGGAAATAAACCATATATTTTATTTAAAACAGACAATATTTGCAGTATTCAGTGATAAGGATTGAAGTTGTGGGCTTAAACCCAAGTCTTTGAGAATTTGCCCCGTTACAAAGTTGTGCTGACGTGCGCATCACAATATTTAGAACAGGGTTATTCTTTGTTTACCTTTCATAGGCCCTGTTTATGTAAACTTCAGAAATGTCTGACTAATGGAGTTTACCTAAAGCAAGTTTCAAAGTAAGTGAAAAACAGTTTGTGTCTTTAATTTTACAATACATTGTATCCCCTTCCGTGCACATCTGACTTCATCTGTTTCTTTAATTAGCTCCTTTCTATGTTAAAAGTCTGGTCTTGCTTTGGAAAAAAAGGCTGGAAAATTTATTTGGATTTTTTTTTTATTATACATGGTGCAGTTTGCAAAATGCCTGTTGAAGTTGCATAATAGTTATTTTGTCTACTGTTACTTTCTTAAGGGGAAAAAAAAAAGGTACTGTGCCAAAAATCAGAACTTTAGTGCTGTGATATCAACCCAGACAAGGCTTGTGTTACCTGCAGTGTTGCTTTGTGTGTGTTCCAGTAGTACAGATGGATGATGATGATGATAAAAAGTCTCCCTATCACTTTTCCCAAGGAATAAAATTACAGTTTTGAAAACAATCCCGTTCCCACATAAGAATCTGAAGGATGATCTTAAATTTTCTTGAAATCTCAAATTGCATATATCTGCCTTCTCTTGCCTTTGTGGAGAAACCAAAGCTTCCCAAGCAAACACTCCCCTGTGTTTTGAATACCTCGGTTTGGATGGGCTTATTGAGGAAATTAGTATTAAATTGCTGTTTTAAAAAAAACCTCCAATGCTTTCTTGGCTGTTTAATAGAAGAGAGCGGGGCCTGAGGGTTGTAATATAAATGTGCTGGGTTCTTTTTTCTTTTCTTTCAGTAGCAAAGTGTTGAATCAGCAATGCTCCCTCTCAATTTTGGATGAATACTTGGGAGTTTTTTATTATTACTTTCTCTTTTCAGTTGATTCTGGTGGTAGGAACACATTCCTATGTGTATAAAGTTTGTTGTAGCCAATTACATAATGAAAGGGATACACACAGTGGTAGGATCTGGAAAAAATGTGCCAAACTCACCTTAAAGATGGCTTATCCATATATTTTGTTCAGCATATAGGATCAGTATGGTAGAAATAAATATTGCCTCCAGGGACATGCTGTTCTTTAATGAAACTGTTCAATACCTCAAGACATGGATTTAGTATTTTGATTATAATATAATTGCAATCTCAGATAAAATACCCAGAAATTGCCTTTTCAGGTCTCTTGACTGTCTGATTCTGAATTTTAGATGCTACCTCTTGATACCAATACTAAAACCTAAACTAGGCCAGTGGTCTTCAGTCTTCTTTATGAGCCTCTTCTATTTTTAATGTGATTAATTTATTTCCAGTGTCACAGTTTTTTAATCCATGGTGTTGGGTGCTTAATGAAGAGAGATACTCTCAAATAGTAGACTGAGGGTGTTTTCATTGTCTGTTTATTTTCCTATGAAATAGCTGTTTAAACAACTAAAAACTGCATAATGTCGAACTGTTTGCTCAGACCTTTTCAGTGATTTCTCTTTTCACCAGTGAAAGAATTGGTTGAAACTTAGAATTCTACCTTCCTTTAAAATACCTACATAACATTTCTGAGCAGTGGAGGTGAATTTCTTAGGCAAAGGACAGGAGTGTATCCAGCATGTTGTGGTTCAGAATGCTGTCTCGCCCTGGTGAAATATGAAATGAAAAAGAATGCAGATGGTATTTTAATTTTTATGTCATCTCCTTGGTGATAGAAAATGCTGTCTTGATTTCTTTCTTGAAAATCACTGTATTTGTTTTGCTCTCTGTGTCTGAGCGAGCAAACATGTGCTGCCATATGTGGCTCACACGCTGCAGTCTGTTTTAAGCTGGGCTTGTATATGTTTGTTATTCTAAGGCAAATGAAGCACTTTTTTATTTTCTAGCAGTGTTTATAAATGTGGTTTACATAAAGTGATGAATCTAACATCAACTGCACAAATCTGCCTTGGACACTGCCCACCACATTTTAACAACATGACCTATTCCTTTCGTGCTCGCAGCCGGTCCATGTGGAGCACAGTCACATAGTTGGGTTTGAGCTCAGTTTTGGCTCCTCTCAGGTCGGGCCACACCATTTAGCCAGCTGAGTGTATAAAAACTGCTCTTCAGCGTCTCTAGTTAGCCTTGATTCTTCAGTATTTATATGTAGATTTATTAGAAATACTTCTTGTTTATTGTCATGCGCGAATCAACTTTTGCTTGTTATTAGATGCGTGTTTTTTGGCATGTCTTTGGCAGCTGACTTGGGAACTGCAACAAAATATAGTTTCATTTTGCAGTCCAAGTCCTCAGTCCCTGGTGTTTATTAGCAACACAGCAATGTTGAAGGGTGGGTCAGAGCTTGCAGTGTTGAGAGATTGTTTACAATACGAGCTATAAAGTCAAGTGTACATGGACATACATCTGTGTGATTGGCATGGATCATCATGTGTTTGGTGGATCTGGGATGACTGGAGAGACAAAATAATCACCTGTAGAAATATCTTATTCCCCCCCCCCCTCCAAAGGGAGTTTGTGTTGCCTTTGGACAGTAAGTGAGCTGTGTTCTGCCTTAGGCTACAGAGAACTACAAAGTTCTCTGTGTGGAAATGCCAATTCCAGGCAGCTTATTCACACCTTGATGCTTTTCTCCTTGGCCCTGTGGAAAGGTTTATGCACCAAACTGAATCAGGAAACTGCTCTGCCTGATCAGTGAAGGTCTTGAAACAGTTTTGGTGTCTTCACATGTCAGTTATTAATTGTGCTTGTGATGCTGCTCACAAGTTTGGATAATGTTAAATGGTATTTTTATGGAATATGGATATTTATCTGCCTTAGAGACATTGGAAACACCAGACATTCTTTCATGGAAAATCAAACAGTAGATAAAATGAAAAACTGCATCCAGTGCCAAACTACTGAATCACTCCAGCAATAAGTTCTAAAGGAAAGTTTTCTGTTCCGGAATACAAGCTGGACTGAGAACTACATTTCCTCATGAAGTATCAAGGATTTACTCCACCAAAGTTTAACAATTCTTTAAAAAAACCAAACCTTGATCACTTGCAAATGCTGAGGTTTGCCTTTGTTTTAGCAAACAGTGTGAATAATATGGAAATGTAAATGAGCGGTTTCTTACACACTCTTTGCTGGATTTGTATTGTTCAGAACACAAAGGCAACGTTTGAAATAACTGTCATCAATTTCCAGTGAGTTATTAGTTGGGTTTTAAAAAAAAAAAAAGTGTGACCATCCTGTCCTTCGTATTCCAGAAAAAAACACCTGGAATACTTAAAGTATGTTAAACTGAAAAGCTAATTTAATTTTTTATTACTTTTTTTTAATTTATCAAGAAAAGTAATTTATTTTATAATTAGAAATTCAAAGAGCCAAAAGAAAATGACTGACTCAGTTTGTAACAGACTGTTAGAAATGGAAGCAGTAAATATCACAATGGAAGCAATAAATATCACATTTTTAGGAACTAAAATTTGCACTTCTATGTCTAATGAAGAACCTGGGTCCTTAAATGTTTGCATATACTTTGAGCATATCTCTTTTTGTAGATGGAAAAAGTAACGTGATTCCTTGGAAGATTTCCAAACTCTAATTTCTTTGCAAGTTTTGAAACACAATTTGTTACTTTGGAATAGTTGAAATAAAAGCATTCAGAATCACTACTAGTATAAAGCAGGATATTATTTCATTAAAGAAGTGATTTCCCTACCATGATAATTAACCCAGCCTGTGTTCAGATGCGTGTTTTGTCCCTGGGAATTCTGTAGGATGGTCTCATTTGTTTCCCATCATCCCAACATGAGCAGCAACTCTGTCATGCAAGGTTGGGTCTAACGCTGAACACTCCCAATGACCTGGAATCTTCTGAAACAGTCCATTTTAATTATAGTTAACCACTGCTGTTACGGTTTTAGTATTGTTTTCTCACAATGATGCTACTATTAAATCATAGGTACTGTGTAATTTCTATTCTTTTCAAGATGGCATTTCTTAAAAAAGCAATTAACTTTGCTTTAATTACTTATATGCCGTAAAGTGGGGGTTTTTTATTTTGATCATTCATTTTTTCCCTATTTCACCTGTAGGGGAAAGCCACAAGTAAGCATAAGAAGAAAGGGAACAAACAGAGAAATTTCACGTAAATTAGGGAAAACCTGCAGTATTTGAAGCACTGTAACAGATCTAATAATTGTGCTGTTAAGTATGTTTTTCTACCAGTGAAAATATGCTGAGGTTCTGCAACTGCTCCTATTAGTTCTGCTTATACATGAAAAAGTAAAAGCCATCTGTATAAAGTAATAAACACATTCTTGGTGTTACTCCCTGTGTGGGTCCCTGGTATTCCAAAGGCTGGATCTGCCACAGCCTGGAACAACCGTCACTTCCATGAGGGCAGCGAAAGGCTCTGGCTGGGGGGACCCAGGGTGAGCTCAGCCCCCCCTGCCCTGGGCAGGGCTGGGTGTGAGGGGTGTTGGGACAGCACTGGCACAAAAAATAATCATGGAATCACAGGATGGTTTGCATTGGAAGGGACTGTAAAGCCCATCCAGCCACACTCCCTGCCCTGGGCAGGGACACCACCTGTTATTCCAGGTTGCTCCAAGCCCCATCCAACCTGGCCTTGGACACTTGCAGGGATGGGGCAGCCACGGATTCTCTGGGCAACCTGTGCCAGGGCCCCACCACCCTGAGGAAAGCATTTCTTCTGAACATCTCATCGAAATCTCCCCTATTTCAGTTTAGAGCCATTCCCCATCTGCCCATGTCAAAACTTGCTTTATACCCGTTTGTATGAAAAATGAAAGAAATAGGAAGGCGAAAACTTGTGAACTAAGCTAAAAGGCAATGTAGAAACTGCCAGGGGAGTTACAGCTGTTGGACAGGTATCCTGATGTGCTGTTTCCAAAGGTATTTGTTTGGAAACACTGGAGTGTGTTAGTTAAGAGCTTGGTACTGTGGATAGTTTTGCACTGCTTTTTATCATGGACAGCAATTCACTGGATGACAGAAGTTACTTGCACCACTCAGTGGAAATACTTATGGACACTGAAAGAAAACATATGTCATAATTGCATACTAGCTTGTGCTATGGAAAATGAGATCTTTTTTGTAGGACAGTTTGTAAAGCAGAGGCTATTATTTGCTTCTTGAACACCAATGTTCTACAAAGGGTAATTTCCATGTGGCTTGCCCGCAGCAGCACAAAGGAGCTTTGACTTAAAAAAATAAACTCTCTTACCAATGGATAACTTTTATTTTGTTAAATAAGTAAACTACAGCTTTGTTAATTTCATAGACACGTAAAATCCTAGAATGGTTTGGGCTGGAAGGGACCTTAAAGATCACCCAGTTCCAACTCTCTGCCGTGGACACATGTCAGCATATGATCCATGCTGCGACTATACTTTTGTTTCATGGGTATTAGAATTTCTATTAATGTAAGAGACTCATATCTTGTCACATGAAACCATGGGCTGTTCTTTGCTCACAAGATTGGAAAGAAATTTAATTCAGGTTAAATAGAGAATTAATCACTGTTTCTTTCATTTAAGATTTTACCAGAGGCTCTCAAAATAAATACAGAATATAGGTAGTATAAGCTAATTTGATCCCATATGTTGTCAAAAAATAGAGAATAATTATTTTGTCTTTTCCAATGCTGAGACTAGGCTAGCCCTAACGAAATCAGTGGGTGGTAGGTTCAGACCAAAAGGAAATACTAAACGAAGTATTTATAGCTGAGCTGTGGAATTGTGCAAGAAAGTGATTTTAATGTTTCATATAGACCCAAAAAGTAATTGGTCTAATTGAAAGAGGAAAAGTCTTGCTTCCTGAGTTCTTTGTTATGGGAGCCAAACTGAGCTGCAAAAAAAATGGAGAAAAAGTTTTCCCTGGAAGACTGGTAGTGAATGACCTTGACTGAGTAAGTCCAGAACCATCCTGCATGAGAAAGAAGCCATAGATGTTTATAAAGAACAGTCACTTAAAAGGCGGTATGAACCATGAAATATTTGGGAGGGCCATCATTCTCTATGACATTTTTTTAAGGAACTGAATGTATGAGGCCAGAGGATAAAACATAATGGGGTAGCCAACTTTCAAGGGTTGGGAGAAACTGCTGTGAAAAAAGCATTTAAGTGCATTTTAATCCTTTTTCCTTATTTTAATCCTTTAAAAATACCGTTACATAACTTGCTTAGAGGATTCTTGTCTTTGTTGATAGTGTTGCTGAAGATGTAATATTTCCACAGCTGTGTTCAGTATTACTCCTTTGAGAAAAATATCTCTCTTGTGGAAAAAATAAGTCATCTTTTATGTATTACTATCATATGAAAAGTTCCCACTGAGAAACATAGATTTGTTTAAGGAATACTGCGTGGAAAACTGATGGATTTCTGTGTATATACTCATAATGCTGCACACTTGAAATGCAAGTGCTTTTCTCTGAGTTAACAGAACTGCTTCAAAGTGCTTTGTAGAAAACAGTGTATTATGAAGTGGTCTGAACAACTCAGTTTAGCAAAGATGTGTTAATATAAATAACAGCCTAAGGTTATGAATCCAAAGTTTGTGTTTGGTAACTGTGGGGAGATCTGTATCCTGTTCAAAGAATTAAACAAAAGAAATGGAATTTCTACCAAATTACAGTAATTGTTTACTCAGTGGCTGTGGGAAGTTCCTTATGTAAGACAGTTAAAGGAGAAATTACAAGGCAAATGTGTTTTTTAAATGAACATTTCAAAAAATGCATCTGTGAATGCTTCAATTTACTTTAATTCTTAAACCCTTGCAAAAACCCTCCATTTAATGAATGGAGTCAGGATGTCTCAAGCAGCCTGCTTTGGGGAATTCACTCAACTCCTGAGTGTTTGTTCACTTGTAGAGACCCTAGAGAGTGTTTATGTCTGTTGTATCTGGTCAACTCATATAGGGGTGGATGTGAAGCACTAGGTAGGAGTATCAGTGGCTTTTATGGGAAAATGGAGTAGCTGAGCCTTTGTACCTCCCAAACACCAAGTGATTTATTGAAGGCAGCATAACAGTTGTTGGGCCTTATCATAAATAAGCAATATTCCGGCATTTCCCCCAGTTGCCTTGCTCCTATCAGCCAGCACAGTTTTGCATGTTTTGATCCTCTTGTAGAGAAGAAATTAATGTTTATAAATTAAGCTGTGGTCTGGGTAAAAGATAAGATCTTTCCTTTTGCTTGAGATTAATATGGTCTTTCAACTAGTTACAGTGCACAACGTTTTCCCAGGCTGAAAAAACTACCATTTCTGAATACAGGGGTTTGCATTCAATGCCCCAAATTAACCTCTTTACCCACAGAATCAGAACTCCCAGGTGAAAATAAGTAAAAATGGCTGATTTTAATCACCAGGACAGTTGATTCCCTCTGTCTTGTATTACCTGGGACACTGCACTGGTGGCAGGTTTGACTGGACACGACTGCAGAGCAGAGCCAGTCGTGTGTTGCTCCAGGAAACTGCAGAGCAATTGTGTATTGGGAAACTCTGTGAACTGTGTTCACAGGCTGATAAAGGCAATAAGTACTTAATGGAACATGTAAGATTCTGCTCAGCACAATTAGGTGGGATGGGGCTCTGCAGGAAGGGCCTGAGCACAGCTCTCCTGGATCGGGGCAGAGCCCATCCGGGCCAGTCCCAGAAATAGTTCCCCAGGGAACTTATTTTGACAGTCACCAAAAATAGTTCCCCAGGGAAAGGTGTTGCTGCTTTTGGTGTGTCTTTGCTTTTTCTTTCCTCCAAGCAAAATAAAGCTGTGTTTTCAGGACAGAGGTTTCATTGAATTTTGAGATTCACCCTGTGGTTGGTTGGCTTTTTTCTGCCATTCCTGAGGGAGCAGCATGAAGTTGTGTCAGAGGAGGTTTAGGTTGGATATCAGGAAAAGGTTCTTCCCCCAGAGGGTGGTGGGCACTGAACAGGCTCCCCAGGGCAGTGGGCATGGCCCCAAAGCTGCCAGAGCTCCAGGAGTGTTTGGACAATGATCTCAGGGACATGGGGGGATTGTTGGGATGTCTGTTCAGGGACAGGGCTTGGACTGATGATCTTTGTTGGGTCTCTTCCAGCTCAGGATATTCTGTGATGCTTTTAAGACTGATCAAACATTATCCAATTTAAATACAGACGTTTATTGTGTGAAAAAGTTGATGCCACAGTGCCAACAAATCTGTTGGTTTAGTTTTGCTATACTAGAATATTTCAGTATCATAAAAGAGATGGCATTTTATCATGAATTGGGTTTTGGTGTGGTAAAAATGTTCTGTGCACTACTGGATTCTGTGGGTTCTTTCAGGGATGTGTTCCCAAAGGTAACACATTGACCCAGTAACTGCTGTGTCGTCCCCATTGTGCACCATGTAGGATGGAAGATTTCTATGGAAAGTTCTGCTCTTCACTTCTTAAACTGAAAAGGAAAAGACAAGTGCTAAGCCTTTATGGGTCTATCCTGATGAAATTTGAATGGGGATCAGGGTGTCTGTTAGCAAGGAACATCACATCAGTAATGAGACTTTTGTAACTTGGGTATTGGGAACATTGAACAGTATATTTCCATTTAATTCATTATAGCACTTGTAACAAAATTGTTAAAATCACACTTGCAGGCATTTGAGTGGGAGCTGCTTGGTCTGTGAATTGATATAAAACTTAGGAGGAGCATGTTAATTTATTAGGATAATAAAAAGCTAGATTCATTTTGATCATATGGTCATCTCTTAATGTGGAAAAGGAGATCTGTTTAATACATTTTAGAGGTTTTTAAGTGACGTCTTCTCTACTTTTAGATGGAAAAAGTGTTCCAACATTTTTCCACAATACTTTGGGCTTTGAGACCATACAGAAGTTGTTGACATCTTTAAATCAGAGCTCTTATTTCACGTCTGCTATTTTTTCCCCATTTAAAATGGTTTTCAGCGTGCCAAGAGAAGTAAAATTAAGGCCTTGAAATAGAGAGTTTGGGATTCAATGGTAAGTAGCTGTAAGAGAAGGGTCGTGTTACTAAATATGCCACAGCAGCAGATCTTTCCTTTTTGTTCATTAGGAAACAGAAACGTATGTCTGCTGAATAAGTCAAACATGTTATTATAAACTAGTCTTTTTTCATGATGTTTATATCCTTTTCACGTTTTTAAGGAGACAGTAAAACTGTTGTGCAGTTTTTCTTCCAAGTGAGTGTAGGTTACAAGGTTCACTGGTCTTTCTGGTCCACTGCACCTTCAAATGCTTCCTGCAGCCAAAACCAACTTTAAAGGGAAGTCTGTTTAAAACCATGCACTATTTCCAAAGTGTCAGCTTCACCTCTGTGGCTGGGATGTTCAACAGGATGGTCAGAGTTTGGTTCTGACTCCCTTAAAGCAGTGACTGGACCTGAGGTTTGGTCTTCCAAAACCTGATGGATTACTTCGGCAAGAAGTGGTGGCAGGAAAGGTGTAACACATGTTGATACTGCATTTTGTTGCTTTGATGTTGTTTGGTTGAGGCTGTAAATCCAAAGAGGATGTGAGCACGTCCCTGGGGTTACATTTTTAGGTGCCTGCACTTCCAAAAGGAGTAGAGATTTTGAAGCTTCCAGAGCACCAGATACTGGATTGTCTACAGAGCCATAGTCTGCAGGCTTGTTCTCTGCAAGCTGCTCCATACAGAAAGTTACCAGCATTATTGAGTAAAATTATTCTGGTTTGCTTGTATTTCTACTACTTTACTGTCTGCAATTTTGTCTGAAAATTGTGTACATTGGAATATAAACATAGTGCTTAAATTAGAACATGTTGTCTCATGAGAGTTTCAGCTAGTTAGCATTGGTTTACTACACAGCAGAAATGATAAATTGTTTATTTTCTTGCTGTGATGTAACTGTTTATAAAGCTCTGACTTGAGAGATCTTCAAAGTTTATTGATCTCTTTCAGTAAAACCAAATTGTTGGTAAAGAAACGATAAAATCATATTTCCCAGTTGTGATTTCTGTTCTTTCTGAATCCTAAGGGGCTTTTGTGGTAAGTGCAAACATGGTGCGTGTTTCAGAGTTGAAATTAAGAAATTGCATCAACCACTGTCTATAGTTACTGTAACAGAGAATTTACTGAGGGAAGTTCACTTTGTCTTGGGCAAATAGAAAGCAAGTTGGTCGCACAGCAACTCCTTTTGGGGGCAAAATTGAGTGATTTGTAGCTTTGTCATGAGGGGTTCTCTGTCTTTATTAAATTGAAGTGGAAAATGGAGAAGGGTGTGTAGTGTGAATCCAACATTTTTGGAATCTCAGAGGTTCTAACAGCCTCAACACATGGGCATTAATAACAAAAAATCCCGCTTCAGGAGGCATTTGATGCTTTTGTTTTTCTGAGGTTTTTTATAGGTTTTTTTTTTTTTGTAAGAAAGATCTTTTACCTTGCTTAGAGAAAACATTCCTTCAAATTCAGAAATCTGCCCAAGCTTCCGTGGTAACAACTGTATTTTGTTGGACACCTTTGCAGTTTTTATCTTACCTGAAGTGCATGTTCCTGAGCCCAAAACAACAATTCAGGCAAAACCTCAAAGGTCTGTCATCTTTTAATGAGTAGAAAAATCTTATTCAATAACAATGCCAATACCTTTTGTATGAATCTGGTGATAACCACAGGGTGTCATCTGCTGCACTTCCATTTATAATGGGACCTGTGTGAAGGGTTTAACGAGTCTTGTCAAAATTCGTGTGTGTAATTCACGAACCAACAATGCAAGTGAGAACTTGGAAGTCTAACAGCCAGAGAGTCTAAACCCCCAAAATTCCTCTTATGCCACAAAGCATTGTGGTTCTGGAATTGCTGTGGCTATTGAATCCTTACTTCTGCTATTCTGGGTCTCTTCCTGAGTTTAAAATATTTTACCCTCTCATAGTGTCAACATTTATGTTACATCAGTGTATGCAGAAATATTTACCTCTGGCTGAGTTACTGAAATACTGTATTCAGGTTTCTGCTCTACTGTGAGCAATTTCCTCTCTGATGGGACATCTCTGCAGTCTTAGTAACTTGCAGCTGGTTTTCTCTTGAATTATCTGGGAATACAAGTTGCAGCTACTTCTGTGTCTGGAGAATGGGAGAAATGAGAGAGTTACTGTGCAAATCCCCAAACCTGATTGTCAGTCAACGTTCTTACTTGGGTGGTTTCACAGTTTCCCCCTCAAAGCCCATTCGTCATCAGGGACTTGCCAGGAATTCTCCCAGTCCCTCTCGACTGAGCATCTTCTCAGACTGAAGGGACCTGTTTGACAAAGGTTCAAACAAGTTCTGGCAATTCCACAAGAACAGCTAATGACTAACTTCTTGCTTTGTACTGTTTTATAAGACTTCTGAGTCTGATAGTACCTTAACAGAATTATGTTCCATTCTCAGTCACAGAATCACAGAATATTCTGAGTTGGAAGGGATCCACACAGATCATAAAGTCCAATCCTGTAGCCTTCACGAAGTATATTAACATGTTAAGTATAATAATATATATTTTATATACATACATAGGATTTTAAATATAGTAATATAATATATGATGTATATTAATGTCCAATGTAAGCCTGCAAAACTTAATTATTTGCTCAAATATATTTTAGTGACTAAAGTCACTACAGGTCTTTTGTTTTGAGCTGTCCTTGCGTATTCCTATCCTACCAGTGGCCAAAGATTCTGAATTTGTTCCCATATTTTTCTTGACCAGAAATGGTCAGGTCACTTCATTGTGTCTGTGGCAGGCTGCTAAGTGGTGATAATCCCATTTACTTTGTTTGAAAAATCCTTTGATTATAAATAAATTATAAAATCAGTGTTAAAAAGCAGTGGGAGTTTGTGTAATAAAGTCCATTCTAGTTGGCAATTTTGGATTTAAAGTCCTTACATTTGGCATATGGAAAAGTTATCCAAGTTCAGTTGCCCATGTATTTCCTGAGTAAGAACCTACTTGTTGCATCCCCTTCATCCCTTGGCGTTTTCTCCTTCTTGCTCTTCTGCCTCTGCTGCTGCTGTGTTCTGATTCCAAGATGTTTCTCCTTCAGTCTCCGTTTCACTGCTGTGACATTATATTTGCACTGTAACTTTAGGTCAGCTCATGTTCCTGAGTGCTTTTGTAGGAACAATTTATCCAAGTGTGCTTTCAGGTAAGCTTGGTACTCGTATTTAATGCCCAGAGGGATACTCTTAGACAAATTACTTACATAAAATTCACTCTTATGATATCTTAATAGTGAAAAAGCACATATTGGAGAAAAAAATATGTTAATGGTCTCAAGAATTCATCTGTATTGTAGCTGTGTTATCCCCTGCAGATCCAGTGGAGATTTTCTAGGGGGGGCCTTATGAATCTGAACGTTTCGGTAAGAGAAGAATTCTACTTGAATGAAAATACTTGCAACAATATATGGTGTTTTATTAAGTTTATTGTAAGACTACATAAAATGTTGTAATACAACAGGTTGTTTACTTGGAAATCCCCCCCTTGGGTCCATCTGTGCTTAGTAGAGCTGCTGAGAGCACTCTCGGCAGTGCTGCAAAGTAATTCTGAAGTTAAGAAATAGTCTAAAATTATTCATTTAATAATTTAGAATTTTTAGTCTCTCAAAACAGTCATTTGGGAACTTAATGGTGCTCTACAAAGACAAAGGAGTATTAACCAAAGTGAAAAGGAACGAAGGAATCAAATGTTGAAAGTGCACAAGAAATGAGAACAAATCACCTAAACCAGAATACGGTGTGTAAAAACTCAGCCTGTTGGTGTCATCATCCTTTACCAAACTTAGCTGATTCCTAAGGCAGGGCTTCTGACTATAGTTTACCAAGGAAAATATCCAGAGTAATCATTTTCAGAAATCCATACATCTTAGAATTATTTCTTACAAGAGTTGTGTTATGGTTTGACTCAGTGCAGATCGAGCACCACTGTGGTCATGCTCTACTTGAGTAAGAGAGAACTTGGGCATAAAAGAATGCGATTCAGTGTTTTCTAATCAGGAATGTGTAGCCTCAGAGCAAACAGTATAGCCCAGGGGAAAGTGGAAAGGAATTGTGTGGAAAATAATGGCCGGCCAGTCATCTGTTCCCATTTCCTACTACCAGCCTGCTCCTGTGAGGAAGGGCTTAGAATTCAAGAAATATGAAAGAGGGTAGAATTTCAGTTTGAAGAGAACTTATCACTGCAAAGTGTTTGGTAGAAAATCCAGTGCTGTGTGTGGTTTAAGAAATTTGCTGCTTGCTCTTCTGAAATTTCCGTAGCTCAAGGACTTTTATCTGTATCGTTTTTAAAACTGATGGTATCATTTAAAATGTTTTAAATTCAGTCAATCAAATACAGCAGTACCAATTTGAGGGTTTAGTTATAGTCGTTTTCTAAAATCTGACCTTGTAGAGGGTGTTTCTGGAGGCACAGTTGGATCTGCTGTGTTTAAATAGAAAAACGTTAATAAAAATAAAGATTGATGGCATAATCTTAAGCTTCTATTTTTACATTTAATGTTTTTATAATGAAACAGTATGAAGAAACACACTACTACCTTACTTCAGCATATAATATACAGTATCTTGTTTATACTAGTAAGAAGGGTTTGAATCAGAACTAAGCAGACCTGTTAGTGGCAGAGAATAAATAAAGCCATGCTTCTAGACATGGGGGTTGCAGTGCAGAATTGGAGGGTTTATTTGGTCTTCTGTGGCTTAAGGACAACACTGCAGTAGGATCTTATGCATGAAAATGAATGTGGGGAGAGCTTTCTCGTGTTGATATAGTTGTTTTCAAGGTGAACATGCTCCAAACGTGAATCTTCACCGTCCTCCTCCTCACTGGTGTCGTGGTCGCTGATCCGAGTCCTGCAGATGCGCTCGGGGGGCACCGTCCTGGGGCACAGGGGGAGGGATCATGTTATAGTTATTCAGGATAACTCTCAATTCATAATTTATTTTGGGGTTGCTGTTTATTTAGATGCTTAAAAGTATTAACTTAATAAGCACATTAAATTTTCTCATACGTTTACAGAGGGCTTTTACAAGTCGTTCTTTTTTAAATTCTCTCCTTGCGTTGTTTTCTTGTTTGTATCATATACTTAGTCTTCCTGGGGAAAGTATTGCCATGGTTGCTGAATGAAAACTTTCTGTATAACACATGGAGCATCCTCTGTGTGTCATTGCTTTGCTTTGCAAACAGCACAGAGGGACTGGAGAGCTCCACAGCTGGGGCTGGCCGGAGCCAGCTTGCCAGCACCAGCTGGTGACTCTTCCAGTTATTTTGGAATCACTTTGAGCTCTGGTCCAGGAGCACGAAAAGCTGGTGATTGCTGTGCCTGTCAAACTGCAGCTGCCCCAGGGGACGTGGCCCAAGCACTGTTGCAGCTTAATTTCTTGGCGAGATCAGTTGTGCCATACCTTTGTGAGCATTTTCAACAACTGTGAGGGAGGGTGAAATGTCACTTTCATCATATTCAGAAATACTGCAGAAAAAAACCTCAGGATAAGGTCCTCCTTCAGAACATTTTTAAATAAATATTTAGATGAAAGTAACAAATCCCTAAAGCAAAGCACATCTTCTGACATTTATTTTAATGCTATTAGCATAACAAAGAGCTTGGAAATTACCTTATTTTATTGTTGTTCAGTCTTAGAAAACGCAGTTTTCTCATTTCATCGATTCCAAATGGCACAGACTTCAGTTCATTGTGATCCAAGAACAGCTCCCTCAGGGAGTGGTATGCTCCAAAAAATGACACTGGGTCTATGCTGTCATCAGTGAGTTTGTTAAAGGACAGGTAGAGATACTCCAGCCCTGGTTTCATGTGGCCAAACACGTAACCTGGAATCCTTTCAATCTGGTTTCCTATAAGTACCAGGTGTAGTAAAGATTTTGGCAGGTAGGAGGGGACATGATACAACTTATTGTAAGAGAGATCGATTGATTCCAAGTTCCTGCAGTAAAGGAGAAGGGAAAAAAAAGGGCTGAAAACACTCTGACCTAATTGGTAATGCTTGATGGGATTACAAGGGGACTGAATTTCCAAAGGGAATTTGTTTCTGTTCCTGGAACAGAATGCATTATAGGGAACATGCTCCTGCATAATTACTCTGGGAATAGAAGGAACTGAAGTAATGAATTATTAATCAAGCACAATGGTTTTGTTGATGGAAGAGATCCTCAGTAACAAGGACAGAGGGGGCTGAATGGGGTAATCCCAAGGGACTAATCTGTGTTTGCTGCAGTAATGAGTTACACAAGTAATAAGTTTGGGACTTCAGTCATTATCCCATTAACAGGGAGCCTTCAACTTTGTTCTAAAGCCCACTTGAAACGGAATTGTTTTGTGAATGAATCATCCCCATGTGCTTCACTTCCAGAGATGAGCGATGCTGTCAGTAGCACAGTGAGGTTGTTCTCAGATTAAGGATTTCCCAAATTCGGGAGCCATCTGAGGGGGCTGCACTGCAGGGGATGGCCGGGTACCCTGCAGAGCTGAGCAGGTGATGGACGGGGCAGTCAGAAGCAGTATTGGTTTTTATTCTTTACATTCTCATTGCTCTGCTCGTATTCTACTTTTAGGCAATGCATAGTCATCCCTTCTTCTTATTTTCTTTTACAATTTTTAATCTAATGGGAAATAAGGCTAGGACAGTTTTAAATTATTTTTAAATTACTTGTGAGTTAATTATCGATACCGAATTACCATGCCATTATATGGAGTATTATTTGTAATTAATGTTCATTTTTTGAATGAATGGTCAGAAAAAATATTGACTTTTATGTTCATAAGGTACAGATTTGAGGTAAAAGATCTTTTCATGTGACAGCTGACTGAATACCTTCTAGATTATACAATTAGGCAAAGGAAATTAAGACAAATTATCTTAGGAAAACAAATCAAAGGATAATTACAAGTGTAAGTCAAAAATTATGAAGTGTAAATATTTCATTCTCTGACTCACTAATAACACAGAAAAAATAAAATAAATTTCTTCTAAGCAATTGGTACTTACTCTTGGTTTATCCAAGCCAAAGGTGCTATCCTGTGCTCTTCTAATTTGTTGTGCTTTAGCCCAATGACATTGATGTTTCTTGTGTGGTTAAAGCAAATTTCTGACACTTCTTCAATTTCATTATTTTCAAGATATAACTCCTGTAAGGGCATTTGGGAAGAAAACTCGTGAGATCAAAATATGCTGGTTTTTCCCATTCCAAATGCAAGATTTTGCTGTTAGCTGTCCCCCACATTCCCTGGGATTTCTGCTATTTTCTGAATCTGAACCAGAGTCAGTTTGTAGCTGGAGTGGGACCTTCACGAACACACTTTTTCAAAGCAATTGTTTTGTTTTCTCATTTGTGATGATACATGTTGCTTTGAAAGGTCAAACAGAAAAAGAATTGTCTCTTTTGGGGTCTTATTGGGGTGAGGGTTTCTTGGTTGGTTGGTGGTTTTTGGTTGTTTTGCTTTCTTTTTACCTCAAGCGTGGCAGGAAGGCCTTGTGGGATAATTCTAAATTTATTTCTTCCCAGTCGCAAATAACAAAGACTTTTCAAAGGGTTAAAGGCCAAAGGACTGACATTTGCCTCACTGAGCTTATTTCCTTCTAATTCCAGAGTGACCAAGTGCTTCAAACCTGGGGAGAAAAAGTTGGGATTTCTGTTAGTTAATGCCACCTTAATGCCTTGTTAAAATGCACGTTCATAATGTAAGTCTTAAACATCACCGAGACCCATTCATGGCATTGAAAAAAAAATGTGGTTGAAGGCATTTCATTGCCTCATCATCACAGCATTATATTGTTTATGACTCTGTAGAGCTTTGGAGATGGAGCGTGGCTTTATTTATAGTTGCCTTTCCCACTGGGGATGGAAGGGGCGGCAGCTGCAGCGCTTGGATGGTGCACCCTTTTTTCCCCGCTTGTGCAGCTGATGTGGGTGCTGATCTTTGTGTGGCTCCTCAGCCATCCCTGAGTCACTGCTGGGACAGGGGGAGAGTGCTCTGCCCTCCCTGCCATCTCCTTCCATCCCCCCAGACACTGCTGAGAGCCCCGGTGGGTTATCCTGTTCCTCCCCGCTCAGGTGCGGGGCACAGGAGACACCAGTGGTGACCAGTGTATGGTACCAGGACATAGTATTTCATAATAATTAGTTTCTTGCTCACAAATAATCCAAGTAACAGAAGGTTTGTGTCACTCCTCCTGACAGTGCAGTTTGGGGATTTTAAACTAAAAGGCTCCTGCAGTCCTTGGCTGAAGTTTTCTTAGTCCTTCTATTGCTCCAGTGAGAGCTCTGTCACTGAACCGATGCAGTTTAGGTGGGGCCCTTTTGGCAGGAGATCCAAAGATAAAATGTCCATCAAGTTATGACAAGGATAATACCTTTTCTTTTTCCTTTCTTTTTTTTTTTTCATCAGCCTATGTTTAACTTGGCTTAAAGCTATCGTGGTTAGCTCCAATTATATTCTACCTTATTTTTCATGCACATCAAATTCCACTTTAATGCAATTTAAAAATAATTAATGTATTTTTACCACACATAGAGCCATCAGGTTGCAGGTCAAGAGAGTAGGTGTCTTCAGCATATTTCAAATCCATCTCTACTTAGTAACCTTAAATATAAACTTTGGGAGGGGAGTAGTTGCATAAGAAGGGAAAACGTAATTTTTGAAAAACTTAATCATGCAAACTTTTCAGCTTTTGTTGCCTTTTAAAGCTAGCAATTACTTTTCTGGCTGTATCAAACCATGTGTATTTGGTTAAACACTCTCCTTTTCATATTTATTTTAAACTTTTCATATGATCAGTTTTAGTTTTCTAAATACCTTTTAAGCCATCTTCATCAATGGCATGAAGGTGGTTGTCATTTATTTTTATTTCTTGCAAAGTTGAAGGCAGTTCAGAGGGAATATGGACCAGCATATTTCCATCCAAATACAAACGTTTTAGCTTCTTCAGGATCTTAATCACAGGGAAGAGAACTTAGATTATCTGAGTGTAAAATATATAGTTAAGCATACAGTGTAATCACGGTTCAGATTTTTTTTCAACACATATTTTTTTTAAGATTTTTCAGCAGCAGTGCACTCATATCCTGTGTCTGATTAATTGGTTTCTTTCTGCTAAATGTTAATGTGTGCCAGTTAATGCCACGTGCAGCTGTCAGGGCCTGATGGAGCTCATGGCCCTCCCACAGCCAGCCAGTGTCACTGTGTGCACCATCACTGACCCCCTGAGCCATGTGGGTAATGCCTTCCTATACCCCACAGCATCCAGGGGTTCAGAATACAGTCACTGATAAATTATGTGTCTATGCTCTCCATTCTGTCAGTGAGCAGATTTACTCAGGCAGGACAGCAACTGTTTTGGTAACTGAGGATTTTTGTGATGTAAGCCAGCTTAAAAAATTGGCATGAGAAATTATCACAGTTTCATTTGGATAAAGGCACACCAGTGAACATGCAGTGCTGAGCATTTCTTGGAGAGATGGTGGTAGTTTAGCAGTGGGCCCAGTGAAGCCTGTTTTCTTCTAGTTCTGGATTAACTGCCTGGTGTGACAAAAGCTGCACTAAAATTTATTTCACAACTGAGACACCTTCCTGGTCTGTCTTTTGCATCCTCTTGGATTTCATAGGAACTGAAGCTCTTTGAAATCAGCCAAATCTGTTCCTGTTAAAAGGAGTGAGGTGTTAGAGTCCTGCAAGAAGAGTGATTACACGTGGCAGGAAACAAAATTAGAAACATAACGTGATAATTCGATTTGTTGTTCATGTGATTTTGTATTCATCATGCCTGGAAAAGCAAGGCCTTAGTGCCTTACTTCCACCCCTGGATTACTACCTGCACATCCTTGCCTTATGAGAAATTATTAGGGGACTATTCTGCCTCCAAGTGAGGAATATGTAGGTGCACTTGAATATCTTGTTGCCATGTAAATTCTCTTTGCAAGGAAAGGACTGAATATAGAAAAACTTCGGACTTCTTAATGAGAAAACTGTTCTTTTAGTAAGCAGCTGTGCTTGGATGTTTCCCATTACTGTAATGAGAAAAAGGATACCTAAACTTGCAAGTGTTGAACCTGAGTATCCCAGGTGTGGTGGCAACTGATAAATATCAGAAAATTGTCTGTCTTGTTGTTTAACATTTAATAATTGTTGAATGTCATTTGTAAATCCCTAGATATTCTTGATTATGATGAGAGATATCTTGAAGTAGCCAGGTTTAAATGTATTGTAATTATAGAGTGGTTACTCATACAAAATGCAATCTGGTTTAGATCCATAAACTGAAAAGCAAATGATCAGTGAGAGGAGAGTAGAAGAGTTAGGCTTTCTTACTTTGAATGCCTTTGGACCTATGCCAGGAGAGGTAATATTATTTTTGCTCAGATCAATCCATTCCAAATTAGGTATCCCATTGAATGCTTCATCTGAGATAGTAGTGATGCTGTTTCCTAGGACAGGAGTCAAGAAAAAGGTTTGAGTTATGAAACACAGTCTGCATCTGAGTTGTGTAGTATTGTACATGGAAAATATGTTACAAAAATAATTATGCACAATAATTGTGTGGAGATATATTCATATAACGTTAGTGAGCAAATCTAATGCTTTAAACTTACTGTTTTAGGGGCTTAGCTGTGAAATTTGCTCCAATACTTTTTTATGATAAGGAACTTATGATAAGGAACAACAAAGTGTTACAGTTCTGTCTGACTGCATTTGGATAATGTTATGGAAATCATGCAAAGCAGACCCATTAATTACCTGTAAGGTCTAAACTTGTTATATCTGGATCTGAGATTGGTGGTATTTGTGTAAGTTTGGCATTAATGCAGCTTACTGTGGTGTCCGAGGTGGAACATCCAGATGGCAAAGGAGGAGCTTCCATGGGTGGGAGAGGAATTGGGAAATGAGATGGAATTCGGAAAGGACCATCATCTTCATCATTTTCATAGTGCAGTTCTCCTGCAGGTCTGTTTCTTGTGTCAGGCTTCTTTCCTCTGCGATGGCCTTTGTGCTTCTGGCGGTTTCTTTTGCCTTTCCTTTTTCTTTTCTTTTCATCCTTTTTATGACCCTCTTTAATCTCTATCACTTCTGTTTGAAACAGTTCATCCTTTCCAGTCTCAGTACGTGCTGATGGCAGGGCATTGGTGTTGGCCAGGTCAGTGGGTTCTGGAGAATCCCCAGACAACTCACTTATGTCATCCAGTGAAATAATACTCGAGTCCAAAGAGGGGCCTGAGCAGAGGGAATGAGAATATAAAAACCCAAAACAGTACAAAAGAATCTGGTAAGAGACTAAAATGTTAATGAGCATTGTTTCCCATACGTAGTAAAAGTATAATGGCTATGGAATAGTATTCCTCTTAGAATTAGGGTTGAAAGAATTAAAAGATGGTCTTATAAGGATTGCTGCATAAGAGAGAAATACTGTACCGAGAGGTGATTGAGCCAACCACACAACAGTTTGTACACAGGTGTGATTTATGGCAGCTCCAGAAAAGAGGTGGGAAAATTAATATGGCTTTCATTATTTTCCTTTCTGACCCAATGTTAATTAGTTTGTGTTGAGGGAGGTGTCTAAAGAGGAAAAATACTATGTCTGGGAGTGGGAGGTAATTTGGATGGAACTCACAAAGGTTAAGGCTTGTTCTCCTCTGGAAGGGCCTGTCAGGTGAGGAGTTGGCTGTGGGTGGGGTTCCCACCAGGGAAATGCATTAACTCTGTTACCAAAAGGCAGGTTTTACTGCACAATAGGGCAATTCTAATAAAAGGAATTTAATTGTTTCAGTCAACATGACTTCTAGTTCTACAGTTCCTGTGGTGTCTCACCTCAGAGTATTTCATTGTCACGTGCACACACACGGGGCTAAATAACATTTCTATGGTAAGAGGAGGTTGAGTTGAGTGCTTTGCAGACATAAGATACTGGGACTGGGGGAAGAAAATCACATCTCACCTTCCTTTCCTCCATTCCTTTTCTTTTTAACGGTACTGATTTTAAGTGTCTATAAAGAAGAAAGATCAGATTTCTGTTGCTCCTCTTGTCAGTTCACTTTCTTACCATGATTTATATCAAATAGCTGCACGTTTTTGCACTCCTGACAAAGATTTACCAGTTTGTTTGTCTAATACATTAACAGTGGCCAGTAGTTATGGATTGATCCTTTGTAAATGAAAGTGGGATAGAAAATACAAGTAGATGTTATTTTTTCATATATTTACATAATTTTGTAAAGGTAGGAAGGACGAAATAGGATGAAAAGGAAATATAATTATCTTTGCTGTTGCATATCTTACATCTTTTATTTAAACGTTACACCAAACTCATCTAACACACAGTGTACTCTGAAGTCAACTTGAGTAGAAACTATGAAGACCTGCTCTTATCACGTGATTCAGGATAATTTGTACCTTGTAATCCCTGATATCATTAAATGTGGGTTTGGTATGAGGTAGTTTTAAAACAGTAAAAATCTGGTGTACCATACCAGTATCAGAACAGACTGGGCAGCATTCCCCTGCAGGTATGATGGTGTGGGGGCATTTCAAGGGGTGGCACAGGGTTGTGTCACATATCACCTCCCCCTTGGAGCAGAGACAGGTGACACAGGGCTTGGGAGACCAGACGGCTTTGTCGTACATGATCATCCCGTTGGCTGTGCACTGCCCCTTCTTTCCTAGGGAGAGAACACAGAGAACTGGGGTGAAATGGCTTGAACCGAAAGAAAACCAACAGTGTTCATTTAGAGCTTTGGAAAGAAGCACTGCTGCTGAGGGGCTTTTGCATGGCAGCTCCTCTTCCCTCTCTGTCCTCAGCAGAAAGCACAGATCTCAGTGGAAGTGTCCATGGATACAGTTCAGAGAGAAGGAAGTTTTCCTCATCACAACGGAGTTAAATTGTGCAGAACTTGAATATTTTTTTACAGGCCTACTTCTGTTTCTCTCTTGTGCACTAGAGATCTCCTATCTTACACAGTAAGTGAGGAAGCTTTGTTAAGGCTCTGTGGACCCAGGAGCACAGCAATGTTTAATTTATGATGACTGTTCATAGGCTTAATGGAAGTAAAGTCCACTCTGTGATGACTGGTAGAATGGCAAATATCTCCTCTTCCCTGTAACATGCAATATCTGGAAAAACCCTGTTTGCTAGGAGAATAGCAATCTAGAACAACTTGTGCTGATAAATACCGTCTCCAAAGTTTCTGGACATGAATCTACAAAAAACTTTGAGATTTCTCCAGTGTACCAGTTGAAATTTTCATAAAGAAATGTATAGATTTATTCCATAAGCTCCACTCAGATACTCAGTAGGCAAGTTGTTCAGAGAGTGTAAAGCCTTGGGAAAGAAACTAACCCAAAGTCCCTTTCCTTCCACTGGTGGAGTTTACCTCAGCAAAGGTTTGTTTCCCTGGGCAGTTCTTACCCACATTCCAGGATAATCACTGCACTTTAGCATGATGCTTTTCTTTTTGGGCTTTTGAGAGAAGGAAAGGTGAGGCTGAGATTCTTCATCCCATGCAGATCTTCCTATTTTTGAGTGTACCTGTGAATCTGGTGAGACTCTGAACTCCCTACACACCTTCTCTTTCCTCTCTAATTAACCTGAGAATGTACTGCAGAAGTCTATTTCAAACTGCAAACCCATTTCTAAGTTGCTTTGTAGTTCCCTGCATATAAAGAAAAAGAAATTTCCTCTTTTCCTGTTCAGTTTGACTTCCTCCTTCAAGTGAAGGTTGTCTAACACAGTGGAAAAACTTTATCTCATCTGAATTTGCATGCCAAGAGATTTCCATTTGCGATACACTAATTGTCTTTTGGAGGGGTTGTTTGCAGGGTTTGTTTTTCCATGCTCCACCCTGGCCCATGCCTGGTGGTTCAGTTTTGAGTATTCAGGACAGCCTTGAAATACCCTTGCAAGACTACTGTAAATATTAGGTTTGAAATGTCTGTGGAATTCGTCTCAAAAGGCAGCATCTTGCAAAGTCCTTCAAGGCAGCCCTACTGTCAGCTTCATTGCAAAGGCTCTCCTTTGCCCTTGTTTCTAAAGATTGTTGGATATGAACCTGTTTCTAGAACAAAAATTAGTTTTCAGAATCATCCATTTTGGATGCTCCTCGGTATTCAATATATTTTTTAAAAATGCTTTGATTTAAGTTACTCTCAGGATGGAAAAGGCGAGAAATTAATGTTTTGAAGAGTTGCATCTTGTTTTTTCAGAGGTCTGGGATATCTGTGCCTCATTTCAGCCACGTAAAGTTGTTCTCTAATCAACTCAAACCATGTTAACTGGAGGAGGAGAGGCCCAGGCCAAGTGTTATTTGGCTCTGAGTCCCTTGTCACTCTACCCAGGTATCTGTAACCCAGCTGTTTGCTGGATCCTGACTTCTGGTTTTTATGTGCTTGCCAGGAAGCCACAATATTTCTTTTAAATAATCTCCAAAGGAAACACAGAAAGAACGTTGCAGTTTCTCATGTTAAACAATAAAACATCAGCTGTTCCAGAGGACCATAATCTGGCTTGAGAAAGAAATTCTTCTGTGCTTCCTAAAATTCTTTATGTTGTTTTAGCTATCAGACTGTATCTGAAGTTGTTGCAAATTGGCCTGAATAAGCATAAATATGAGTTATCAGGCTTGGCCTCTGCAGATTGCTTTAACTCATTATCTTGTTTTCCATGGGCATGAGAGTTACTTTAAAAGGCAGGACATGCATGTGCTCCATGGCAAAGAGGGCCTGTTTTAGTGCATTGCAGGACTGCTCTTTGGCTTTGTGGAATTCACATAACCCATGGGGGACAGAATAAAAGCTGTGCTGAGATGCTCCTTAGATTTTCTGGCCCCTGAGTAACTTCAGTGTGGTGGTACAGGGAAAGCAGTGCTCAGTGGACAGGCTGCAAAGGACAAACAACTGCAAATTATCTTGTGGTGAATTCTTTGATTTAATTTAAATACTCACGTGATTTTTACCTGGAGGAAGGAGACGTGTCTGGTTACTGTTAAACTTCCATTTAACTGTTAATTTTCATCCTGCATAAATCTGGGAATTGGGTTTTTTTTTTTCTTTTTAGGCTACTAAAAGCAAAACAAGTAGCTGGGAGAATGGAAATGAAATTTTGGACTGCATTTTCTTCTATTCTGGAGCATGATTAATAATAGTGTTCTATTATTTAATAGGCTCTGTTTTTTCCAAATCTGACATTAACTTGAAAAAATTTTGAACTTTAAAAGCTAGACTAAAAAATACCTTGTGGTTCAAGCCTTTGGCAGATGAGCATAGGACATTTAACCTTTGGAAATATGGTGTAAATTCAGCATGAAGTTCCAAATAAAATGAGTTCAGTGGTTTTAGCTCAGCTTTTGGATGCAAGTCCAAATAGAAAGAAACAAGTGGGGCGGGGAGGGGGGAGAGCTGTGCATTATTTCAGCATGACTGATGGTTCTGACAGAGACACTGGAATATCTTACATGAAGTGTGTGCTACTTATGTGGTATTTTCCTCTGATTAATTTGAAAAATATTTTTAAATTAAAGGTTTGATGTTAGTAATGTGTATAGTGTTGTAATACACACTAGAAATGCCATAGTCAAGAGTTTTGCTAGTTTTCCCATTAAAATCCCATACTTTAAAATATTTGATTTCACATGGTTCAGCATTTCTGAAAATAAGAACTCTCAACAAATAGCAATTGGTAAGAAAATGTGACTAAAATGCATTTGGCCATGTGAGACTTAACCTGGTGAATGTCTCTTGTGTGACACACTGACAGGCTCGACTTTGTGCTTATAAAATAACTTATCATTTTATGCAAAATAGTGCTAATCAGGACGTTTGGGGTTTTTTTTCCATAAAATTCATTAAATTGCGTATGATGATTTCCCTTGGTGTGTGAGCTTTTGGTGCTGGAATGGAAGTATCTGTGTCTTCATGTTTATTAGCTATAGGGCAGGCACGGCCTTGTATTGATTCCTCACAACATCCCATTTGGTTTTCTTCAGCCCTCAAACTTCTTTCTATGAAAGGAATTGGCCATCTCAATAATTTTCAGTTGGTTAGTAATTGTAATTTACAATTGAAGAGTACCAATAGTGGTGTTCAGAAGTTGTTATTTTCAGAACAGATCCCTGATTGTTCGACTTAATTTTGTGCTTTGTGAATCATAATTTCCCATTTGTGGCATTGAACATCAAATCCCAACATCCTGGAGCAGGAATTCTGTCTTTCTTTACTGCACTAAGTACCAAAGAGACACTTCACAAGCATCAGTTCTCAATCCCTGTCTAGTCTTGCATCCTTTGAGGAGATTTAGAGATTTACTAAGACAGGTTTCAGTAAAGGTCAAGGAAATCATGCTTTTTGCTTGTTTGTTTCTTAAGACATCAAATCCTCTTCTCTGCTTCTCCTTCAAAAACCATAAAATACATATAATAGCACTGTGAAAACCTCCAGATCACCAAAAAGGCAAGTTTTATATAAATCACATTGTTGAGCTGCTTTTAAGAGCAAATCTGGGTTCTCAGCACAGGTGGAGCAGAAGAGTGATCTGGTATTGAATGAGCAGGGTTTTCTCTCAGATCAGTTTTCCATCGTGTTTCTAGTGTAAGTTTCACATTACATCCATTGCTGTGTGTTAGTAAGTTATTTACCAAATAATTGTTCTTAAAATAGTGCATGTAGGCATGGTTTGAGTGCTGCTTATCAAAAATACAACAGAAGATAATAGAATTAAGTCCATTTTAGTTAACCCTGATGTTACAAGTTTTAAGACTTCAATGAAATGTTAGTTGACTTGAGAGATGTTGAGCAAAAACTTCTTCCAAATGGCCTTCAAACTTGTTACACATTTGAAGTTATGAAAATATCCCAACAAATTTTTGTTGTAGCTAAGTTCAAATGATAATGCAGAAAATATGACTGTTACCTGGCAAAGCAGGATTCAACTGAAAGGTCTTATGTGCCAACCACAAAATTATTGTGAGAGACCACACGTAGGTGTGGAAGTAGAGCTAAAATAAAGCTTTGTAGAGTTTGTGTTTCATTTGAAACGAAGAGAACAATCAGCCCGCCCAGGGTAGCAGAGGGGCTTTGTTCCTACCTGGCAGGACAGTGTAACTGGACTCGTGTTCCCCCAGACCTATGAGAGAGTCGAACACTCCCATAACGCTGTCATCGATATTGATGAGAGGTATTCCGGGCACGGCATGGGCTGGGAGCTCCATCCTTGGCTGCCTCGGGAGCCGCTGCCCCCCTGAGGAGCCCCTTCCCAGGCTCCGGCGGTGCATCCTCCTCCTCCTCTGCCTCCCGGGAACGGCACCGGCTTCATTTTGGCACAAATCAATGCACAGAGACACAAGCAGGAGGTAACAGGCCAGTGGGGTCGCCTGCATGGCCCTGCGTGTCCCACAGAGGGTCCTGGAATGGGAAAGAGGGGGACAATTAGATACCTGCAGAGCTTTTAGGACTGTGGCAGTCGTAGGGCACTTCTCAAAGCAGGTGGAGCAATACATGGCAGGTGAAGATAACCAAGCTTCCCCTTGGGAAGAGATTGCCATGGGAGGCCTAAAGTAACTCATTTGAATTGAGTGGTTCTCTGCCCTCCTGGGCAATAGTCACATTGAGATCAGTGCTGGCTTTGTGCTTGGGGCTGTATCTGAAGGGTGGTTTGGATTTGCAGGTATTTGCAATTCCACAGTTGTTACTGCTTCCAGCAGTGGAGCTCTTGGGAGTTCTCTGTAGGGTGTTTCTTCCCTTCTTTTTGTTTGCTAGTATTTCTTCCAGGTTATTGTGACTTCTGAACTTGGGAATGGCAAAGTAACAGAAAAATGCCCCATTAATTTCTGATGTGGTGCCCCAAATGCTTTGGTTTGGCATTTCTATGTAAGGAGTTTTTCACCATAGATGAAGAGATGCTGGTTTTCCTTCCGATTCTGGCCATTCTCTAACAGGATCTCTTTAGTTCTGCAGAGGAGACCTTTGGGAAGTTTGATCACAACAGCGCTATCCCCATGTTTTTATCGAGCATAGGCAGCCTGAAAAGGTTGATCTGTAATGAGTTGCGTTCTGTATTTTCTTTTTAAGCCAATCAAAATGATTGTGTCTTGAGCCCTCTTCTGCTTGTGACAGAAAAACTGCGTTTGCTGTCGCCAATAGGTGGCATTCCAAAACAGAGCAGTCAGGATTCAGGAGCTGCAGGGGAAGCACATCCAGCAGGGGATTTGCTGCACAAGTGTGGAAATACAGCCCTGCATGTCCAAGGTTATTAATGATTGTCAAAGCTCTGTTACATAATTCTTCCATCAAGGAAATGCTCTTGTCCTGTGGCCTATTTAAACAGAGACAGAAGACACTTGTGTTGTTGTGGTGGTGAGAATTAGGGAAGAGCTTGAGGCTTAGAGCACTTGATCCTTGGGGCCAAGATAAGGCTTAGAGCACTTCCATAGTTTTTCTCTAAGGAAGTCTTGAGGGGATTAAAAAAAGCCTTTTCTTAATGTTCATCAGTCTGGCTTTATATGTCATCTTTCACTTTGGAGTTACTCTTATTATAATTATATTGTATAAATATTGCACAGTATTATTTCAACAACTTGGACTGGTTTTACCTGAATTTGATTTTGTTAAAAAGTTTGTTCATCTTGGCACTTATATAATAGGTCAAGTTTTTGGTACCAAGTTGGCTAGCTGTACCTTAACATGAGACATATGATGATTGCATGTTTTTTCATGCTTTCCACAGCATAATTATCTATTTTATTTTATTATCATGTTTTAAAATGAGAAGTTGGCAGTAAATAAGCATAAGACAGTATACATTTTACTTGTTTTTAATATTGTAGTTTCTGTGTTCCTATATTTCAACTCTAAAGTGTTATAGCAAACCTAGATATTAATTTGCAGAATACAAAGTTAATGTTTTTGTTTCCATATAAAGGGAATTTGAGATGCAAGTGTCTCTCTCAAATCCTCACAGCATCTCATGTAGTGTTAGTGTTCTGAGATGAACCCAGACTTCAGTTTGCTGCTTTCTGTCCATCAGAAATCAGGCATTCCAAAATGCCATATAGACTTTATACTGTGCTTTTATCTACAGCCATTACTGGTAGTTAACATACCAAATAGATGCAGAAGCTTGTTCTCTGCTTTGAAAACGCCTGGTCTTGTTCAGAAAGTGCTTATTTCTGAGCACCTCAGGACAAATGACCTCATGCTTTGGTTTCTGACTGACTTGCATGGTAATGACGGCCTATAAAATTACACATAAACTGTTCCACAGCTTTGACTGCAACACACAAAGAGCCCTTGGGGGAAAGGGAATGTATAAAGAAAAGTCCTGTACATGTGTGTTCATTCTGTCAAGTCAGTGACATCTTAATTATGGGCACATTTTTCTGGTGTACTTTATAATCATACCGTAGTTTCAATGCTGCTACATTACAGTTGGGCTTTTTTAACGTTTAACCATTTCTTCCTGTCACCAGAGGCACATAATGGCATGACTGAAATACTTTTCCATTCTCCATGTCTTTTTAAAAATCAGGAATAATATAGGGAGAATTGCATTGCAGTTCCTGTACAAAAGATGTTTTGCTGTGAACTTCAATAAAGGGTGAAATTCTGTAGTAAAGCAAATTATCTTAAAGTAAAACTTGTTTTCATAAAATACTTTATAAATACAAGTAAAACACCCTCAAAACCAAAACAACAGCAAACACACACACCACACCTCACAAATTCTATGTCTTCATAAACTAGTCCTGTTCATACATGTGGGTTTATATGTTGTGTTTTCACACCAATTTAACTCTTCAACACTGAAAGCTTAAAATTGCCACTTTCAGCCAAATGGTGTTCTTCACATGCAAAATGTTGGGCCACTGAGTTTCTTCCCTTGGCTTATTTAACAAATGCTGTCTGACATTTTTAAGGCCCAAATTGTGAAAGACCTTAAGGGCATTGGGCCTTCCCTGCCCATGACTTGGATCCACTATCAGATCATCTCTCAGAAATTTATATTTAGTATAGGGCCAGCCAAATTTTAATTTGGGGAAAATCCAGCCTATTCAACTTAGGACTTTTGTAATAAATTACTGCATAGTAAAATAAAATTATAGCTAGCCAATATAATGAAATTATTGTATGTTTGTGTTGCCAGATGCTCTCAACATAGCTGCATTGCTACACCTCTTTGAGTTTTACCCATAAAGGTTTAGGTCAGGCACAGTGTGTGAAAGCATGTGTTTTTACCATGCAATGTGTTCAGTAGTTTGTAGCTTTCAAAATGTTTCTCTTCAGTAAGTTCAGTATCTGTTTGCTATTATATTAATGGAAATAGTTAATTTCTAAAGGAAAGACCCTTTAGACATCTCAGAGTATCAGAAGTGATTAAATAATCTATTTTTATCTATTCAGTCTAAATTCAAGCATGTTTCAAAGATGTGACCATTATTTCTCATGACACACAGGGGTTAAAGTGCTTTACCAAGATTTTTCCACATACTCTTTAAATTTATTGCATAGAAGTTAGTTACATTTAGCCAAAAACTAATTGCACATCCCTTTAGTTTAAGCTGGATGTGCGTGGCAAACAATAACACAGAACAAGCAGATCAACGGGTATTGCACACTCCATCTAGAAAAGCATTCATGTCCAGTATTGCTAAATATAGCTCACATCATTTCATACATATTTGCAAAGTTAACATGAAGTTTAAGCCATTCAACACCATGCTTTAAGAGTAATTTAAAATGTAAAACATTTTACCTTGTAATCTAACCTAACAGCAGATTCTGCTTGCTGTCACTTAGTCTCCCGTTGCAAATGAAACAGAAATCACAGTGATATCTTTAAAACAAATAGAGAAACAGTAGGGACTGCTGAAACATGTGAGATGATTCCTGAGTTAAGCCTGGAACAGCTTCTTTCCCTGGGGACGGGCTCTGCTCAGCTCTGTGTGCAGGGGATCGGCTCGTGCTGGGGCTCGGAGCGCTCAGACCTCACTCCGGGCAGAGCAGGAGCAGCACAATGTGTTCGGTCCGGAGGCTGACAAGGCACAGCTGGGAATCCTCTGCCAGCACTTACAGTTGCATAAGGAGCAGGAAAGTGGAGTGTTTTCGAAAGAAACACCAAAAAAAAAAAAATGTGTTTTATTCTGTTCTGGTTTATGTATTTGGAACTTCAGTTTCCAAGCGGTATGAGTTTAATGTAGATTTATTTAAAATAATAAGATACAATACATTTTGGCAGGCGTAGCCTTAGCATAAAGACATTTATAAAAGTTAGAACTTTTTTCCTCAATTCATATTTTCTTAATCCGCTCCTGCCCTTCAAGCCTCTAATCTATAAGCAGCAAACCTTTTTGTTGAAGTTTTACAATGGAAAATGCTTCTTTTGTCCACTTACAGCGATGATTTCACTGTAGAGTTGTAGCTTATGCATGGAAACTAAAATGACTGAAGCACTTTCCCTTCATTTTTTTTTTTTCTTTGTAAGGCTAATTACATCCTGAAACATGATCCTGAAGCACAGCTCTGCAGAGCTGCAGTGAAGTTAGAAATCCAAATAGGAGAAGTGAGTGTGAGGGAAGGGAGGAAATAATGGTACGTTACCACAAGTGCTCGGTGTGCCAGCAGAGCCTTGTCCTGCATCCCCAGATCCCGTGTCTGCAGAGTGTCTGTCCGGGTGGGATGAGTGGGATGGCGAGTCTGCTGAGCTTCAGAAATGACACATTTACCTGGGAGACAGAGTTGTCTGAGTTCTTCTGGCATTAAAAATTTGTTGTTCGCTTGAACTTGCACTCTGAGGAATATTTAGACAGACAGTCATGGACTGGTATAACCATTGAGTTAACCATAATTGTTGGCCAGTATGTGGGTGGAAAGATACTGGGAAAACACATTGTCTCTTAAAATAGTTGTTCACTCCCTACTGTGTTCTGCTGTGCAGAGGCAAAAGAAGAAATATTAAACTTTTGTAGTTTATCTGGAGCTGTTTAAATGGAACGGAGACAGTCACAATTAATGGGGATGGCATCTGAAAGGAGAGCACAGTTTGGGGGCTGTGCTGAGAGCAGTGACCTGTAAAGGGAGAGTTGAACAGTTCTAGACAACTGGAGAAAAGAACAGCAAATTACATCATCTTCTCAGGGTTATGCATGTCAGGTGAAAGACTTTGTGTGTTTGAATGACAGTGTGTTTGTTAGGGACAAAACTAGTGGTACTCACTTCAGTATGTATTTAAATGTGGCTTCTTATGCTTCTGATGCCTTTGTGCAGGTGAAGCTCTGGTTTAATGTACCTGCTTTGGGTGTGGCATCTCTGATCATGAGTTCTAGTAAATTTTTGAAGCTGGACTTCCGAGATTATGTCATGTCTGTATTTTTCGAAAGGTCCATATCTTTCAGCAGCTTTCCAGAGCTGAGTGGGACACAGAGTTGTCTCTTCTGCTAGATCATACAGTGACAATGCTAAGTCCTCTGAGCAGATTGAAGGATCTCTGAAGGTGTTACTGAATCTACACCTCTCTTATTGAAGGCAGGTTGAGAGAGTTGGGGCTGTTCAGCCTAGAGAAGAGAAGGCTTTTGGGGGAGACCTTAGAGCCCCTTCTAGTGCCTAAAGGGGCTCCAAGAGAGCTGGAGAAGGACTTTTCACAAGGCACGTAGTGACAGGACAAAAGCAATGGTCTTAAGATGGAGAGCTGGGTTAGATTAGATATTAGGAGGAAATTCTTCCCTGTGAGGGTGGTGAGGCCCTGGCATAGGTTGCCCAGGGAAGCTGTGGATGCCCCATCCCGGAAAGTGTCCGAGGCCAGGTTGGATGGGGCTGGGAGCAATCTGGTCTATTGGGAGGTGCCCCTGCCTGTGGCAGAGGGTGGAACCAGATGGTCTTCAAGGCCCTTTCCAACCCAAACCAGTCTGTGATTCACTGAATCAGTAGAAGTCCTGGAGGCATCACAGTTGTGGTGGTATCCATGTTTAGCCTGCCTTCAGGCTGCCTGTCCATCACTGTTCTCCTGTGTTTAATGTGCCCACCAGGGTGAAGTTTCTCCTTTCTGCCTCTGGTGCCATTAAAATATCTGAACAAAAGCCTTTCGTACTGAACAAACAAATCATGTCAGGTGTTCTCCCTCTAATTACCCCGAGTCAGCGTGGCTTTGTGATCTCAGTAGAGCCTGCCATTAGTATGAAGCAGGATGTGCCTGGGAGGCCCTTGCTTACCTTTTTCTCAACTTCTATGAAGGAATAAATAAAGGCAGTCTGAGGGATCTGCAAAGACACAGCTCCCTCTTCATGACAATGGCATTGGACCTTCCACAATGAGCAGTAACACTTGGAAATTGTAGGAGCTGTTAAAGAGAGTGCCCCATGATGCTCAATACCTGGAAGGTTTGGGTTTTCTGTAATATGAAAAAATCAGTATCTGAAAATAGATTATCATCTGCTGCCTTTTATCGAGACTTATATTTAAGTTTAACAATTAAATCTTAGTTTAACATTGTTAGTTACACGCAAACTTGCCTATCATGATAACTAAAGAAAAAATACTGTATAATCTGCTAAACTTTTCAAGTAGGATGTCCTTGCTGATGGTTTCAGACCTACACGGTTCAGGCAGTTTCTGTTTGAGTGACAAACACTGCAGTACCCTCAGGGATCTAATCCTTACTTGTTTGTGGGAATCGTTTGCTCCAAGAGCAGAGCAAGTTGCCAATATCTGCTTCATGTGCAAGCACTTTATGCCTGTCTATCCCACATGCACAGCCAGACATTGGAATGAGGTGTGCAATGGGAATGTTGCAGTCTGCTAAGTTGCCTTAATGTGGAATGGTCTCCTCTGAGGAGAGAAGAGACACAGAGTAAGCAGTGACTAACCATTAGAGCAATTCTTTACTATTTTATATCTTGGGGCAAACTGCCACTCTTGGTTCATGTGTTGAGCAAATAGGATGTGAGAAATGGATGTGGAAGCCTGGAGCCTCTGGCATGGATTCTTCTTAAAATATAGGCTGATCTCTTTTCCTTGAAGTTGTTGTTTGTAGAGGGGCAAGGCTTCTCCTCTTACTTTGCTGAAATTACCCAGTGGAAATTACTCAAGGAAATCTTCTTCAGTCAGAAAGAGGGAATAGAATTCAAGTTGGCATCGGGCTTGTTTATAGTGGTTACGACAGTTTCTCACTGTGTACCTCTTAGATGACAACCAGTAGTGGAAAAGGGCTTTTGAGCAATTCAATACAGTTGAAATAAATTTATTTGCTGTCTCTTCCTCAAAAGAACTGCTAAACAGGACTAGAGCAGGACTAGCCTTCACTGAGCCAATTCAATGCCAGGGATGACCTGGCTTATCAGAGGAGAGGGAAGAACACACTTACTGTGGTCAGCCACTGGTAAGTTAGTTTTGCTGGAATGTCCTCCTGAGCTCCTGGGTGGATGTTCTCGGGAGGTCAGGGAGTCTGGAGTCAGAACAGGGTTTTGTTCTGTTAGTTTTGAAAGGCATCAAGGACAGAGTTTGCCCAACTTCTCTTGGCTGCCCAGATTGCATTATTTGCTTTACCTTGTAGTCCTTTATTCCTTTTCCTCTGCTTTTCCCCTCACAAGTTCTTTCCTCAGCCATTTCAAAGGGTTTATAGCTTCCCTATTGGCCCAGTTTTGAGACTTTTTTTTTTTTTAATAATTATAGTATGGTTGTCATGTCATTTTTCCTTTGAGCATCAAAGAACAACCTATGCTAGCCCTCCTCTCTTAAATCTGTAATGTTCTGCCTGTTTCTGCTGCAGGCTGGTGAGTGGCACAACCTGCACATACAGGGTTTTCCTTTTGTTGTCTCCAGTGTCCTGAAACCCTTCTTGGCCTCTTCCCTGTGAGCAGTAGCCACACTAACACAGACCTGTTATACTTTTATATGCATGAATTATATCCCTTATTGTGGGGGAGACCCCAAACCTCAGTACTTTATCACCTCCTTCCATGTTTCACCTGGCATCAAGACAAGAGTACATTCTATAGCTTTTCCAAAGCCATCCTTATTTTTAATAACTTCCATGTTTTCATGAATACACATTTTCTTATGCCTCCTGTTTTACTATGTTATTTACAAGAGGGCTGTGTTGAAGTTGGATCCATTGTTTAATTTATTCTTGAAGCACTGATAAAAATATTATTTTTGTGAGTCAAAGAACACACCCTCATTCAGGAATGTAAAGCCATTTCTGCTTTGTCCAGGAATTGGAAGGAAAAGAGACAACAAGGACTATTACAGCAGTGGTTTTTTAACCTTTCAATGAAATAAAAGAATGGAATGATTTTTTTTTTTTAAATTGCTTTACTCTTAGTTGTCATGATGAATCTTTACAGTTGCTGGCTGGTTTTGATCAGAGACAAAACTGGAGTCCTAAATTTTGAAATTACTCATGTGGTTTGTTTTTTTTAAATCAAACACACAAGTTTATAGTTGGAAAAAAATAGCAATGAAGGGGAAAAAAAACCCTTTATAACTGTTAAAGTCAGCACAAAACATGAGTTAGGGAATTTGGGATTGGCAGCAGAGGGCATTTCTGAAACCTACAGCAGTTACTGCATTCCTCACTGTAATCAGTGGTCGTGGGTATCCTTCAGGGAAAGAACACAGGAAAAGAGCAAATGTTGCTGGTAAACCTTAAGAGATTTAAACACAGGTTTTCCTCACATATCTAAAAATATTAACACTGCATTGCAAAAATCATTGGATACTTCTTTACGTGGGAATAAACCTAAAATTGCAATATGAGGAGTATGAAGCTGGGATCTATTTACATGCAAAAGCTTCATTTTCCACTGTAGCTGCATCCCAACGTCAGTCCTTCTCTGCAGTGAACGGAATATCTAAAATATTAGTTTGTTGTGCATTCTGACTGGTTCGTTATTCACATTGATTCATTAGCATTGACTTTCTGAGGGCTCTAATTGTTGCCACGACTCGGTGCGTCCGGGTTAGGTTTCCATTCGCTCCCATGTTTAGTTTGTGGTGGGTTTTTCTCACGTTATATCCAAAATGCCAATGAACACACAGGTGGGACTGATTTGTGAGGCCTTTCCTAAGGGCTACCTGAAGTTTGAGGCCAGTGCATTTCACTTACTGTCTTTAAATATGATCATCAGTGAAGAAATTGAGTGAGATTTTTATTGTATCGTTGCCTAGAGCCTGTTCCCTGTGATGTTCCAAAGCACCTTGCCTGCCTACCTCGAATAACTACATTTCCCCTGTCCTTCTGTCTTTCCTTTCAAATAGAATATCTTCTTTTTTGGAGTTCAAATGGTGACACTTCCCTGTATTTTGGGCAGTTATATTTCAGCTATTTGCTGACTCAGGTTTTTCCAAACTACTCAGCAGCTGAGCAAGTCCTCTGTGTGTCTGACAGCACAGTGGGTTTGGGTGGGGGGTTGTTTTCTGATGTGCCACTGATGGCCATTGTTACTGATCAGTCAAATACAAAAGGCTGAGTAACTGAAATTTTTTTGTCCTTGCCATTGTTCACAAAATATTATCTCTAATTTCTTCTGTACTCAACCTTTGTATACACTGAAGACTCTCTATACAAATATTTTTGCATTTATAGAGGTTCATAGAGTTGGATCTTTATTTTGATAAGCGCCCATTGAATTATGGGAATGTAAATCTTTACCAAACACATTGTGTTTCAGACATTGGTAGCTCTTCTGTTCTGGGGAAACCCCACCACAGTGTTTCATCCTGAGAGATCTGTTATTGCTCAGAAATACCCTCTAGGAGATTTTTCCTGTTTATCATAAAATTTTCTGATGTAAACTGCAAAGAATTCATAATCTTTCAAAAGAGTGTTTTGAAGGTCCAAGCAACCTACCCAGTTGTTCAGTTTCTAGCAGAGAGCCATAAGGCTCCTGTAGGTTTTCATTCATGTCCTGACATTGCTTCTTATATTCCATATTTTCCATAGGCAAGTACGCCATGCCAGACCATAGGGATAGTGTTTCTCTTAAATAAAGACTGGGCTATAATGAACATATAGAAAAGTCTGTGTTCTAAATACAGAAAATTTATATCACTTTATCTGTGTGTATTACTGAAAGCAAATTGTTTAGAATTCATTAAGAATATATAATTATTCTAATGATCTTTCCCTAGCTGTTTGCTCCTTTCATTTGTTCTCCATTGACTCGGTTGTGCTTGGTCACACTTTCCATTTCTAGGCAAAGTGGCCAAAAACGTTGTCCATATAGAACAGTTAGAAACATCTGTAAAAAGAGGATGCATCTTTTTATAAACTTCTGTTGTTGACTGTTGCGTTTTAGATTGTATCTGAAGTGATGTGAGACAGTGAATAGTTGATCTTAGAGATACAGCTGTTGGTTTGAGATGTCATATGGTTGGGTTCCTGTGGCTTTCTGCTCCTGTCACTGTTGTGTGATGCCTCAGATGTTTTCCCATTTTAATATTAAGTAGAAATTAATAACAGGATGCCTCTCCACTGAGAGACTGTCTTGGGAAGGAGATGTAAACTGAGGACACAAATATTTTGAAGTATTTTAGTCAAAAAGAAAGATTTGTTGGCAGCTTGTACAAGAAGACACTTTGAGGGGAATAACAAAGTTTGCTTGTGGTTTCTTTCTAAATCTAAAAATTAGTTGTCTCTGCCTGCTGATTCATGTTTTTCCCATTACAAACAGTAGCATCTAATGGTTTGTTTGGGTGAATTAGTGCACAATGGCAAAAATTACTTGTACAGCAATTCTGCAGCTTCCAGTGAGAGTCTGAAGGGGGGAAATGGCAGAAGAGATGTGTGTGTTTGTAGACATACCTAAGTTTTAAATGTATCTCTTAATACCATATTGCTATTTGTATGGTTATCACACTTCTAGACATTTATAATTCCACAGTGCACGACATTCAGG
Source organism: Scytalopus superciliaris (assembly GCA_013400415.1). Classification (NCBI taxonomy): domain Eukaryota; kingdom Metazoa; phylum Chordata; class Aves; order Passeriformes; family Rhinocryptidae; genus Scytalopus; species Scytalopus superciliaris. Next base: position 104,814 of record VXBX01005352.1, read on the forward strand.
ACTGAGTACAAGTTGAAAACACCCCATGGAATGAAGAATTATGTTTGCTTTATGATCCCAGAAAGGTGTTCCAGCTTTGGCACTGCCGCTCAGAGAGCAGCTCTGTGTGGAAGTTGAGTGGAGTTTTTGGGCTCTGAGTGTTTCCCTTTCACCTTTGTCCGTGCCCAGGTGCTTTGGGAAGTATTAGGGAATGCCCTACTCCTGCAGGAGTTCCAGTGAAAGGTGTGCACAGTAATGCTGGAGGTCCAGCATTATTATTTGTCAGGCTAGGAAATGTTGGGATATAGGAAGTGGAGTCATGACTCTGAGATGAGATGGACCATATTTGGGGACATTGTTTGTGTACAGTAACAGTGATTTATTATTTCAGGGGCAGACTGGAGTGTGTTTGCAACAGCTCTGAGTGTGATTGACTTGCTTCCTCTTTATTAGTTGCTCCTTTTCTATTTTAAAACATTTTACCTCTTCTGTACTGCTTCATTCGTAATCCATTTACAAGCACATCAGTTGCAAAGTAACTCGTTTTAAGTACCTGAAATGCTTTAATTGCCCTTTTTCCTTTTCTGAGTGAATTCTTAAAAGATTGAGTTTGCTAAAACTAGCTCAAAGCTTTGCCATAAAACAGGCCAAGAACTTGCAAGGGAGCACAAGGTATTTTTTAATTAGCAAGTATTAAAAAACTTTGATTAAAGCCAACCATATTTTCCTATAAGAATCATCAGTTTACCAGCTCTTTGAATAGTATAATAAATTAAAATCATACTAGTCTATATCATAATATTACTATATTTTAGAGCAGGCTTTGATATCTAATTCTTTAGGAGTTGGACACAGTGATCCCTATGGGTCCCTTGCAGCTCAGGCTATTCCATTATTCTGTGCTTTATTTGCTGCTTTTTCTATATTTCATGGCTTTTACTTCTGTTACACAATGTGAGTTGTACAAGGGAGAATAAACCAATTTTGTTTCAGAGGATTGGAACATTTTATAAGGTCCATTCACAGCGAGCACCTTGGTAACTGAACATTATGGTATTTTTGTCTCATAGAAATTAGCAGGGAAGATCCCATGTGTTCCTAAGGACTGAACTGTTAGTAATTCTGAATTCACCGGGCAGTGGGATATGCTGGAAATGAGAAATGTGATTTTGGAGGTCTAGTTGCTGTAGAGCTGTAACTGGAATTACTTTTAAGAGGCACAAATATATTCATAGTCTAGACAGTGCTGCTTCTGCACTGGCAGGGGCAGCTGCAAGAAGTGCAAGAGCCGATTCCAAAACAGAGAGGAGGGGAAAAAGAAAAAGCCAGAGGTGAAGAATATGCTGGAGGCCCCAAATGTAATTTGCAGTGTGTTTGGGAAGAGTCATCCAGAGGTCTTTTTACAGCGGAAAAAATGATTATTGAAGTAATCCAGAACTACATTTTAAATAACAATATAGTGTTTGCCTTTCTTCTCAAATTTTTCCATGGGATTATCTGTGTGTACCTTACAGTTCCTGCCGTGAGACTCTGCTTGGGTCTGGAAATGGAGCCTGAGTGCATAAAAAGACATCCTTGTCTTTTTTTATGAGCTGGGGGTAACTCCGTGTTTAAATTCTGGTAATGAAAATCTTCCTTTCATCTGTTACTTTAATTTCCTTTTTCTTGAGCTGTTTTTACTCCTCTTCCATTACTATAAAATATTTTTATCTTATTCTTTGTTCCTTTATACTTGCCCCTTTTTCCCTTTCTCTTCCTTTCTCTATTTTGCTGTTCTTGCTTCTCTCCTCCTTTTTCTCCACATACATACAATAAGACCAAACATTGGAATTTTGGTTCATATGGCTTTGTTGTTTGTCCTGTTAATATACCTCAAGTGATTCTAGATTCATTAATTGCAGCTTGAATTAGGACTCTGGAAATGTCTGCAGTGTTGCTTATATAGAAAGGGTTATGATAAAAAAAAAATCTTATCAATTATTTCTCATACTTTGTGTGGAAACTTGAATTGCTGATTACCCAAGTCGTCTGTGGCATTTATTAGTAGAATGAATAGTCAATTAACTCATGCAATTAGTTTGTCTGTCAGGCCATAAGGTCAGAGCCTGGAGGGCAGGGCATGCCCCTTTCCCAGAGCTGCTAATTCCACAGAAAAAAAGGGAAATACCCGTGACATCAGGTGCCCCTTCCCAACCTGCCCTCACCAATAACCCACTAACAACCCCCCGTGGGGTCGCTGAGCAGGATCCAAGCAGCTCCTTGGTGCTTGCCCTGCAGTTCTGACAGCATTGCACAGCACACAGAATTCCAGCAGCCCTGAGGTCATTCCACAATCCGCAGCCGCAGTTATTCCATCCCCTTTCGCCAGGAGCTCAGGCCAAACGGTGGCATCTTGCCATGGGTTTGTGTGGAAAAGCTGGGAGCTGTGAGGAGGGTTTGTGTAGGAATTTGGGATGAGGGCTTGATTGTGTTTACTCAAATCCAGCAGTGGAAAGAGCACGGTCTGGTGCTGCAGGATCCACCTTGTGCATTATTCTACAGCTTTTTGTGGGGTGAGGACTAATCTGGTTACTGTTAAAATGAAAACTTTAAAGGCACAGCAGGCAGGAGTGTTTGTGTCAGTTTACTTCCTTAGGGTTTCAAAAACACAAAACACCTAAACCTGAAAAACTGATCGAGGAAAAAGAGAAACTTTGAATATGAATTGATCTCCTTTCAACTGGACTTTTACCAGGACAAAATGTGTTGTTACCAAAGGGTTTGAAATGTTTCTGCAAGGCCAGCAGTTTAAACTCAAGTGATGAAATGCCCCAGGTTTGCATTGAGAGTGAAGGAGTTGCTTTGGCAGCTACTGTGAGTATTATCAGTACTTTTTGTGTTGTCACAGTACCTAGCAATAAAACAAATATTTATCCACACACATCGCAGAACATTCCTGGGGAGTGCAACTTTGGTCTTTATAACCCAAATAAGGTGGAGCATAAGAATGTTTTTGCCTGGCAGCTGCTTGGGATTTGTCCTGCTGGATGCACTAAAGCATTCTCGTCACTGCCCCAGATTCCTTTGTCCTTGGCAGTACACAGATATTTGAGTCAAAATCATGCTTGTTGGGAGGGATTTGGTCTAAGGGATAGCACAGGCTTGCACACTGAATAGTTACAGGTTTTCAGTGCTCCTTATTTTTAATTCTGTTTCATTTTTTGGGGGCGTTGCTGCTTTCTTCTTGAGGTCATTGAGTAGATCGAAGTTAGAGGAAAGTTGACCATATTTACAAACTGATTATTTATCAGTGGATTGACAACTTTACACCCTTGCACCTACAACAATTACAAGCTGATAAATCTCTTCTTGTGGGTGTTTGGGTCTTCTCAAGGATATTTCCTGTGTCACTCTTGTTTGTGCTGAGAATGTGTTTGGCAAACTGAAATGTCCTGCTTTTGACAGCCAGATGTGAAGTGCTGTATTTGGGGATTACATGGAAGGAGTTCAATGGGTTTAAAGCTTTCAGGGGCTTTTCAGCTGGACCGGTTCCTGCCCCTTTTTGAAAGCAACAGGCACTTTAGCATTTCATGTTAATATTTATTTTCACATAAACAGCTGATAATTGTAAATAACCAACCAAATGAAAGCTACTGGGTGGCAAATTTTTGTGGAGTCTGTCCAAAATGTAATGCTTTGTAGAACCATTAAAGAGGAAAATATTTTGAAGTATCTACAGCATATGTATTCTATAGGAAGCTTCCCTTTTGACCTAATGCAGATGTTAAACCTATTTCTGATGTTGAGGAAGAATATTAATAATACTACAGTGGTATTTGGGAGAGTGAATGCTGATGTATACAAGGATGTATTTTACATACATATATCTCTGTGTGTTCAAGGAAATATCTGGTCCTTATGGAGGCTGGATAAATGGATATTATTGTGCTACTTGCAGTGGGAATTGTGCTGTGGACATTGCTGTTCATCCACTGACACCCAGTCTGGGGGAAACTATGGGAAGGAGTTTGTATCTTTATTCTTGAGTGCAAGTCACACAGGAGGGCTTTGTTTGGTTTTGTGCAAACACAGCTTTGCCACTGGTGTTCAGTGAAGGTTGTGGGGCAGCCTCAGCTTTCCTGTGACATCAGGGGGATGGTCCAGGCAGATTTCATAGATACTGCTTGACCAAACCCCTGTCTGCTGTTGGAGGGTTTCCTCCAAGTGACAGCGGATTGATCTCTTAATCAATTTGTCTCTTGGTGAAAATGGGTATTTTAGATGTTCCAGGTGGCTCTGTGGGCATACATGTCTTTACCAGATATGATAAATTTTGCCTACATGGAAGCAAATAACTCTTCAGACTCTTTGAGAGAGGCAGCTCTCTAAGCTTGATTTGAACAGGACTCCAAAGACCTTTCCTATACCTGATGTGTTATTAATTGACAGCGTTAATAAATAAGTAATAATAGCCAAACTTTACTGGGCAGTATCCCTTTCTAGGGATAGCAGATCCCCAGTGACAGGACCAGTGGGCAACTGCTTCTGATTGTATAAATCAGTGGAGTTTTACTGTGTAACAGCAGTTCACTGACTTCTGTCCTTAACCCTTCCACCTGACCCACAGGCAAGATGAAATAACCACAGCAGTGAGTGACCAACATCAACTGAGTATCTTGTCTGAAAACTTTTTTAATCCTACTTTTTAAAAAAGCAAATGTCTAACCTTGAGCTAATTTAGGTGCACTAGATGGTCTTCATTGTGTCCTGTGATTTATTTCTTAAATGAATGTGGCTACTTGGGAAAAAACTAACACAGCTTCAGAGCCAAGTCATTAACTAAGTTCAGATGCTTTTATTTATATTATGTTTAAATTCTGCTGTCTGGAGGAGCTTGATAATGTAAACTGTAGAAAAGCAAGTTGGGTCACACTAGATAATCAGCTTTTCTGTGGTGCTTCAAATCCAAGTTACTTTCTGTGATTCTAGACCCTTTTAGGACATCAAAAAGGCTTAGAGAGACTCTTGCAGCATCTTCTGTACAGAAAAAAAAAATTAATGACCTATTAAGTATCTTGCTTCTGTTGTAATGGAAGAAAGCACAAATTTGGCTTAATTTCTGTCCTAAAACTGCCTTTCCTGCAGTTGACTTCTTCAGATTATTAAAAAATTGGCTCACAATTGCTTCTTCCCAAATTGTTGATACTTCATGCTGTTCTGCAATATGACATCTTTTTTCCTTTCATAATGTTTCAGCTCTGTATTGTCCTTGGCAGCTCAGGATCTTTTTTGCTAAATTAGACATTTCTCCTGATTTCCACACGGTGCTTTGTAAAAAGTTTATCAGCAGGAAGTATTTAATTGCACTGAACTGCAGAGGGGAGGGCAGGGGGTCCAAAATACAGTGTAATGAAATCTAGTATGTCGGTAAAGTTGTGGAGGAAGAACAGAACTACTGAGCTCTGCTGGGTTACTGGAGATTTCCACCAAAATAAATACCCAGGTGCAGTGTCTTTGCTCTCCACAAAATCCAGATCAGCTCCTATTCCCTGAACCTGGAGCTGTGCCCATACGTGTGCGGGGGGTGGCTCATCTTGGTGTTGAGACACAGTGTATTTGAAAAGTTGAGGAAAATAGCAAATAAGCCCTAGAATTTTAAGCTAGAGAAATGGGGAGTTTAAAACTTTCATACACTACTGGAAATCTTTTGCCTTGACAATTCCAAAGAGAAACACTGGAGAGAAAACTTGTCTCTTGCCAAGCAAGAAAAAAGTAAAGAAAAAGCATCTGTGATTTCTGTGTTCCCTTAAGTGATCATGATCTACCCCTTCCTGTTCTTCCTAAGGTTTCATGTTCATTTAATTCTATTTTTCCCTCACAAAAATAAACCTCTAGTATGTATCTTAATTTATTCCCAGTCTGCCATAATTAAGTTGCAAATAAACACATGGTTACCATATGACAGAGTGATACTGAAAGGAAATGCTTTATAAGAGACACGATATTATGTGTTCTTGGGCCTTAGTGATGCTGGTTTGGCTCTTCTGTTCTAGATCCAATCAAGAAAAAATTACAAATAAGTATGAAAAATTAATAGCCACATTGTGAACATAGTGACAGGCTGAATCATGTAGAACCGTGGCTGAGTCAAGCATGAAAAATAATAATGATGTTATGGAAATGTGAAAGAAGGAAAATAACTGGCAGTGGAAACAGAGCAGGGGCCAAAAACGAGAAGCTGTAATCAGGGGAAGAGGGAAAGAAGGAAAGAACAAAGCACAGGAACTTGCCTGGCAGTTTGTGAAGGCTCCGTGGGTTTGGGGCTGGGGGGCAGTGGCTTCCAGTTGGTTTCAGACACTTGTGTAGAGCGTTGGCTTAACTTTGAGAGGCAGATCTAAGACTGAGTCTTAGCAAAGTGATCAGTAACTCAGGAGTCAGGTCTGAAACCAGGTGGGTGCAGAGCGATTTTTACTTGAGTAACCAGCTGTGTATGTTCTGCAGGAGAAACCAGGAGTGTCCTGAGCCTGGCAGGAGATTTTGGGAAATGTTTTCTGCAAAGATTTCCTCTGTCCAGGGCGACAGTCAAACTGTTATTTACAGAATCATAGGAGAGTTGGGATTGAAAGGGACCTGCAAAAATTGTCTGGTTCCGTCCCCTGCCATGGGCAGGGTCACTTCTCACTATCCCAGGTTGCTCCAGGGATGGGGCAGCCACAGCTTCTCTGGGCAACCTGTGCCAGGGCCTGCCCACCCTCACAGGGAGGAATTCCTTCCTAATACCCCATCTAACCCTCCCTCTGACACTGGGAAGCCATTCCCTCTGTCCTGTCACTACTTGCCATTGTCAGACTTACTTGTAGGCCCTCAACTCTGCTCCCCAGATCTGGTTACTAAAAGGGAATCACTTGGTTAGTGCCACTTGTATTTTAGCTTTCAAAGCAGGGCTGAGCCCTGTGAGCTGTGCTGGGAGTGCCACGCAGGCAAAACCACTGTCTTTGTGCTCCTCTTGCTGCCAGCCCTGCGCAGTTTGGTGTGATTTGCATCACTCAGATCCCCAGCAGGGCTGCCTTACTGGGGGAACAAGTCTCCTTAGAGGGAGGGGAAGGTGAGAGCTGTGTTTATTCTGAGACATAATTACGAGTGGTGAGGCTTCATGAATCCATCCTGCAAACACGGTGTTTCTCTGGGGTGTAATTTAGTTGAAGGGGGGGAAGTGCATTGTATTTTTTGGTTACAGTTCCTTTAATTGCACAAAATGAGAAACTTCATGGTGACTTTTATGATCCTTTCTGCTCTGAACTTCCAATGTGCCATTCTTTGAATGCTCGAAGATATTGTAATTCTAGCCCTTGCAAAGCATTTTTCAATGCAGACATTAAAAGTATATATAACATGCAAGGACATGTTTATAAAATGTTTCTTTTTATAATTCTGTAATTCGCATTTTATTGTTTGAAAACGGGTTTTACCAAGGTTTTTCTTCTGCAGTAGTAGATACAGGAGTTTATTTCCATAGCTTGTAATTTATCACATATCCCATTGCCTCAAACTGGTATTTTAACTTACCCAAAAGTAACAGCACTGCCATCTTCCCAAGCACGTGATAATGATGTGATGGAAGTTGAGCTCTGTGTTTGTGGGTTTACACTTTAACTGAGATTTAGTTAAACACACCCTTTGCCTCCTGACAAGACCATTACCATGTTTCAGGCACAGACCAAACTGAGTTTGTCCTCTCAAATCCATGGAAAGTGGGGCTGAAGGAGCCATTGGGACACCCCACTTGAGCATCTTCCACTGGAACGTGTTGGTTTGGACACAGATGTGCTGTTGCTGCTTCAGCAGTCCCTGTTCCCATCACGGATATTTGGGGTTAGTCCTGCAAACAACAGCCCTGGTCAGGCAGGGCTGTGTTGCTTTGAGGTTCCCTCGTGTTTGTGGGTCTGTTGCTCAACTTGAATCTCGTTATGAACCACTGGCCAGTGGGAAACACTCGGTTAAGCACACACAGCCCTCCCCAGAGCATCAGTGTTGTTAACCCAGAAGGTGTGGGGCTCGGCCGTGCTTTAAAGCCAAGTGTAAGCACCATAGTGAGTTCTGAAACTCCTGTACCATTTTTAGTGTGAAGAGATCTCTGCATGGGGAGAGGCAAGAAAGGGACGTTTGCATCTTGTGGAATTGCTGTAAAATTAAAGTGCAGAAAGGGGAGTTGATCAAGTAGAGTTTGGGCAGTTCTAGCTACTGTTTGAGAAATACAGACATATTTTGTGTTACATCAAGTGCCTCTAATGGTTTACATGTTTTACTATAGAGGGAAATCAGAATGGGAGATTTTTTTTTGAACCCAGGTATTCAAGTTATTTGTAGAATTCTACATCAGCAAATATGTGTTGTATTTCTTACTCCAATTGCACAATTTTGTGGCAGTTGGCACATTTTGGTGGTGGACTTGGCAGTGCTGGGTTAATGGACTCGATGGTCTTAGAGTGCTTTTCCAGCCTTAATGATTCTGTGTTTTCTCCTTCACAACATAAATGTTCAAGCCTTACAAAATACCCCAGTAGTTCCAGAAGACCTTTGTTTCCAGTATTAATCTGCTAGAGAAACAAAGATTTAAACATGTTGGCCTGTAAGGTAAACAGCATCAGTTGGTGCATTACATGCAAGTAAATTCTAGGCAGTTCTCTCAAAGTAGGTTACTTCGCTCTTTTTGTTCATTGTTTTTTAGATATTTCACAGCTCTGTGTTTTACCTGTGTGACTGACACTCCTGAAAATAGGAAATTAATTCATTTTACATCAGTTTACACATCCAGGAACAAATCTTGGGAGCCAAAGGTGGTCAGTTGAATAAGCATTTAACAGTTTATGTCAGTGTTGGGTGGTTGTTTAATGGACTGGGGTGTGTTTATTTGCTGGATTTAAAGCAGTGGAGGGTGCTTGGTGTGCCCAGAGCTCACATTGGCCTGATATGATAACACTGGAATCATTCTGATCCCTCCTCTTTGGTGGGAGCTGCACAAACCCCTGAGCAGACAAGGATGGATTTACTGACTGTGCTCATACATTTCAGCTGTAATTACTGTGTTTGTTTCTTTAGATACTTTCTTAAATCTCCTTTAAATGGCACTCAAGGTGAAGTCCAATCTAACGTGCAGCATGTTAAAACCAAAGTGGGAATTTTCCCTTTGTTGGCTGTTTGTGTTTCCCACTCAGTAATTCCAGTCTGTGAGACTGGAAGTCTTTTACTGAATGTTGTGATGCTTCCCATGGGCAAATTCAGACCCTACAGCCCTTGAGCATAATATCTAATGACACTGGGAGTGTTTAGAGTTTTCTGTTGAAAACAGGCAAACACTGCCATTGTACAGCAAAAACTTTGACATAAAGGGCAGCAGCTTCAGCAGGTGACAGAGTTACAGCAATGGGTTCCTGTGGGCAATGGATTCCTCCTCTCTTAGTGCATTCTAACAGTTCCAGACTTTTCCTGTTGCTTTTCAGTTTAAAAGAAGTCTCAAAAAATGCAGCTTTAAGACAAAAACCTTGCAAAACCCGTGCCTATCTTTTATGTCCTCCTCTGCTTGTGCTGCAGGCTTTTCTTTCACCCTTGCATTCAGATTTTGAGTGTTCCTCAATTCCTGTGGTCCTGCCCTTGCCCTGTGGGGTGGAAGGAAAGAGCAGAATCCAGGATGCATTGGTGTGCAGACAGCACTGCTCTTTTCTGGGTTGCACTGCCCTGCAGACTGGTTTGTCCTCTGTCAAAGTCTGAGGTGCTTGTTGCTACCAGAGAAGTTAAATTTCTTGGAGAAATTATTCATTGGTTTAGGTCTTGACACTGTGCTTTAAAAATACAGGAAAGTATAAATCCTGGTTGTATTTTCATGTTGGTGGCAGCTGCCTTGCAGGAAAAAATATTGGAGTTAACTGAAATGCATTGACAAATGTCCAATCTTGAGCTGAAACTCATCAAAGGGACTCAAATGACACTTCCAGGAAGGTAATTGATTGGCAAGGTACATGTGACATTCAGATAATGACAAATTGACATGGTTGGTGACTTGAGGATGATAATTGTTGGTAAAGTTTGCCCCGAAGATTTTAGCAATGGGCACGAAGGACAGACTGTAAGGTCAGATCTCCCAAAGGGACCTACAGTTACCTGGGCTCACACAAGGCCTGGTAAATGAAGAAATACAAATTAATTTCCCAACGTGTAATTGATCCACTTTGATTTGGCACCTCGGTGATTGCTGCTTTTAAGTGTCTGTGGCACTTCATTGTGGTGATTGTAAAATTATTCCTGTTGTTGTTATCTGAGTTAGGTAAATTAAAATTATCCTGTTGCTAAATCCAGGGAATGAGCCTGTTGGAAAGCATGGCTCTGAATTCAGGCAAAGAGCCACTGGGGATCGTGTCCCATGGGATGGCAGTGGGAGCAGCTCAGTGGCACTGCAGGGCATCGTTTGATGCCTCTGGAGTTTAATCAGGTCCTTACTGGTGTCTTGCAGTAGCTAAAATTTTCATCATTTTTGCAAATAATTTGTGTTGGAATTACTGAGTTGTGTTGGTGTTGAGTGGGTGATACCAGTGGGTGAGAACGTGGCCTTAGCTGAGCAAACCACACAAATCACCCAAATCAGAGCCCAGATGGAGCCTCCCTGGATAACGGAGAAGGAGCTTGTACTTATGGAGTGACTCCTGGTGTTCTGAGTCTTTATTTACACCCTTCTTACGGAACACCAAGTTCAGGATCAGCAGTGAAAGTGAGCTGTTGTTCCAGCTGGGAGCAGGGTTGTGTGTTTTCTTGCTAAGTGGGTCAGAAGCAAATTTATCTGCTTTTATTACAGTCCCTGCCTTGCCAGTTTTGCTTTGCAGTCTCACAGCCGTGGCTCTTCACCTGAGCAACTTAGGACATTTTCCTTAGCAGAGATTCAGTGTGCAGAAAAGTGCAGTGCAGCTTTAAATAGCTGGGGAATAATACATTTTATTTAAAAGCAGCCACTGCAAGTGCACTCCCTGGGATAGCTCTGTGTGTGTAAAACGTGTCGGGGGAGCACAGGAAGGCCGAGCATTCCATCCCCATTTTCCCTTTGATTCGAGACTATTCCTGTTTGAGACAGAAGTTCCCATAAGATTCGCTGCTTGGACTCCTGAAGGAGCTGGAAAAACAATTTCCGTCTAGGGGTAATAATAGCTTGGGCTTTTGGTTTTGATCATAAACTGACATTTAAAAGTCATCTGAGGAAAGATGTTTCTTGATTAAAGTCAGGTTTTGCTTAATGCAGTTGCAGCTGATCTCTCCCATATGGTGCTGGGTACTTCATGGGATCTCTTTCCCTTGCCTTGGGTCCAGTTCACAAGATCCCACAGGAGTTCCTGACTTTCCCTAAAGACCTTTTAGTGGATCAGCTTATTCTGTTACCCTGGTCATTGCTGGGCTTTTCTTTTCTCTGCTCAGCAGAGAAGATGAGGTGATAATGTGGTATCCGAAGAGGGTTTGGAATTGCACTTCTGTCCGTGTGCCTGGTGTTTGTTACATCCCAGATCCCCACATTTTACCTGTGGGATTCAGCCATTTACATTTCCCGTGTGGAATATAAAAGGCAGATTGTCCCGGGGTTTATTCCCAAAATTGTCAGTGTTTAAGGTTGCTCTTTAAACCTGGGTGCTTTGCTTCCTGCTGTGCTGGGTGGTTGCTGTAAGGAGCCATCCTGAGGTGGGGACAGAACCGGGATCCTCACGGGAATCCAGGCCTGGAGTGGCTGTCAGGGCTCAGGTTTTAGCAAAGAGAGATGTAGGTATTTGCGGTTTGGCTTTTTGTGTGTTTTGTGGGTTGGCTTGTTGTGTGTTTTGTGGATTGCTAAAATATGACCTTTCCCACTAAAAGGCTGGCTTTTATCCCAAGTCCTGTGGATTCCACACAGGATTGGATTCTCCCGGTGTTGGGGTTGGTGGCATTTCCAGAGGGCACAGAATAACCATTGTGTGTGTGCAGAGCCCACCGGGGCACCCTCTGCCAGGTACAGTGATTTTTAAATGACAAGAGAACAGTAAGAGACTCCTAGAACAAAACACCACACCAGGATTTCCTGGAGTTGCCTCTGGTTTCCATGTGACATAAATACCACCCACCAGGTCACAGGAACTCCCAAAAAAGCCCTGGGAGCGTTTTTCAGTGTTTTGAGCCATAACTCTTATCTCCTTCCTCTGATCTATTTTCTCTGGTGATTCCCAAAGGTCTTGGGATGGGTGGATGAAGTGCTTCCCTATGGATACTCGGGAACTTCTGTAAATGAGGAATACAAGAGCCGAGTTCCAGAAAGAAACTAATCCTGCATTTCTGGTTAGGGGCAGGCTGGAGCTAAAGAGATCAGTAGATCCTCCCAGGCCTCTGACACCAGGCAAAGGAAGGCTCGTAGTGGATATTGAGAAGGAAAACCTGGAAAACTTGTTTTTTGTCATCAGAGGGGCATAATTCCATAGGGACTAAAGCTGGAAGAGAATCCCTGCTCTGCTGAGCAAGTGCCCCTTGATCAGCTACTTTCACAGTCTCACTGTCCTGCTCCATGTTGTCCCTTCTGTGTCTTTGTTCCCAGGACAGATCCTGGTCATTCTCCCCACAGTAAATACAGTACTGGATACGGGGTAGGAATGAAAACTGGCAAATTCCATGTGCTTTATGTCATTTGGCGCACTCTGCACAGTCATAAATTCCTAACCCAGAGCAGGGTCACATCTGGTAGCGATTTCGCTCTGCCAGATGAGGCGCAGTCCCATAAACCGGCCTCATTCTCTCCAGTGCTGCTCCACGAGGAGCTCTCCTGCCCCTTTTCCGTAGGACCTGCTGCCTGCCCCGGCAGCTCTGTGGGATGATTCAGCCTGAGAGATTTTTCACACCTTATAAACTGCAAGTTTTGGAGCACACCTTTGTGTCCAGTGCATGAGGCAGGACAAGCAGGACTCGGCACCGGAGTCTGCTCAACAACAGGCTCTGGCTCCGTCCTGTTCCCTTTTCCAGCAGCACATCCCTGCAGGATTGCTGTTCCTTGGTGTTTGGTGTCTGTGCATCCCCTGACAGAGTAACCCATCACCTGCAGTGTCCATACAGAGCTACGAGTCTGCTCGTCCTTCATTGTGCTTTTAAACCAGTCCTAGCAAAGGGTTTGAGTCCTGGGTAATTCAAGATGCACACACTAAACACTGTCAAATAATCAGGATGACTAACAAAGTAATGGAGCAACAATCAACCTTTGCACGTTGTAGTAACTAGAAATAATTCCCAGTGGCATGGAAGTTTCATAGCAGTCAGTTTGATCACGTTCCCGTTGTCCCATATTTTGGTAACAGTGGTTATTTTGGTATCTCGTTGCCTTTATTACTTTGTTTCCAAAGCCCAGTGTGGGACTGGGTGACCCTCTCAAAAAGGGTACCAGTCACATTCCTTCCCTCACAGAGGGGAGAGGGTGAGATGGTGATATAATATTAAATCAAATTAACAGAACTTAATTTTTTAAAAAAGTGTTTTTTCAAGGTTTCCTGCACAAGGAACTCTAAAGGAAACCAGGTCAGAATTTCAAACAGTGTTATTACTCTTAACTGTTACTGTTGTTATACAAGCTCATGAAAGCCACTGGGACTGGGGAGCACTGGCTGGAAACGACCTTGTCTACTGTTATTTTTGTGACCCAGTTTGATCCTTTTTATTCACAGGCCAAGTATCCTGAGGTTGTGATCCTTCCAGAAGGACTCCAGGGAGATTGTATCATTCTGAGGAACCCCAAACTTTCTGGGTAAGCCAAAAAATGCATCTCCTGATTGATACAGCCCAGGGATTGCCCAGGCAGGTTGGGAGGTGCAGGGATCCCAGTCACATCCCAGCAAAGCCCAGTTCCTTGGTGTCTTGGCATTAAGGAATGGAAAGAAAACAGCAGTTACCGTGTAACTAGAAGCAACTATGGCTTTGCTTTTCCATTGTTTTAGAAGGAAATCCATTAGATGAAGGAATTACTGCTCTACCAGGCTTGTGGGATTTGTTTGGGCTCCCTGTGGGATGTGTTCCAGCAGGTTTGGGGTTTTCAATACAGAAAAAAAATCCTTGAAGTTACATGTAAGACAATAAAATTATCACTGCCAGGAATTCTCTAAGGGCCAAGAAAAATAACTGTTTTGTGAAGGGACCAGACCATTCCCTTCTCCTGTTACATCTTGCTGTAACATGCTTTAATTTATATGGAAACAACTGGAAGTGGAGCACAGCTCCCTCTGTCATGTTTGTGTGTGGAAGTAGCAAATAAACTCTAATAGATGGTGCTGTTTTGGTTTAGCCAAACCTGCCATTTCAAACTAAATGCTTTAATTCTGGGTTGTTGGAATGAGTTCTTCTTAGACCACCAGGGTTAGGGAATAATCTGGTTTGTTTAACACTTTCTATGTCACCAGGTGCCAGTTCCATTACACACATTCCCTCTCACCCACAGTCATGAAACACAGGAATTTAGAAGTCATTTCAGTGGGTTTATAGAAACCAGACTGGCATAGGAATTTGTTTGCAAAATCCCAGAACAAGATGTGCACAAATCCCCAAAGGATTTGTAATAATCTCATGGCAAAAGGCTGACAAATCACATTTGAAGGCAACTTTTACAGTTGTGATGGTTCAAACAGCATTGAGAAAAGGGGACCTTCCTCCTCACAGTGACTTGCTGTGCAGATCAGCTTTGGAATAGGAAAGCCTTGCCTTTGGTAAGGACCTGAGGCTGAAAATTGGGATGTACTCAGAACCTTCCCTTGTCAGCAGATTACAGGGTTTTCGTCAGTTAATTAAATGTTCCTGACTCCTGAATCCAGAGATGGGTAAATTGCATTACATGAGGTGACTTTTTTTGGAGAGCAGGGGCCTCTGGAATGCTGCAGTTTCTGCTTTGAAGGAACCTCAAAGACAGAGCCCTGGTTAACCCTGAACTGATCTTTCCTTCAAACCCGGTACAGGTTTGAACTAATGATTGTTTGGAAGATCCATCTGGATGAAGACGGAACAACTACACCTGTCCTGGACCTGCTGCCCAAAGTCCCAGAGCAAGGTAACATCAGTCACTTCAGGGACTGCTCTGAGCCCTCAGCCAGAAACCAGGCAAGACCCCCTTTGGGCCAACACCCCTTTAGATAACGCAGAAATCCAGCCAGGCAAACCAACCCCAGTTCAGCACCTCACCTGTTTGATTTCAGAGGGTTACATACAAAGCATGCAGCTGGGACAATAACCCTGTGTTATGTGTTGTGTTTCCTGCAGTGCTGCAGCAGAAGAGGACAGGAGCTGAGAGTGTCCCTGCCCGGTTCCGGAGCATGGTGCTGCTCCTCGGCATCGAGGCAGCCCTGCAGAACCTCATCACAGTGCTGAAATGAATACCAGCATTACTCACGCCAGGTAGCAATTTCAAAAGTAGTTTTAATTAAGATATTGTGTTACACAGTCTATAATTTTATTGAATATAAACATTAAGTTATTTTCCATTTAGAAACCATACTCATAAAACATGCTATCTGTACAATTATGGCACGTTATATATAAATTGTCATGACATGAAAATAAATACAGCCATTTAAATACAAAAATGCCAAATAAAATAGTTACATGTACAGAGTGATTTCATTATAAATTTATCTTTCTGAATCATTAATGTACCAGAGTGGTTTATCTTCTTAACATTTTCTAGATACCTGGAAATTGTTAAAAGATCATGCACTGTCAAAATCAAGTCCATAAAAATCCATTTCATTTCACAGCTCTGTAAAAGTACAGTGATTTTTAAATGACAAGAGAACAGTAAGAGACTCCTAGAACAAAGAGTTAAACAGCTTTCTCCTTAAATTAGGGTGGAAGAAGACAATTTGAAGATTTCAAAGACAGACAATGGTACAAACCCAAGAGTAACTGTCTGAAGTGACTTTGTTCCACAATGTAAGTGTTGAGACAGCGTTAAACTCCCCCAGAGAGGCCCATTGCACTCCTGGGAAGAGGTGGGCGAGTTCACTCCTGCCCCCTGCAGCACTTCCCCCTTCCAGGGGGAAATTCTGGCAGGCAACACATTACCAAGCATCACATTTCATACATTCATCCCTGAAGAAACAAAACAGATCAGACAGATGTCTTGCCTCTCCCTTCACTTCCATCAGATGTGCCATCAGCCCATTTGGGAACTCTCAGAGACCGTATCCAAACCAAACCAGTACGACTGGAAGTCAGGTATGTTTTGGGTAGAGAGTAACAGTTCCTGGAACCAAGGGCCCAAACCTGCAAACTCTGGGCTCTCAAGTGACAGTAAGAGACTTCCTTTCCAAGGCCAGAGCTGCTGGACCCACCCTGGCAGGACAACAGCTCTGCCCATCAGTGATGGCAAAATATCGTACAGCAACAGGGAAATAGGTAGAGAAACCAAGAACTAAAGCAACAGTATGTTTATAATGCCATAAATGTAATAATCCACTGTTTGATCACTGAAATAGTCTCCCACTGTTCTGGTAGGTGAGGAAAAACTGCCAGACTCTACAGCTGAGCAAGGCCAGAGACTGGTTTTTGATGAACAGCAACTCTCTAAGGAAATCTCTCATTAGGTAAAGCAGGCTAATTTCAAGTTTGGAGTCCAGCAGCCAGGCAAAATTCACTGCTACTTATCCACTGCCACAGAACTGGTCTAGCTGGTTTTGTGTAACCTTTAGTTCAGTTCACTTTCAGCTCCTTTTTGCCTTAAAAAGAAACTTTGCTCACCACAGACATGTGTGAAGTTGCAGCATAAAAACCTGGAAACTTCCCAGCTGTGGATAGTCCTTCCTTCCTTCTCTTTCTAACAGCTGAAGGGTTTCTGGATTCAGAAGTGGCTCTCTCTCCCCCCAGTTTTTCTTTGGAAAGAAAAGGGGGTTATTCCCACTGTCAGCTGCCATGTCACTGCACTGTTGTATCTCCTCTCCCATCCAGGACAGCAGCTCTGGGCCCTGGCCCAGAAAGGTACCTGGCAGTGGATACAAACTGGCAGTGCCAGCTTGGCTCTCTGTCACTCTGGGAGTGGTGTCACTCTGTTTCACATTTCCTCCTGGAGCTGTGTCAGCATACAGGGGGTCCTGGGCTGGCTTTCTGAATTTCAGGTAAAGTGGAACAATTCAAACGTTACATAAATGCAATTTTAGCAGTGTTTTTACATGACTGAACAATGTTACTGGTGAGGACAGGCTGTATCCAGGTAACAACCTGTGATTTGAGGAGTTTCTGCACCTTTCAGGGTGTACAGTTCCTGTGGGGGAAAGGGGTGTAGGTTTTTTCATAGTACCCTCACTTTTGGATATTCCAACTCAGGATCTTCCCCAAGGATGGCTTTGCTGCAGCCCCTCACCAGACTTCAGCTGTACTGCTTACAGAGCAAAGCCATCACAGAAATCACTGCAGCTAGAGGGAAGAAAATGAGATGGTGTCACATTTTTTCTGTGTCATTTAAAAGAAGGCGCCTGAAAACAGCTGCTCATGCTACAAAGAGTCTGGGGCATCAGTGTAATAATGCCAATGTCTGATGCCATGTGAAAGACCTGAAATGATCTGTAGAACTCAGAACATACTCTTCTTATAGCTCAGTTTCAATTAGGTGAGAGCAAGCTGTGGTTTCACCTTCAATAGCAGCATATAATGTAGAGACAATAAAAACCAGTATGGCAGGCAAGCTAAGCCCAGTTATGACATAAAACTCAAAGATGTTTACCTTACCCCTTTGCAATTAGTTTCAGAAGCTTCAGGTAGATAAAAGGTGATCACAGAACTTCTGGAGGCAACCTGGTGTTCCTAAATCCATGCATTAGTACTTAAGTGTTCTGCAGTGACAGGGTAGTTCCACAGATCAGCCACTGCACAGGTGTATTTTCAATGGATTAATGCTAAAGTGTTGTACCAGGATTTGCCAGAGCATTCCCTCCTCAGGGAGGGATGAGCAAGACTCAGTGCACAAACTCCAAGGCAATTCTCTTGTTAGTAATTAGGCTTTCTATGTTAGTGCAATACTTCAGGAAACCTGTAATTCTGTGCTCTTTCAGTTCTAAGGAAGTAGACTTTTCATATTAATTTGCTCTGTCCTCTAGTTCCAAGGTATGGCACGTTACCTGTTCTGTCACATTAAATACATTCATTAAGGTTATCTAGCAAATGCTGTCTCAGGGCTCTGAGAAGGCATCACCCATCAGAAATCATTTCATAAAGCAAAAACATTCACAGCTGAAAAATGCACTGAACACGATAGAAAACAAAACAAAAAACCCACCATAACTGTAATTCCATTAATCTTTCACTTTCTAAAGTGTTTGAATAAAAATAACCTTAAGGAAATGGTTACACTTTATGGAGAACTAATGTGCAGTCTTCATTCTCCTTGAAGAGGTTGGACATAACGGGGTCGTCTTTGGCCTGTACATTCTTCAGGTAGTAGTTGACTATCTCTCCATCCAGTTTGTACTGGTGGGGAATGCTCTCATAGGGCTTCAAGTCCAGGTCCAGCACAGAGACGGAAAAGGTGAATCTGGATTTGGATGCCAGTACCACAGATCTTTGCTCAGAGCTGGAAAACAAAACCACATTGCACGTCTGAGTCACTGAAACCAGTAGTTTAAATTTATGTGTCCCAAGTCCCCTTGCAAAAGTGACTCTAATGTTTATCTTAGAACTTTCGTGGGAGCCCAAGAAAATAAACTGCAGTTAATGCAGCACTGAGGAAACTACAGCTCCGGTTTTGCCAGTCCTAATGGGAACTTGGTGGGATCTCTTCCAGTCATTTTCCTTTCAACTTCCACACAGCTGAAGTCAAACATTACTCTCAACTACTGTGTCTCTGTATTTGGTAAATCTAAGCTGTTTCTAGGTGGTGCATACAAAGTAACAGCCTTATTAACTAGCAACTCCTACTTTGGTTCAAGGTAATAAAACCTTGAGTGTGGGAACTGCTGTCCAAGCATGCTGAGGGATGGAGGATTCCTGAACTCAACCATTGCACAAGTCATGTCCATCACCAACATTTTACTCAAGAACTGCAGGGACAACACAGAAAACATTCTCTAAAAATAAAAGGGCTCTGGTAAATCAACACACACACCCCCCTGCAGACTATGCCTGCTGACATAAGCCAAAATGGATGATATTGCAGCAAAGCCTCCTGCCTGACAGCCACAGATGTCACCTCTTGATTACTGCCTTGGTTTTACTCTAATTAGGCCATTAAAGGCAACTCAGCTTGAAAAATCTCTCCTATAAGGACACTGAGGCAGAAAAATTGCACCTGTTTAAAACCACACAGAGCTACAATAAAGAGTCAATTCAAAATTCAAAAAGAGAATGAATACAAAACCTTAACCTTTTTGATCAATTTAAAACTCTTCAGAAACAGACATGGGTTCTAAATGCCTTAAATCAGAGCTCTACTAATACGTTCACAGCTAAATATTTGGATGCCCCCCACCAAACCCCACACTTTTTTCAAGTTGTTGACTGAACTGTGCAAACAACATCTCCAATTTCCAAACAACTGGAGCCATCCCAGAGCAGGTACAGGCAGCTCTTACCATTCGTCTTGCAGACAGGGGGAAAGGGCAATCATGATGGAGCAGTCTTTAGCAGTCATGGCTATTCTGTACTGCTGCACCTGTGCAACAAAAATAACACACATTTTCTCTCATATCTCTGTTTGCCTGTAGTAAAGCATCCTGTTCCTTACAGAAGGCACCAGTGTTCTCCCTGTATTGGTATGTTGGCACTATGAGAGCTGGAAATGATCTCTGTAACAGACGGTTGGCAGGAGCAGGTGGTTTTGCAGCATCCTGTATAAGAACTGTGTTTATTTCCTACAGATCACTTCCTTAAAGGCCAAACCAGCACCAGCTCATGCAAATGCTGCCTCAGTTTAGAGAGAAAATAAACAGCTTTATTTTTTCTTAAGAACTGGTGCTACATGTCTGTTTTTAACTGTTTCTGCTTTAAAGATGGACCCTGGCACAAGTAAGAACTTTAACAGTCCAGACCTTGATGATCCAGTGGTGCTGCTACATCCATTACCCACCCCTTTCAGTGAGACAGGTGTCAATGAACACTGACAGAGCAAACAACCCTCACCAATGTGCACAGAAGTACCTTTGTTAATGCAAATGCCACTGTCCCGTCATCTTCCGTGGAAAGATCCAGCAGCTTCTCATAAAAGGCTTCATTGTAAGGTCCATCTATCTGTAATGTACTTCTAAATAAATGTTAAAAGAAGATTTACAGACAGCCAAGATGATTTACTGGTTTTCAGTGTCTTCTTTGTTCAACACCCCAGATACTCAGATTAGAATGACCCAACAATAACACCAATAAAACACATTCAAGGATTAACCCACTGCCAACCAACATCATAACCAGTCCCTGTTTCTCTCATATCACTCAAGATTTGCTGCTGCTTAGGATTGGTGTTGTGTGGGGTTTTTAAAGGTGTATCATTCCTAATCCACTGCCCCCTGTGTATCACTGCAAGAACAGCACTTTTTGCAAAAAATGGGTAAGTTTCAAAATTTATAGGAGTTTGCAGGAGCTCCCAGAAGCCTTTCTGAAATACATAAATAATAAGAAGTATATAATAATATATTAGTATTTTTAGCTATATATACACTAGGAGTGTAGGCATGTCTGACAGGGCCCTGCTCTGCCCAAGCTTTGCCCCCTGTGCGCATTGGGGGTGGTTTGGCCTCCCCCCCCCCCGTTAGACAACTGAACCCCTGCTGAGAAGCTGAGCCCCTCACAGTGGGGTTTGCAGGACACAAACCCCACAGCTCGAAGAGCACCTTTCCAAATGGTTTGTTTCATGTATAACCACAAGCAGCAGTGGCTCTCAAGTGAAGCCAGAGTGCCCTCGTGTGAGCAACAGCAGAGGCACAGCCCAGGCACAGCACCCCAGGGAAGGCTTTGTGTAGCAATTATTAGCACACCAATAAGCCTTACCTGAGGAAAAAATTTCTTGCCACACCCAGACAAATACCGTAAGACAAAGCTTGTTGTGCCTCAAGTATGATTTGAGCACTTGGCTGTTCTCACACGAGGGCAGGATGCACAACAGCAGATCCACTCCTCCTCTAGGACCCTGCAGGTACACCTATTGCTGCTCAGTACTGGATTTTAAGGGCAGGTTGTGGGTAATCCAAAACAGACCTGAGAATAACTGTATAAACATTGTTATCCCTGCAAGACATTCCACCCATCTTACTGTACCTTTCTCCAAATATACAACCTCCACTAACTAGGGAATTTTTCCCTCCTACCTGTTGTGAACTTCTCATAATCATTACTTAAAAATTCAGGCCAAAGTGACTGACAACAAAACTTTTAACAATAGAACTGATCTTTTGTGTTATCTGGCAGTTCAAGTTAGAAACTCAGAATGTGCAGTGCTATGAAGGAAGGCTGTACAACATAACACAGTGTCTGCACAGACCCAATCTTGCCTGCACACCTGATTACTCAGACCTGAAAAGAAAAGCCATCAAGTCTTACCTCTCTTCAGGGAATTCCTCCAAGTACTGTTCAACTCTACTGTACAAAGGATAGAGTCCTTCAATATCCAGCATGTCAAGCATCTGAGCCTGAAGGGTTTTATAAAGGAGACAACCCCTCGGTAAACCAGAGCTTTCCAATTTATGTTTACCTAGAAGAAAATGGATTTTAAAATGAGGCAGACACGAGTGTTGTCTTTGCTTCAATTTGCCACATGTGCTTGGTTCACAACACATGGCCAAATACTTTCAGTCCAATCACAGGGAGGGGGAAACCTTGAAACACTTCATTTCCCAAACACTAAAGTGCCCAGTGCACATACTAACCTGCACATTTAAACAGCTCATCTTGGACTACAGAATAAAACACCTGGTATACAACTCTACAAATTACCCAAAATAATAAACACCCATGTCCAGTGCAATCTACTCATTTGAGTCCACAGGAGGAATCTCTCATCTCAGTTCTAAGCCACACAAATTCACTTTGAACAGTATCAACTGCTGGCAGAAAGTAATTTAGCATTTCAACTATCAAGTCTTTTTGTTACATAATATAAAGAGATTTGCATTTGCTGTAATTTCTGTGAAACAGTTCTTCCTCCAACATTATAACAACAAATCACCAGCAGTGGAAAAGATCTTCCTCAAAAGCAGAGTAAAAAAGCATGATGTGTAATTAGGATAACTGACAGTATCTTCAATAATTAGAGCTTTACAGAACTTATGCACTGAGGAACTGTCATTGTGTACAGTTTTCCAGCTCTCACTTCCCATTCCTCTTCCCTCTGGTATTCAGACCTCTCTTTTTACCAGAAGAGCAGTAGAAGAACATGAGCTGTGCCCTCTGGTGAGGGTGGGCAGGAGGAGAGGGAAAGGCAAGGAACTGGTGTCATGTAACAAACCAACCAAAGCAGCCTGACTTCATCACATACAGCACAAACATTCCCCACTCATTTGGAACCCCTGTGATTGTTACCAGCTCAAACTGGTATTTCTTCCATTTTTCCTCCACCACCTCCTGAATTTATTTTTACCTGTCCATAGATACAGTGCTAAAAGTGCTCACTTCAACATAACATTAAGGGCAATTATCTACCAGCTACACAGCTCAGAACTCATTTTTTAAGTGTCACTACAACTGTGCTGTTTCCATTCTCACATCAGTATCAACAAAGCAAACAAGAGACAAAGATCTGAATTGCTGCATCAGACAAGGCTCTGAGCAAGCTCATCTAGTGGAAGGTGTCCCTGCCCGTGTTAAGGGGCTGGACTAGATGGGCTGTACAGGTCCCTTCCAACCCAACCCACTCTGTGATTCCCATGGACAGGTAATTACTGACCGTGCTTAATAAATTAGTCCTTACCATTTCTAAGCAGCTCCTTATTAAAAGCACTTGCTTCACAGTAGCTTCGTCCTTGTGAAACGGGAACTGTCTTCATGTCCCCTGCCCTGCAGGTATCGGTGCTACTTAGTAGCGTCATGGTTATCACCTGGATGAGTTCTTTAACAATTGTCCTTGTGCAGTGGGGGCCACTGACCAGCCCATTGGAAGGGAAAAAGAAAGGTTTTAAGTGACGAGCAAGTTCGTTCCAGTCTGAGACACAGTCCTGGTCGTCCTTACAGCCATAAATTAGTTCACCGTTCTGAAACGAGGGGAAAGAAATAAAAAGTCTTTAGGCACTTCAGGAAATCAAGTTATTCACACTGGGCTATTCAAAGCATCAGATTTAATATTTTAAGCACAGAAGAGTGTTCTTAGCTTAACAATCTGCATATAAATACACACAACATTCCCAATCTCGTACAAATTTGCCCTCTTAAGTTTAATCAGATCTCACAAGTAACAACCTCTGAATGAGGACCAGAAATCCCATTTAAATCAAGGGCTACTTTCCCAACTTAATCGATTGTAAGGAATCAGAACAATGCAAGTGATCTGATGCTTGGCACATTTTCCTATTACTTCTTTCTGAATAATGTCAGCAGTGACAAAGCACCTTCTTTTACCAGCCAGACTGGCAAAGGGAAGGCTGTGAAAGGGGACAGAAAAGGTGTGATAGTTACCTGTGCCAATAGAAAAAAATAGGACAGTTCATGGAAGTTTGTAATTCAAATAGTTGATTTAACACTGAAAATAAATTGCAAAGAGTTTTGTTGCCTAGAATTAATCTAAAAATCTCCAAAAGCCACCAATTACTGCTTTATATTCTTCAGACATGAATGCCATAGAAAAGGTAATATTTCCCCTGCACCAGTGCTCCAACAGGAATTTAAAAACAAAATTATTTGTGACAACATGCAAAGTTCTCCATCTTCTTCCTTTTGAAGTTATAAAACTTTGGTCAGCCTTAAAACTCGTTTTCTATTAGTTGTTCCACAGCAAGTCTTTTAGACTAATTTAATTCCCCAGGGCAGTGGTTGCAGCACCAAACCTGCCAGACCTCAGGGAACATTTGGACAATGCTCTGAGGCACATGATGGGATTGTTGGGGTGTCCTGTGCAGGACCAGGAGCAGGACTTGGATGATCCCTGTCAGTCCTTTCCAGCTCAGGATATTCTATGAGTCTATGAATTCTGGGAAATCATTTCTTATCTGTCCTAACCTGAAATCTAACGAAATATTTTCCCATTTCCTTCTTTTGGTGGAGTTTGACAGTGATGGTGCTGACTGGGTAGGTCTGAAGTAAGAGCTTGACTGTTTAGATGCTGAAGGCAAATTGTTTAAAAGCCAAGGCAAAAAATGCAAGTAGAGATTTAACTATTTACCTTAAATATTTTCAAGTTGTTCTGTGCCTCCTGTAATAGGCTCTTCAAAGCAAAGTGCATTCTCTGTTTATTTCTAGGGGAAAGGAAAAATAAAGCCAAGAATGTTTTATCCCAGCCTTTGGATGTTCACACCTGGCATGAGCTGAGGCAACTGCAAAGGCAAAGTGAACTTCAAATCTGAGTAAACCAAACAGCTCTTGGGTGCAATGTTATGCAGCAAAAGGAACTGGCACATTAATAAGCAGCTCTGACTCCTGAGACAGATGTAAATAGATGGCACCAGAAATAGTTACTGTAAAGGTCAGACAAACAGGCATTGATTATCCTTAATCCTCAGCAAAAGGCAAAGGAATCAGAAAATCTGCCAAAGCCCACCCTGTGTTACGGATTTCTTTTGGCAAAGACACAGACTCCTTACCCTGAGAAGAGATCCAATGGGCAGTATTTACTGGGTCGCTTCCATTTTCCGTTCGCTACCTGTGGAAAGCCAGAGCGCTGCTGTCACCCACTCTGCCTGGGACACCTGCCCTCCTGTTTGAGCAGCCAGTTGTGTGCACTCACACCTGGCCTTAGAGGCCCCACGGCATTTAAACCCCTCTGAACACAGAATTCATGACCAGTGTAGGTCTCCCTGCTCATATTTAGCTCGAGTCACTCAAACTGCACTCAGGGAGGAAGGTCACGTTGAACCAGGCAAGGCACAGTCGCACCATTTCAGACTCACAATGGACCCAAGTCCAGTGAATTCTGTGCCTGATACAGGCTGTTTGTTTTAAGTCACAGAATGCACTGGGTGAGCTGATCTTGAAAGGAAGTTCCACATCAGTGTTCACAAGCACAGTGTTCACAGTCCCCAAAGACTGATATTGTGTTTGTTTGCTTGCAGCTTCCCACAGAACTTGTTCCATCTCTCGCTAAACAAATTCACACCCAGCAACTCAGCTGTGTATCCACCTACCAGCTTTAGTCATATCAGAGATTTGAGCAAGTTTTAACAGGAACCCAAGCCTGGAACAGCAAATAAAGCACAGACCAGCCAAAGGGAAGCAGGATGACTTAATAATTACCTTTAGATGCTGATGCATACAGTAACGACACACCTTGTGCTTTATCTCCTGTGAAACATGGCTGGAGAAAGGAATGAAGCCACACTTTGGCTAAAACAAACAAACAAAAAAAGACTGTAAATACAAATGTATCTCTCCATAGAAATATAAGCACACACAGGATGTAAATCTCTCCACTTAAAGGAAAATTTTAAAAAATAATTAAAAAAAAAAATCCAGCACTTAAAAGCTGAATATTACTCCCAATTATTTTAGAGAAATAAATTATTTTAATTTAAAGGGCACAAAACTGCTGTGGCCTACAGAAAAGCTTAGCAATACCTGGGAATTTCCCTGGTTTGGAAAGATCAGGAATTGGAAGAGGGCTGACATGAAAATGGTGAGCTCTGCCTTATCTGCTGCAGTCCCTGAACTGCTCTGGCCAGGGTGTTATTAGTAAGTGCCAGGAAGCCCCCAGAGGACCCTCTCCTGCCCCACACCTTGATCTCTATGCAGAGGATGGGCCGGTGCTCAGCCAGGCGGTAGCTCTGCGGCCTCGTGAGGTTGGGAAGGCACATCGCGTACCCGCTCAGGGTGTCCATGTCCTTGTCACAGCGACACTCTGGGGAGGCAAAGAAAAGCCAACACAAACAAGAAAATCAGGTGTGTGGATGTTTGTTTACTCTGCAGCCATCTCGTTTGCCAGGTGGGGCATGGGAACAAACCTGGAAGCGCAGGACACACAGTTTGGGAGGCTTTAGCCAATTATGAACTTGCACAAATTTGCCCTCCCCATTATCAACACCCAGACTGAGTTTCCTCAAAACTGTCCCAGGCATATGGAGTGTCCCAAGAGCTGCTGTTTAATGGCCAGCTCCCAGCTCATCCCAAGAAAGGTGAGGCCTGAAACAGCAAGGAAATGCATTGGCCAACAACAGGTAAAGTGACTTATTAGTGTATTCGTTCAAAGATGTGATCTCGTGTTTGCTCACTAAACCTGCATGAACTACCATCCCTCAGCTGAGTCAAGAGGCATCTGTGAAAACTGGCAGGAATGCCATAAAACTTGAGGCATTATTTAAAAGAAGCCTATAAATAAGCTCTCTCCATATGTATCCTTTGGGACACAGAAAGGCCTGTGAGATTTTAGCTCAAAGTTAACAAGAACACAAACTATTCAAATTTCAAATATTATTAAAGAGACACAGATAACACCCATGTTCTGTTACAGTCTCAACTTCTAAGAAAAATGCCCATTCTGAAAAAATACACATTGCAACAGAAAAAGTAAATCCCAGAAG
Organism: Scytalopus superciliaris; assembly: GCA_013400415.1. NCBI lineage: Eukaryota > Metazoa > Chordata > Aves > Passeriformes > Rhinocryptidae > Scytalopus > Scytalopus superciliaris. The sequence continues at coordinate 131,432 of VXBX01005352.1, forward strand.
ATGAGCTCAGCCACACATGGAGAACATGCACCAAGTGCTGCCAACTCTGAAAGATGACACCACATTCTGCAGCGCTTCCCTTCACACCGAGCACGTCACAGGTTGCCAAACTTCCAGTCTTGCAGCACCTTCCCAAAGGTTTCACAAGGTCAGCACACCCTCACCTCATATTGTCCCCATCAATCCCCCGTGTCCAGGGGACTCGAAAAGCACAGCTGTTAATCCCAAAACACATTCATTCCCATTTTTTCCACAACAAACTTTCAACTTATTATTGTCTAAATATTGAACAAAGTCTCTCTATCTTCTGAAGTATAATGCTTTTTTACTTTACAACAAAGGAAACTGCTTTACAGCTTGAGGAAGCTTCCTTTTTAATACCATGCCTGGCACTTACCTGGCCTCTCTGGCTGGATTTTCAAACAGAGCTGTCTTATGAAGTCTAAAGGCAGTTGAATAATCTCCTATTAAAAAAAAAAAAAAAGAAATGTATTTCAGCACAAAAGTTAATACCCAGTTTTGGGGGTCTTAAAATGGAATGGCAAAGTTGAGTGGGTGTTAAACAGTACACTAAACTCTAGTCAGCAGCTTCTCCCTCTGATTAACCTCTACCTGCAATCACATGCAGTATCTGCTATAAAACCTAAGAACTAATTTAAATGAGAAAGAGCGTTTTCAGTGCAATTTTAATGTGCATGGAGGAACCTGCACCATTTTATCCTTTCCACAAGTGAGAAAGTCTCACTTCATCCTCAGATCCCACCCTTTCAGGCAGAACTGTGTAACTCAAATGCCACGCAAAGTTCCAACTTTTCCATGCAGGTATCTGATGTTCAGTGATCGAGATCTGGCTGCCCTGAAGAACAGAGTGAGTGGCAGGGAAAAGGTTACCTGTGACTGCATGGAAACTTAAACCACTTATATGAACCAGGTTTCATCCTTTGTTTTAGAGCCAGTCTAAAAATCCTTCTTACACAAAGCAGAGCAAAGAAACAACCACCCTTATATTAGTAGCTTGAAGTAGCCAAACCATGGAGACAATCCAACCCCCTCATCAGCACAGGGCAGGATCTTTGTTCTTACCCAAATGCTTCTTGTGTGTGTGTATTCTGTGTTCCCCAAACACTTCAATGTCTACAGTGCATAAGCCATTCATTTCAAGAATAAAGCATTTACCCCGTGGTGAACGTAGTTCTCCCCAAAGAACTGCTTCATCACATGTTTTCCAAAGTCTACGATGTTTTGCAGATGGTGCAGTATTTCCTCTGAAGTCTGGAAGACAGAAACGTGGTAATTTAACTCTGAAATAATGATAAACAATTCTCTGGAACACACACACATGCTAGTCAGTGATTTAGCAAACTGCCTAATTGCGGAGCTTGGTAGGTCAGTGCACACTGAAATTAAACAGACACATCAAACGTGCTACATTTGTTTCCCTGATGCTGCCTCAGGGCCTGGGACAGACAGAAAAGCAGCCAGGGAGATGATGACACTTAAGTTTCAGGGGAAAAAAGGAGAGAGAACATGACAAATGTGGGAGAGGGGGAGATTACTCAAGATCTACGCATTCTTTGACTATTCTTAAAACAACTCAAAGAGTTCTAGTAGTCCAAGGAGGTGTCCAGCAGGTCTTCCTGCCAACAGCCGGAGTGCTGGAGACCCTTGGAGTGTTACAAAATACCTCACAGAGATTGGGAAGAAATGGCTGAGCACATCACAAACCTCAGCATGAACAAGTACAGAATTTCCATCTGTCCCAAATCCTGCCCCAGACAATGAAAAATCTTATTATAATGTCATCCCCCGTTAATTGTACATTATGGGTCTATAAGGAAACTCCATGTTCTTCTACAAGACAAGAATGCCAAAGGACAGAAAGGAAGCAGGACAGGGACATTGGAGCAGTTGGAGCAGTTGTCACCCACCACAGAGAGGGGAAAAGAAGCCTTAGAGGAATATTATCCCATTCCCAGCACACTCTGGTTCTCTGCAGTATTTCAGTCTTACAACAGACAATCTCCAAGCTCCCCTGTACTTTTGTAACACAAAAAAACCCACCACATGATTCCCACATTGGGATTAAGCAGATGAAAAGAAAGTGCAACATTCAGGTAACATGTTAGAAAATCAAAGAGGGAAAACAACAAAAGCAGAGTAAGAGAAAATAAAATGTTGGAGGGCAACACTCAGACACTAACAAAGTCTAGAGAAAGGGGGAAAGACCATATCCAACACAAATTGCAGATGTTACAGGGAAAAGAAGATTGGCACTCACGATCTCACTGATTTGGGTTTACAGCACCATCACAACAGGGAAATTTTTTTCCACAGCACCATTTCCACCATTTTCACAAAGGCCAGGACAGCACTGATTATTTAAAGTGCTTGGAAAACTGTACATGGAGTTGTTCCTCAGAACAACTCTCCCTGAATCTTTCTAAGAGAGCCAAAAATAACCTCAGAGTCTCTTCCCAACAGGCAATCTTAAGTCTCAGAACCAAGCATGCACTAAGATGCCTCAGTAACTTTCTCAATCACACTCCTCTGGTCTGAAAAGAGTCACTTAACTCATCTTTCACTAGACAGGAATACAGATCACCCCTCAAAACCATTTTCTCCTCTGTAATGTTCCTGTGTGCAAGTTTGTCCCAAAACTCTGATTCCCCACGATTTGTTTACCGATCTGAAGATAAAATATTTAGTTTTCTGTTCTGCTCCAAGAAAAAAAAAAAAAAAACAACGATCCTTTAAAAAAATCAATCACCTGCATAAGTAAATATATTCAAATTACCAAGTCTTCTATTTAGAGGGAACTGTGTATCACGAACTCCACACAATCACCACAAATGCAGAGGGCTGGAGCTGAGCACAAGCCTTTTTTTCTTCATGCTCCACTTGCCCAGCCCATAAAACTATATGCAATGCCAAAGTGCTCCACAGCAGTATTACCAACCTCACTGCCATAGTGTGCAGCTGAAAAGCCTTTTTCTGGCTTCCTTTGTGACTTTGTAATACTCTGTCAATTTTTTAAAAGCAATTACTATGCAACAATCTCTTCCAACTTAAAAATTAAAAAAAAAAAAAAAAAGAAAAAAGAAAAGCTGGTACTTAGTGTTTTGTCTTTTTAAATAAACTGCAACAGACTCACTTTATACTTAAAGTTGTGGTCTAGTTCTCCCTTGCTATATTAAAAACTGATATAAGCACTGTTTCCTTTCTTGCAGTCCACTGGGCTCTTCCCTGTTCTTGTTCACACTCTAAACATTATTATCTTGGGCTACTACAGAGACACAAGATACATTTTTGAAACCTTGCCACTATAAGCAGCTCAAAACCCAACTTGAATCACACTTCAGTTTTTCCAGACTTTTTCAAGTAAAATGAAGGCCATCAAATAACCCATACATACATTGTGTTCACGGGTTCTTGCCTTTCTCTGCTTTATTTTAGAAACTTCTACTTTGTCCCTTGTTAAACTGAATGTTTTCACATTCATCTTCCTTATTTAAAGCAACAAAATGCCCTTTCTATGTTTTCTTTACATTCATCCTTGTTTCTTTTTCCCTACAATTAAGCACACACCCCTCAGCTCTCAGTAGAGCCGCAATGCCTTTTATATTTCTCTCATCAGAAAAGCCCACCATTTCCAACTGAACCTCACAGAGCCACGGTTCAGGAGCTGCAGTAACTCCAGCCATTCCCTTTATCTCTCAGGTAACACACCCTAAAGACTTCTCTTGAGGTTGAGAAATGAAAGAATTTGAACCTTGTGCCCTCTTATATTTTTTTCCTTATAACATCGTGTTTACCCTCCACCTTTGATTCTCAACCATTTTTTATCCCTGTTAAAAGAAATCTAAAGTAACTCACTTCAGCTCCTTCTGAAGCAGAAAAGCCTTATTTACCATTCAAGAAACTGGGAGACTGTGCCCTGCCATGTTCTTTTTGCAACAGCCAGGACACTAAAATCACTCCGTTAGAAAGGCTATTTCGTGTGTTTGTTCACATTCCACGGCTTTTTAGCAACTGAATAGGTGGTCAGCAGCAGACCTTTCCCCTGACACCAGTCCTGAGCTGTTCCTGTTCTGCCCTAGCTATGAACAATCAATGAAACTCATTTCTTCCTCAGCATCCCATCCATGGGTATGGAACATCCCACAGAAAGCTGCCCCTCTCTAACACAGGGCAGCCTCACACTCTGCCCCACACAGAGGCCTTGGTATCAGCACTCACACCATCTTAGTTACATAAGGCGACCTCAAATTTCCTCCCGTTGCCAAAACCCCTGAAACACAGGCACGTTTCAAAACATCCCCTTATTCTTACTCCTGACAGTCACGGTTCTTTCACAGGTTTCTTGTTTCTCCTCACACTGGCTATTAGTTTACCCGAGGGCTTTTAGCAATGGGACATGTTGAATCTTACCTTATTCTGGTTGGGGGGGGACTTGAGGAACCGCAGCACCACACAGCGCTGGAGGGAGATAGGAGAGAGTAGGGTTTCGTTAGCATTTCATCATTTATGAACAGCACAATTGTCTCGTTCCCCAACCTACTCTGCCTGAGAAATTAAGGGGGGNTTTATATGGTTATTTCACTCAACTTGAAATCAAATACACCAACTGAAATCAAACACACCAATGGCTGTTGCCAGCTTTGCCATCAGTTTAACGAGGCTGCCACTCTGCCATTCCAGTCACCAAGTGCACCAGGGAAATGCTCCCTTATCTTACAGCACTGCTCTGGAAACCTGGGAATGCACAGGATGGAACCACAACCCACACCACCCTGGCATTTGTGGGGACAAAGAGCAACAAGACCCACTTCACTTACAGTATCAGCACAGCATCACAAAATCTTACAGACATATTTAGCAGTTGCCAGCAGCAGCTACACAGCTGTACTTATAAACATTGAACCCTGTTACTGGTAAACTCCCACAGAGTAAACACTTAGCACAGGGATAAATACAGCAGGTTTCCAAATATTTTACCTTAAAACCACAGAAAATTCACTAATTTTTGCAGTTTTTACAATTTTCATCAATTTTTTAACAATTCAAAAACCTTCGTATTTTCAAAGTACACAGATTCTAAAAACATCCTCAGCCTTTACTTTTAATAGTTCAGATTAAAATATTTCATAATTAGGCCTTTCTCCTTAATCCTCTTATGTGTCTTCCGACACAGAAGTCACTTCTCTCAATAAAATCTTGCTGAAATTTAACCATTACACTTAGTAAAGAGACTTTTTATACTAAAATCAAATTTTGACGTGGTATTAAGGAACCTGCAGCCTTACTAGACCAGGCTGTGTGGCAACAGAGCCTTGTTGAGCCTGTAACTCTGTGCACAGGGTGTTACTCTTACAGGGTTTCAACCATTTGGATCTCCTGCTTTAATTATTCATAAGCAAGTGGGTCAGTGATGGAGTGATGTGATTATCACTTCTAATCCATTCAGAAACATGATTCTCTGGTCTTTCAAGGCTGGTGTAGATACTTATCTATTAATCAGTTCCCAGCCAACAAAGTTCCAACCACTGCTCTGGAAAACACAGTTGCTCTCACAGGACTCACTATGTATTTGTTCATTAACAAGTCATTTCTGAAGAGGCACATAGGATAAAATGAACAAAACCATGTATGGCAAAAGAAGAACACACTGCTTGCCTAAAGATGTCAAAAGGAAACAGCAATGTTCAAACAGAACTTCATAAAATTACAGATGCACTTACACCAGTCACTCCACACTGCACCTTATTAAGGCTTTTACACGATTAGAGCAAACCAAAACCCAACAAAAACAACACATCCCAAAACCAACCCCCCCAAAAAAAAACCCCAAACACTTCTTCCTTTTTGGGGGGAAGTTTTCAGCTAGATCCACCCCTTTGTGCAATCCAGCACACAGCCACACAAACACGCTGCCACAGCACCAAGTGAACCCGTCAGATGTCACAGATGCCAAACACCTTCGGAATTATCACCACCGAAAATACTGGCCTGCATTTTTATGCTATTGCATTTCTGATTCACTTGACTGATCCTTTACTTGGAAATATTGTGGGTGGTTGTTGCCATGAAGTTTTTTTTGTCAGTTATTTTAAATGCCTTAGATTTTTTTTATATTTACAGACTGAACACTAAAGATGTACCATGCTCATCTGTAGGCACAAGAATGGCCCAAATCCAGAAGAGAACAGATCTCTGAAGAGGCTGTCACTACTATTGAGCACTTGGAGAATCAGACCGACTAGATCCTAATGCTCCCTAAATTTCCTTCCCCACAAGCAGTGGAAGGGCTTATAGAGGTGCTTAACACCATTTCCATCAAGGCACCATCACCCTCAGAGTATTTAGTTAGTTGGATGATAGTTACATACACGCAAAAAGATGAAAAAAGAAACCATGCATGGAGGTAGGCAAATGTAAGACATGGAACATTAAAAGGCTTCACACCTTTTGAAGTAAGACAAGCTAGAAAAACAGTGAATTCAAAGGAACAACTTTACAAATTCCTTTTAATCCTGCATATGTTCGGTATCCAGTTAGTGACAAAAGACTAAAAAAAAACCAACCCATCAGAGCATGCATGACTGCTCTTACTCTCAGATAAGAATTCAAGGGTGACTCTCACATGAAAGCACAGCAGTTCGACAGCAAATAGCAAACGATGTTCTTAGCGGCTCCAGGGCCGTACTAGGGCCACAGTGACATTCCCAATTGTTATGGAAAGCACAAAACAAACACTGTCAACAAGGATACCAAAACTCGTGTCTCTGAAAACACATCCACAGGCGCTGGAGTTTTCCAGAGAAGCACTAGTCTAAGCCACAGCGACTTCACCACCAAGAAAAGTAAACACTTCTTTAGCACCCTATCACCAAACAATTGTTTGGTTAAAGCATAAGAAAGTTAATCATTGCCAATAACTGTGGGAGGGGCTGTGAAAATACTTATAGAAGTCACTGGCATCAAAGAACCACAAGGATGTGAACACACACAGGTCCTGTCCTCCTGTGTCCTGGGAAAAAACAGTGCTGGTCTTAATCCCCGAAGCGTTACCTGCAAGAATTTCTTATACAAAGCAGTTATTACAGCTATTATTATTTTAATCTTACCCAGTGAAATCCAAAAAACAAAGTAATCCTTGGTAGCTCGGCCAAAATATGACTGGCACCAATCCAGGTACTTTGGATTAGGCAGTAGCATTATGAAACCAGGATAAATGCCTACATTTATTTCTTTACCGTTTGATAGTGGCCTTATTTCATGACCTCACTGTCATACAATGCAGGACTCTTGAACTGGAAAGTTTTCACACGTTTAACACAGCTGGGGCAAATCCATAATCTTGATATTGCCCTTCAGGGAACAGCCTCGTTTGCATCACTGAGGTTTGGGGGTTTTTTTTCAGGTTTCCGTCTCTTGCTACATTAGTAACAAAATCTGCTCAAGAGTTACTGGCAATGAAAGAAATAGGAAAATTTGCATAGAAACACTGAGCTTGTAAATACTGTTTACAATTACAGAAAGATATGTATTTTCCTTCTGCTGTTACCACCTGAGCTCACATGGGTTTAAAACAAGCTTCTGTACAAAAATATAAGGAATTCGCCAGTCCAAACACAAAGCCTGGGAAACATCAACCTCTCCTTTTCCACATAAGCAGGGTCACGTCATTTGTTATTACTCTATTATTATTCTAAACAGCACACATTAACTGCCTTTGTCTGGAGGCAAAGCATTACCCTGACATCTCCTTCTGCAACTGGACAAGATTCCCATCTCGTTGATTACCAACTTGTGTTCACATATGCAATATCTACTGGCAGAAAACAAGGCACTTCGAGAAGCAACTTTTTGAGTCCCAAAAGGGACTCCACCCCTCTCTCCACACCCGTCATCTCCCTCACTCCACACAGTCTCATAAATTCTGGCATCTAAAAACTCACCAGTATTTTTGCAAGCGCTATCTGCAATTTTACATCACAAAGTCACCTACCTGTGTGCTGCAGCCTGTTGTTTGAAAGGCACACGATACACAAACACAACAAGCAAACCCACGTTTCTTTTAAAGTTGTCCATGTAAAAGTCACAAGGTTTCAGTCATAAACACGGGGGGAAACACTCTCAAAGACTGGTAACAAGCCTTTCCCTACGATTAATTCTTACTGTACTGTTTTTTGCAACCCATTAAAAACATCACCAACCAGCGCCAAAGGAGATGAAGATAAGAAGTCCAATACTTTCAGAGAAAAGTGTCTGTAAAGGCCCATCAATCTCTCTACACAGTCAAAACTTGTTCAACTTGTTGTCCTTTGATGACACTAAAGAGCTACCAAGAAGTTACTAAACAGTTCTAAGGCTGCCAGAGCTCCCACCACCACTGCAGTTATTCAACACCACCTAATCACTGTGGATCTGTGGCAGTACAGCAATGGCATCTACAGAAAGTACACTCTATCTGCATTTCAGTCAAAGGGAGGGAGACAAACTGAACGCAGTGATATGCAAATACTAATTAATGGCTGTTCCAATGGTACTCCCTACGAGCTGAGGGACTGTTCTGCTGATACTAAGCTATCCCTGCAGCAGCACACTGGAGTGGCATGCACTATGTATCAACTAAAAATTATTCTGAGCATTTTTGGTCCAAATCTACATTCCACAACCCCTTCAATTCCACCTCTAGTTTGAGGAATTTGCACTGGTAAGGAGGAAAATGGACAAAGGAGTGTTATATTCATGTCTCAGAAAAGACAGTGACACAGAAGATAGCTCCTCCTTCTGAGAACTTATAAAACTCAGGAAAAACACACCCACCATGCTGGCCAGGCACTTCAGCCAAAGCTTACCTTCATGATACTCAAAGTAAGAAACTTTTAAAGGTCTCCTCATCCAGGGTCAGCATGCTGTGCAGTGTGGAGGGATGTGAGAGATTGAAACAAACTAAGTGCTAGAAAATTTTGCAGCTTTTGAATGAAGTACACATGGCAGCATTGCATACAACTGTTGTTTTCCAACCAAGTTTTGTTCTGCATAAGGTGGATAAGATCACACAAAACAAAGTGAGGAAAGCTACATTTCCTGCCAGTATGGAGGAAGTTAAGCAATTGCTCCCACATAGCGCAAAGAAGCATTCAAAAATCAGAACAATACTCTTTTATTTAGCATAGGAGTCCTTGAATAACAATGTTTTTATTTCTTTACATGAATAAAGAATTTCTGGCATAGCACCTGGCTTGACACCATTCAACATGGCAAACCATTATTTGAGAGCAAATCCCCCACAGTACTTGTTTCCTTTAGCACACAGCTTGCATCAGACTTCAGGTGTTCATTCCAATTTTTTTTTTTCATTTTTGGTTATGATCTCTACTCCCATGAGAGTTCAGCACTACCTCATGTTTCACTTTACAGCTAAGCTTTGTATAACCTTGCAGTACGCAGATGGTACCAATTCCAAGAGAATTTAATGACTGCATTTGCTAAGAGCGAGAAGGAAATGTCTGCCCTTCAGCCAAGCCAGCTAATCAGAAAACTTGAAATGATATCAAGTGATACACCCACTGGTACAAGGTGGAAACACACACCAGAGAGAGAACAGAATGAATAAACCCATTGATGCCTGGCCCTCAGTGCATTAGCACTGTCTGGTAACACAGCACATGGCCCTGAGTCCTCATCCTGAAACACAAGGAGAAAAACAGTCCTTTACATTTACCAGCACATCAATTACCTCGTCCATCTGTCAAACAGGTGAGTGGTACCAAGCAGACCATAAAAACATGCCCTAAGCTTCCTTCCTTTCAGCTGCCCTAAGCCTCCCCTATCAACAACATGCTTCCCAGCATTAGGCTGCTGAGTCACCTGATGTAATGTTGGGGAAACCAGGCGCTCCAGGAAAATATTAATAGGGAGGGGAGGAAACAAAGAATCAAAACAATAAGAGGGATTAGAAGGAAGTAATAAAATGGAGAGTTAGAAGAAGTTAATAATTCCCAGCATGCAGAACACCTCAGCTAGAAGCATTGGGCAACTGTTCCATGGAATCCAGAGGTTCTGTTCCTTCCTGAGCAAAACAAGGCCAGGGAGGACAGTTCAAGGGGGTCAGAACATGGTTATTGCATGTCACAGAAAAATACACCCAGGCAAAGGGTTGGGAGGGAGGAAAGAACCAAAGGAGTGAATAAAACAGGCTCTTAGACTGAGCACTCCCACACAGCTTTGGGTCAGCCAGGCTACTTTATCCAAGGCAACCATCCCACGACTGCTGTCGGCTGAGGGCAGATACAGGAGCAGCACAGAAAAGGCACAGAAACTCCACCATCTCTGCATTTACCAAACACTCCCAACAGACAAAAAACCTGCTGTTTAGACAACAACTTGATCTCATCAACTGTACAAGAAAGACATTCAAGTTTGAGCTCACACAGAACCCAGAGGAAAACAAGAGGGTTTTTAATCACTGCCAACCCGCTCCCAAGCTTGACTGGAACACTGGGATTTGTTTTACATGTTCATTGGATATGGCCCTCAGCATTTTCCAAAGTCACTCAGAAAAGAAGAAAAATAGGCCTAAAGCAGAGTTTGAATTTCCAAAGAAGGTCACCAGAAGACAAGTCTGCTTCAGCACTTACTATTAGCAAACTAATACAACACCTCTGAAAAAAGCATTCTGGGAAAGGGGAAGAGGTGTTGTTCCTGCCGTTAAAAGACATTATGGCATTAGTTGTATGGCATTAGAGTATCAGACCTCAGTATTCCCAGTGTTTGTGTCTCCCACCTCCAACCACACACGTGCTGTTTTCCCATCTGCATCTACAGAACTTACGGCACTTTCATGATAAGAAAAGCTTCAATTGCTGCCTTTCTGCTCTCTCTCCTCCCCTACACTCAGCTCTGCTGCCCAGTGCTGCCTTCTCTCCCACTCTGTGGAAGACACTAAACTGCCCTGCATTCAGAGCTTGCAGTGCACAAACGTGGTAAAGCCGAGGAAGAAGTAAATTTAACTACACTGGTACAACATGGAATTGAAACCCCGAGATGGAATTAAAATTCTATAGAGATGTGACTCTAGCTGTTGACTTTTTGGGTTCGGTTTTTTTTTTGACGGGTGGGGCGGATGACCTGCAGAAAAGCTTCACAGCTAATCCACAAAATTGGAAGTGCTTAATTCTTTACTACTAAACGCTTTGTAGACTGTACTCAAGTAGATCTAGTCGAATTATTTATGACATCTACAGGCACAGTTCAGCCAAAGAACCAAATAAAATCAAATATGAAACTTTCTTTTTCTCCCAGTTGAGTACAAACGAGTATTTGAGTACCAGTTAACCAAGGTTAATACAAGGAAATGGACAGTTTCATACAGGTGTCACAAAGGGTTCCCAAATTCCAACTCAAACTGGTGATTGCCTCCTGTTTCTTAAAACTTAATTGCTGTTTACACCAAGGCAGACACCTCTTCCTTTCTTTTCCACTGATGACACACCCTGCTGCATACTTGGCTTTTTCAACTGGTTTTCATAGCTGCTTGCTTCAGTAAATTTGGGCAAAGGCTTCTCTACTTGTCTACAAATAATTAATTAATTAACAAATAAATACATTTTAAGAATCAAAAGCAATTACAACTAAGAAAGAAGGAGCAAATATATTTAGTCATCCAGCTGCCCTCCTGTCCTTCTGTCTAGGTAGGTAAAGGGTGTGCAGGTGTGAAGTTTTTGCTAAACAATACTCAGAGACAGACAGTGTCTAGATATGCACATGTCTAAAAGAACACAATGCTGGAGAAGCCAGGTCAAAAAAATGCCCCATGAAATAGAAAAAAAAGAAATAACACAAGAAAACAACCCTTAAAAAAAAACAAACAAAAGAGGCAGAAAACTCTACAGAACCGGAGGAAAAACTCCTCCCTACATTACATCGTTCCCAAATCCATCAGAATTATCACAGGTTGGGAACGCAAACAGAACAATCTCCTCAAGAACACGAAAATGTTTAAGTTCAAGTCTTCCCAAAACTATGTCTTATCCACTAGTCAAAACAAAATCCAAGAAATATAAATTGCATTTTACCTTTTCTGGTAATATCTGTCTGTGACAGAGCCAAGAGCCCAGAACTTAGTCATATTTTAAATCAGAGCAACATTCAGAAAAGGCCATTGTTAATAAACTATTGTATTTATAACCACAAGGAACAGCAAACAGTTTTTCAGTACTTTTCCCTACCTGTAGACCCTTTAATACAGGAATCAGCAGCCTGTTCTGTATTTCCTTGAAATCAAGACATTCATAGACATTACAGGGAAAAAAAAACCATCAGAACACAACTGAACAGAAAACAGAACACAGCTGAGCCAAATTCCCTTTATAGTCAGGGATCTGGAATTTCTCAGGAAGCCTGGAGAGGCAACACTTACATTTCAATGGGACAAAACAGATGCAGGCAACTCCACATACAAAAACAATGCAAGAAGCAGGAGGATATGTATGTTTTTGGACTCATGAAAAACGACATCATCAGAAAAAGCACCTTAAGATTCTCTCAACGAGACAGCAATTAATGATCAGCATTACCCCTTTCTGCCAAACAAGACCAGAGGGAAGCTGCAGCTACCTAGTCATTCTGACTATAAGCTTTCCACTCTTTCAGCAAACACCCTCCTGTCTAAACATACAATTCTGTCGTCTCTTTACGTAAGTTTATTGTAGCAAAACTGAATCATTTGTCATTATTCTTAAAAACAAACTAAGCAACCAGCTACAGGGAAACCTTTTCATATGGCAAAAGCACTAACAGGAACAATCATCTACCCTGATTGGACACAAAGTCCTCCCCTCATAAGTATTTATTTCAAAACCCCAAAACAAGTCCCTCTCCCTCCTATGCAGAAAGTGACTTTCTGCACACACTTTGCAGCCATCACAGTGCATCTGTCAGCAGAAGCAGCTACAGATATAATGAAATCAAAGAGTGCTGTTGAAACACAAGATACTTCTCTCTCCCAGCACCTCTGCTCTCCACAGTCCCCTACACACACAGAACAATAGTTGGGAAGGATGCCTGTGAAAGTAGCACTGGGACATCCTCTGTCTTTACCCACAGGTCTTGAAGTAAAACCAAATATCACCGAGAAAAGGCAGATATTATTCACATCCTACATGCACCAACTTCGGGAATCTTCTGCAAGTTTGATTACCTGACCAGACTATCTTGTCCAGTCTCCTTAGCTCTGCTTCATCCACCTTCTCCATCTCCCCTTCTTCCCCTTTTCCTATTTCAGTAAGTTCACACATCCTCTGGAGATGGTTTATGAATTACTAATTTAGTCCTATACCACGACCTTTTGCACACACCAAGATTTTGCTTCACCATCTCACTGAATAAAACCCAAGCTGGGGAAAAAAGCCCTCCTACTTTATTGTACCACCTTCCCGCAGACACCCTGGAACACAAGTTTAATCTTCAAATGTATTTTAAAATGAAGCTTTTGGTTACCACAATATCCCAACACAAAGACAGTGAAACAGAGCAACGATGCACAAGATGTACAGAACTCATCTCCCAAAGCAACAGCTGGAGGTTGCAAATGCACATTTCAACAGCTAGAGGAAATCCAAACCATTATTTCTAGAGTTGCTTACTCTACTTTCTACAAACATCTACTGAAGTCTTTTGAAATGAAGTGTTAAGTAAGAGCAAACAACTAATTAAAGCACAGAGCTCCAAAGGAGGATTTCTAGCTGACTTCTGAGAAACCAAGGATCTTCACCACAGAAAGACACAACACCTTAACAGGAGATAACTGTGCTGTGGCGGTTCCTCTGAACCCTCTCTACTGCTTTTTTTAAATCAGAAGCCAAATCTGAAGCAGAAGGAGAGATACTCCAATAAAAACAAGGGAATAGGAAGTCTGCTTTCTAAAGCATCTGGCTGGCTGTGAAAGTGCCTGGTTGGAGTTTTGTAGAGCTGTGTCTCTCCTGAAGCAATGTATGCCTCTCTGAGACAGCAACTAAAACAAGTGACCAGACAATTCACTGTACAGTGTGAAGGGTGGCAAATAAGCAAAGAGGATACAGTGATTAAATCAAATACTCAAACTTGCAGCTGATGGACAAGGATCATACAGACTGCCTGAATGGTCATGCAGTGTTTGTGTATGGCACAGGGATCTTTCCCAATGTCTCACCAACACCTCTTAGAGTTACCAGTTGTATTTTTCACTAAAATCATGAGGGAGGAACAATATCTGTTTATTGTACCAGAAGCATCTCAGCAGGCTACAAGACTAACAGAGGCCTTTTGATCACGATTCAGTTCAATGTGAATAAACTTAATCACTGCAAACAGCTTAAAAACAAAAAACAAACAAAAAAACAAACAAAAAACCAAAACAAACAAAAACCAAAACAAAAAAAAAATCACCAAAATTCTGTATTTCTTCTGGAACTTTAGATTCACCAGAACCAAAACTGAAAATCCATGAAAGCTGGAGCGTGCATCAAGCCAGCAAGCACACACACAGCTCCATAGATAACAATGGAAACTAGAAATGCTTGGCAAGCATTCCATCTTTACTCATCGTATCTCTGTCTAAATGCTGGAGAACTAATTGAAGTTAAGTCTGTAAAACTATCACTGTAAGAAGAGATGTGTTGACTAGACCACATCCTGCCTCAGGATCCTTTTCCTTCACTGGCTGGATGAGGAACAGAAGTGCACTTGCAGTGATTTCAGCACAGGCTGTGGGAGCACAGGCGCACGGCGAGACTCCCGTCACTGTTATGCTCTGCTGGATTAATAAGCAGCAAGAGAAAAGAGAACTGACAGCACTTTGACAAAAACAACAGGGCAGGTTCCATAGGATGGCAGTGTCCCCCTGCCAGAGAGACCTTTGTCTGCCTGCGTCCGGGGCTTATCAGCCCATCGCCAGCAGAGCTGTTTGCTGGGCATGTGACTTTTCCATGACCAACTTTTTAATTTGGTACTGTGCGAGCTCTGCACTAACAATGCCTTACACATTCACATCTTAAAGGGCCACGTACGGGGAATGGAGCAAACCAAGAAATAAGCAGAGCCTTAAACACCTAAAAGCACTCTAAACTGATGATGTGTGCCTTGTTACCCTTGCTGTCCATCCCCAATCCAGCCAGGAGCGTCCACCCAGACTGCCTGCCCACCCCAGCCCACACACCCTGTGTGCTACAGACACGGCCTTGCACAGGGCTGCTATCAGCGCTCCAAGGAGCGGTCCAGAGGGCAGGAGTTCAGACTAAACACCCTGGACCTCATTTCATGGAAGGCAAAGCAGCTTCTGCCCTCTTCTCCGGAAGGACAGGGATCAAATTTTTTGTTGCTGTTTTGTTTTTCAAAAGTTCTCAAATTTTCCAGAAGCACTGAAGAAAGGCTTAGACCTACAGCTCTTGGGACCAGATCCCTCCTCACATTCCAAAACACCTCTGCACATCAAAAGGGTTGAACGTGGAAACAACAAACACACACAGCTCCACCCTGGCCTCTCACCTCTGAGCATCCATTCACGCCTTGCTCACCACCACCAAATCACTATCCCTCCTACTGGCACTGATACACAAAAAGCGTGAACTGGAAAGCTACAGAATGAAGCCCGGACAGTCAAAATGGAATTCACTGTCTTAGTTGTGCTGCTGTTCTGATCACACAAACCTGAGAATAACTTAACACCAGATCACGAGAATGATGATTAATCACGCAAGCATGTCCTTGCACATAGTAGCACAAAGTAACAATTAGCACCTAAACAGTATTTTATAGCCTCCAAGTTGACAAGTCTGTCATCAGCAGACATAAAGCTCCAAGATGTAAAGTTTACTGGTTCAAAGCTGTCGGTAAAGGAAAAATCATAACTATTTCACTTTCACTCTGTCTTAAAAGTTCTAGCCTCTTGTTAAAAAGAGAACTGACATACTCAGCAGCTATTCTGAATCACTGGCAGACTTCCTCACTTTCCACATCTTTAAAGATATCACAATTACATCACTATTAATCCATTATATATTCTGATTCCCATCATCCAGTGACTGAACAGCTTCTAAACTGCCTTTTTCAAAGCTAAAATGCGACAGGAAATAAAATGATACACATACTTCTTGTATCAAAACCAGCTTTTAAAAATATTTTATATAAAGAAGCCAGAGGCACAGAAATGCCCCTCCTAAAGTTTGGAGAGCACCATAAGATTTACAGCATTTTCTCGGGCTTGATATTTGTTCATATTTTTTTGCATCTAATTTATACTTATACAGATAACAGAAGACTCCAGAATTTTTCAGTCATTCATTTAGATGTTACCTGAAGATACAGTTGTCGAGATTCAGCTCTTACTATAGACCTTTTTCTACATAAACCCTGCATTTTATCCTTCTGGCTTTACTGGTTTTAGATCTAAGAAGCATCAAGAACATTCCGTGGCAAGCCCACAACAGCTTTTACACTGAAATACAAATACACTTTTAAGGCAAAAAAACGGTCGCAAGTACTTTCCAGAAAAAGAATAAACTCCTTCAAGGGACACGTAACCCAATACACTGAGTAAATAATACACACGCAAGGGGACACAGCCAGGGGAGGTAGAGATTAATACAGTCTGCTTGACTGGATTTATCTTAATTTAATGGTTAGTGCTGTAAGTGCTGAATCTACTTTACTGCGGGGGGTTTTAAAAAACACCCCCCGAGGAACCCGAAGCAAACAAGAAGCGAAAGGAGGCCGGGTGTGCGGCCGAGCCGGGCCCGGTGCCCGCTCCCCTCACGGGGCCAGCGCGGCCGACAAAGGCNTGTGGGCAGAGCAATACAGCAAAGACATGAAGGCATTGCCGTGGGAAGGGGGGCCGTGAGAGCACGGAGAGGGGTCTGCGGGGGAGGCCGTGAGGAGAAGCTGAGGGGCTCTTGGTGTTTCAGCCTGGAGAAGGGGAGACTGTGAGGGGAGAGCTCGCTGGGGTGTCCAGCACCCTCAGGGGGAGGCTCTGAGGGGACGGGCACTGATCTCCCCACAGTCGAGGCCGCGGCCCGAGCCGGTGAGGTCGAGGTTGGGTCTCAGGGAAAGGCTGATCCCCCAGAGGGTGGTGGGCACTGGACAGGC
>VXBX01005352.1:148774-166450 GCA_013400415.1 Scytalopus superciliaris
GGCACGACGGAGCAAAACCGGCATCCCCAGCCCTTTCCCTCGCGGCTCCCGCTGCTGCCCGGACACACCGGCGGCTCTGCCCACCCCCCCCGCCCGCTGCTCCCTCTCACGGACCGGGCCCGGCCCCGCCGGGATGGCAAACTCCTCCGGCACAGAAAGGAGCGAGGGCCGAGCGGCCGCCTCCCTCACGCGGGCCCGCGCCGGGCTCCCCCGCACCTNTGAGGGGAGAGCTCGCTGGGGTGTCCAGCACCCTCAGGGGGAGGCTCTGAGGGGACGGGCACTGATCTCCCCACAGTCGAGGCCGCGGCCCGAGCCGGTGAGGTCGAGGTTGGGTCTCAGGGAAAGGCTGATCCCCCAGAGGGTGGTGGGCACTGGACAGGCCCCCCGGGGCAGCGGGCACGGCCCCGAGGCTGCCAGAGCTCCAGGAACATTTGGACACCGCTCCCGGGGCCGGGGTGGGATTTGGCAGGACTCGATGGTCCGAGAGGGTCCCTTCCAGCCCGGGGTGCTCTGTGATTCCAGCTGGCATCCCTGTGGAAGGTGAGCTCTCTCCAGCAGCAGAGGCTGGGCATTTGGTCACACACACACAAAACAGCGGAGCTGCCCTTTGGGGGTGCCTTTCACACAATCACAGAATCAATTAGGTTAGAAAAGACCTCCAAGATCATCGAGCCCACTCCCCTGTGCCCAATTCCCTCCTTGTCACCCAGCCCAGAGCACTGAGTGCCACCTCCAGGCCTGCCTTGGATCCCTCCAGGGGTGGACACTCCAAAGCTCCCTGGGCAGCCCCTTCCAAAGTCTTTCCAGGTACAATTTCCAGCTATGGCTGGTTGCAATTTTACAGATGTTTGCTCTTGCAATCAGCGTGTATCTGAATAGCTTTGGGCTCCAGTACGCCAGGTCAGTCAAACGCCTAACAGAGATGTTACAAGCAGAAATACGAAGATCTATGTAACATTCTTTAAAAATTAAACATTAAATTAAGCTGTTTTCCTTACACATACCAACATCTCCCCCGTGTATGAATATACACATACATGATGTACAATAAATATAAAACAATCGAAAGATCCAAACTTCCTATCACAAACACAGGATTAAGTTTTAGAACACTTAATCCAGTAGTTTCTATTTATGTCTAAATGAGTTTTGACCACAAACAGTGAAACTATCCTTCAATGACCACTTTAAAACAATTCCTAAGGGCTCTCTTAAATCCCCCCTTTTCCCTCCTGCTTCGTCACAAGGCTCTCCATGACAGTGGCCAGACTGATACATCAGAAGCTAACTAACACTTCCAAGTTTCCCTCTGTATAATTTGGATAGTACCCAAACTTGACTCTGTATTGCAGCCTTTGGGGGGGGAAAAAAACCAAAGGCAAAGCAAACTATGCCTTTTCAATGGAAGGAGATGCACCTAGAAGGCTGAAAATAAAACCTGTATAAATCTGCAATGAGTCACTGATCCTTTTTTTAAATGTGTGTGGTGCAGTAACTTAATCACTTATCATCCAATTTCACTAGAACTTATAAGAGTTAAACAAAATATATGCCAAAACTAATTTGCCTCAATTTTAAAAGGAACTTTAGCATAGCAAGTTCTTTCATAGCTCTGAAAAATACACACCTACAGAGTTAAAAATAAAGCTGAGGTTGCGAGTGCAAGGGTAAACAACAGCGAGAACACCGAGTTTTAACATACTCCTTCCTCCTCTCTAGCAGGTCGCTTCCCTCTCCACCTTTTCCTCCAGCATTCCAAGGTGCAGAACTGCCACTTGGGCACGTCGTGGGGGTGTTCTGAAAATAAACTGGTAAAACTTGGAAACTGGAGTGACAAAAACCTATCTGACATACATTATTTCTCCTGCATGATCAGGTTTCATCACTCCTTTCAGGTATTACCTTCACGTGCGTGGGCAAATACCTGAAGCTTTCATGCCATTAATGATGCTCAGGTGTTGCTTTACTGGAATTCCCCCGACTTGGCTTGCCAGGTGCTGTAACTCCAGCTGGTTTGGACTTCCCTGGATTGGTTTTAATGAGGTGCCTTGAGGACTGTGAACACAGAGCTCAGAGACCTCAAAATCCACCTGGGGAATCTCAGTAGCCCGCCAGGTGTCCTGTGGTATTTTAGGATGTAAATAAGCTAGTTTAAAACTGCAGCAGGAATGCATAAGGTCATTGTGCCTTCAGTTCTACAGCTCACACTTAATCCCCTCACCATTTCCTTTTTGAATTAACATTAAGGAGTCAGGAGAGCACTGCAAGCCTGACATGCATTTATTTTCCTCAGGGTCCTATAACTGCACTGTGCTTTATGCCACAATTCCTGTTTCTTGGGACTCTTTGGTGTGGGGGATACCAAAAAGAAACATAAAATTAGGGTAAGCAGTCTACAGACTTTAAGTCAGTGGGTACACTGTTCTTAACTGTGCAGATATTCTCAAATAAAAGATAAGGTGTCCCAAGATCACAGATCATATGACAGTAAGAGGAAGCTAGTAAAATACTGATACACAAGACTACTGCCAAATAGATTTGCAACTAAAAGGGAAAAACCAGCCATCCTGTCTCTTTACACAAAGACAACACCACCTCATGAGTTTATTTGTCCCAGCTCATTACCCTGCCACAGCCCACCAAAACATGATTCCCCTTCCAACTTCAGCTCTGAACCTCTGCTGTGTCCTTTTCCCAGGCGTGCCCCAGAGCCATCAACTCACATTTGCCATCTTTTACAACTTGTAAGTTCACCAGGGAATGAGAATTAAATGCTAAAAACAGTCCACAGTTCACTTACCAGGCAAGTACTGCATGTTAACATTCTTTGCTATAAAAAGTTCATTAAACCTAGACCTGGGGAAAAAAAATAGCATTACCTGAGACTCATGATAAAACTGGGTGTCAATAATAAAAAGGTCTTGTGGGCTTATGAAGAAGGTTTTTGTTATAAAAGCTACATCATAGTTCTCCACATTCCTAAAATGAAAGGCTTCTATATAAAAGAAAGGATATCTTGTTCTTTACGAAAAGAGTAATCATGACACAAAAGACTCTATCCTGTGACCTAGAAATGTCTGCCTGGAGAAATCAGGTTTAAAAAATCACAAATTCAAGGCAGCGAGTCCAAAATACTGAACGGACATAATATCACAACAAAACTGTGCTGCTAAATACTACCACTATTTGTTTTGAACTGCTGTCCCATTTTCATTTCAAAAGATGCAATTATGTTTAAATAGAACTGGCAGTTTTGTATTTCTATTACACTCAGACCAGCAGAAATGGAGCATACTTATGTAACTCACACATCATTCAAATTTTAAAGCTTTGCTTTTTCCCCTCATATCAGGACGACACCACTGCTCCCATGCCAGAGTTATTTCTTGAATCCGTTGTTTATCTACATAACTTCACACACATACTGGAAATGCAGGAAATTTCATGCTCCAGCAGTCAATTTTACCATCTCAGACTGACTGAGAATCACTGGCCCCACAAAGGAAAAAGATTAGAATAGGATTGGAGTGTGTTCACTCAACAGCTTTTTAGAAAACATACGTGACACTTTGCAAAGTAAAATATCTGGGCAACTAAGGAAGTCAATGGCTTCAGGAATAGGGCTGTAAGAAGCAAGAAAGGTGACAATAGGTGAATGAAGATAAAGCCACATCTATGTTGTTAACAGGCCAAAAGCTTGCACAAACCTACCACAGATGTGAATAAACAGATATTTTAATCACCTAGAGGTCTAATAACATACACTCTGAGGGAAGAAATGAAGTTACAGACACAGCATAAAGAACAACTCTCTACTGTATATGTAAAAAGAACTGCCAGGACAGACAATACTTTTTATATATAGATAAGACAATTAAAAAACACTTTCCATGCACAGGAGTCATGAACACTTTTTGAAAAAGAAAAAAAAAAAAAAAACCAACTCATTACCAGAGGGACATTACCCAAAAACCAAACAAATGAAAAGAGTGTTGTGGTGAATTTCTGGGACTGGTAAGAGAAAAATCTGTGGAAAAGAAGATCGAGTTAGGAAATGTAGGAGGTCATTAAAGCAGAAAGCTTGACAGGGTATTAAGGCAAAAGGGAACAAGAGAACCCCATCTAAGCACCTCCTTAAAATCTGCTCTCACAGCCTCTAATCCCGCAGGCAAGGAAGGAAAGATGAAGGGATAAAGAGCTTTTAAGTCTTCCCTTGTATTAAGCGACACACCAGAAACAGGAAAACAAAATGCTCTTTCCATAAGGAGGTGAAAGCAAACCCGCAGGGCAGAGGTCATGGATTTTTGCTGCAGGACTTTTGCTGCTTCCAAGCCAGGCCAACCTTCCTTAGTGCAGATACTTTGCTGTTAATGTCACACTCTTTGCTCATCATCAAACACCCTGTTGATGGGAAAACACACTATTGTCTTATATCACAAACCTTCCCCAGCCTTGTGTTCAGCCCTTGGACCTGTTAATGGTTAAAGGACAGCAGGTCTTAAATGTCTTCTTGACACAAGCCTTGCGTCAACATCTTTAACCAGCAAAGAGAACACGTAGATTAATCTGTTTTTCAGCTAAACTGCCATTGTTTGGGAATGCAGTTCTGTGGGAAAACCTTGAAACCTTCCCCATTAAACCTTTTAGTTCACTGAGTGCAAGGTCTCCCAAAGATAAATTACAAGCTGATGTAAACTGGTCCCATATTACATATCCGTTCATACCCAAAAACTCCAAACTGCACAGCAATATCTGGGGATGGTACAGACAGACTGGGCAGCACTTGCTTTTGTACTTACTGATAAATTCAGACTTTTCTTCCCTGGTACAGCTATCAAATATTTTAAAATATATAATTCCTTAAATTTAGACACACCGTATTTTATTGACTGTAATGTTAATAATTTTGGAGTGATGTCTGTATCCAAATGGCAGCATACAAAATTCATGTTCCTCCCAACCAGCTCCCTTGAAGAACTCAGTTTACTGGAATCATGACAATGGAAATCAATAAACAGAACCTATAATTAGCCAAGAGACATCATCTCAAACTCTAAACCTCACATTATCTGTCATCTCCAATTCATAAACACAGATATAATGCAGTTTCCCAAGCAGAGCCACCAATATAAACACTATGGTATCTCAAAAGGGGGATCTTATTCTCTATTCCAAAACTGGGTGTATATTCCGTGCATTCTCTTGGCGCTGTCCTTAGCACATGGACACCCACGTAGCACATTAAAGCAAATTATTGACCAAATGAATGGTTTTCTCTGGTGGGAGTTTCCCCCCCAAGTTCTTCAGTTGACTCAGCAAACCAGCACAACACAGGGCACAGCCACACAAGTCCTGCAGTCACGGAAAGGGAACACATCCCAAAGCAGGGGGAGCCCAGGATTAGCCTTTCTGCTGCCAGCTCACTCTCAGACCACATTAAGCTGATTATGAAACTGTGCTTTGAGCAGCTGCAGAACCTCCTGGCAGGGTGAATGTGGGGGGCCCTTTCAAGGGAAGAAGCAAAGGCACAGAATGAACAGATACTTCTGGGTGTGCTCCGAAAAAGCAGCAGAGATCACATCGACAACAAGATGCTTTGGGAGAGAGAACTACCATTTATTCGGCAGTCCAGGAACTGTCATTGACAGGTTTTTTGGTTGGTTTTTTTTTTTTCCCTCCCTCAGAGAAACACATGTATTTGATTTCTACTATCCCCTTACTGCTAGAACTACATGTTATGAAAGAGAATTGAAGTGTTCTGCGCCATCACAGGATCAGTGATAAAGCATTCCTCTAAAATGTTTATTGATTTAAAACAGCTATTTCAAAGATGTCAACCTACAATTCTCGTGATTAAGGTGGAAAGAAGTGCATATTTAACAAGTGATTATGAGATCTTCCTGACTGAATGTCTGCCAAAACCAAGTGCAATAGCCATTGCAATAAATATCTTTATGATGGTATCTCACTTGTATACTCTACTCATACTTCTGTTTTCATTCCCTCTCACACCTTTCCTAACAGATGTCTGGGGAAAAGAAATTCCAAGTTGCTTAAGAAAAGAACTATTTCCTTACTGTGACAAGGAAAATAAATATACTGAAATATAGAGAGATGTTCTAGATCTCTCAAGTTCAGCTTTTTAGCAAGAAATTCAATTTAAGATGACTAAGTGAGCAGAAATTCTAGATTAAGTTCCACACTTACTAAAACAGAATCACGCCCCAAAAAGCAGTGAAGCCCCTTCTCACACAAGGCTTGACACGTTGGAAGGTATGAATCCATCTGGCATGAATTTATAGATTAAAAAATACACCTTGATGTTCTACTCGGTGGCTGGTTCTGAACCTATCTATAAATCTGTGATATTGTGTTACAATGCAAAAAAAAGATTTCCCAAATCGTACCTGGAGACAGACATTTAATTGCAATTACAGGTTTCCAGGGGTTTACAGTGTTGCAAACCAGATGGAATGGGAAACAGCCTCACCTGGTGGCTTGAGGAGATACTATCAGGTGTTTCCACATAGTGTAATACTTGCCTTTTTGTTTCTCCCTCTATTTACATGTCCCAAACCTTATCCATCAAAATCCACAGGACAGAATTTTGGGGCATTTTTTTCTTTCCCAGCAAAACCATTTGCATACCCTCTTTAGATAATTGAGACATCCCAAAAAATTCAGCAAAAGGAGAAGCTCTGAATCTACTTTCTGTCTTGTGGTTGTTAATAGAGAGGCTAAGGAGATTTTGCTCAGAGTTCTCATTATTTAAGTTACTTATAATTTTACTGAAGCTTCTTAATGTTCCTAAATCAGCTATTCCATGGGACTGTTTGTTTCAAACACAAACGTTTGATGAAGATTTTTGCTGGGTTTTTTTAAGTTAATTTTAAAAATAATTTCTGAAATAAGATTATTGAAAAATATGCTGGTTTATCTCATTAAAGATTAAGCCTTTTATTAAGAAGCATTAGCATTGAAACAATAATGGGGAATTTAGTGGGAAACAGTATAACAGGTCACCCTGAACTTAAGGATGTTTTTTTTTTAGCTGTCTTTTAAGTCTCAATGATGTTACAATCTAAACTTCTGCTAATGTACACACATAATATTAATGTTGACCCGAGCTAACTTCTGAGTGGCTGACTTTGCAGTCTCAGTATTATTATAAGAATCATCTAAAAAACAGGAACAACAACAAAAAAACCCCAAATAGTTATAGATGTTGTTAAAGTGTCTCCTCCTCCTTATCTGCTCTCCCCTCCTGCAGGCTGCCCTTCCAAACCATTTGTCATTACCTTTAGCGCTGTTTTGTGTCTTACATAATCTGTCCTTCCTGGCCAAGGCCAGGGGATCCTATGCACGAGTATTTTCCACATCCCTGTGTGGTCTGTCAGCCCCACGTGCCCTCAGGATGCTGGTCTAAAGTTAATACTGGTTCTCTGTCATTATTTCATTATCTTGATTGCAGAAAGTATTTTTAAAAAATCAGCACTCGGGTTACTTAAATTACCTCGGCTTCACAATTCCATCCTTCCTTTAGACTGATTTTCAAAGGGCTGATCAGTTGCAGACCCACTAAAATCAGAATTCAGGCCACTCTGTTTCAGTGTTTCAATGTCTGTGCTCAGATGGGAGACCTTGGATGCACCAGAAGAGGTTCCAAGTCGATGTCAAACAAATAAAAGGAAAAACTTAAAATAGGAGTAAGCATACAGATGGCAGTTATAAAGATGTCCTCAGAAAGTATAAGAAAAGAAAACAGAAGCAAATAAAACAAGAAATGTGCAGAATATCAATGGCCCTAAGCATTAATTGTTACTGTTGCATGCAAATGGCATTTCAGAGATCAGTCCTAGAACATAATTTATTATGATGTGAAAATCATACCATGAGTATTCTTTCTTAAGGGCACAGCACTAAAACACATTGTGCAAAGAGGCTTTACAGGAGATTAGATTCACATTGATTCAAACCAAAAATTGCCCTTTCAGGAATAACCTATTTTATCTACCAAAACCTCACTCACCAGAAGCTGCTCACAGCAATTATGCAAGAAAAGGAGCACAGGCCACTCCTTGGTATTACTGCCAGCTTAAAACACTCATTTGATTTCAGAGATCTTTTAACTCTATCAGAAATTAAGAACTAGAATATTTGGTTCTAAAAATATTTATCTTTAACAAAAGTAACTATTCTTCTGCCACCAATTTCCTAAAGCAATCATTCCAAACATGCTGCCTAAAAGTAAAATAAGTGTTACTGGTAAGTCATTCAAATGACAACAAATACACAGGAACCCTTTCATATGAATGGGGAGTTTATATAACATATGAAAGAAAGAACATTGATCTACTAATTATTTGGTTTTATATGAAGGTGTCCACAAAGGCACCAAGTGCATTACATAAAAATATAAAAAACAACCTCTCTTCCAAAAAGTATAAACAAAGATGCAAATAACAGCTCTGTAAATAAACCATAGAGATAGAAAAAAAAAAAAAAACCAACCAAACTCCCCCAAGAGTGTTAATCATTAAAAAGCTCAGCTTTGTCTTTATAAAGAGGGCAGCTGCCTTTCAATTTTGCATACGAGGTTTTCAGTTCCCCTGTTTTTCCGCAGCGCAGTGCAATGTTTATCAGCACAGGATGAGAGCCTGGGAAGGCAACCCTTCCCAAATTGGGGTGACAGGCCTCCCATTCCCCTGAAACGGGGAAAACATTCAACAGCGACTGAAAAACGTTGGTGGGACGAGGTGAGAGCCATCAGTGGTGTGACACGTACAGGGAGAGAACAGGGGAAAAACTAAAGAACAGTTTGATTACATCACATGAACTCGATTAGGAAAACAGCCCTTATAAATCTGGGGAGGGAACAACGGAAGGAAAGATAAGAGGCACTCGGTGAATCTCAAACAAAAAGATAAACAAATGCCAATTAAAGCCTCCGTATACTTATGGGGGGAAAAAAAAGGTTAAAAATTAATATTATTATGCAACAGGATACAACAGTTTTACAAACGAGGAATATTACCGGGTGTCATAGTTTAACAATATATTTTAGGGCTGCTAATTCACTGGCCGTTTTAAATAAGAATGAAACTATCTGTAGACAGAGGCATAATGCAGAGATGCTGTTGTTCAAAATGGAACTCCAGCTTTAATTGGTTTAATTATGTGTCTGAAGCAGTGGAAATAATAAGCTGTTCATCACAGCAACATGTTAAATATTTAGTTTACAAGCAGTGAGCCACACCAGGAGATAGGTTATAAGAAGAACAACAAGCCTGCACTGCCACCCCCCAAAAAAATCTAATCTTCAGAAACGTTGAAGTAACAACCAGAGGAAACAACTGCCATAAAACTGCAAATATTCTAAAACTTACAAGCAGAAGTTATAGGGGGGAAAAAAAAAGTGATTTTTAGGATCCTGTCTGATATGCTGGATATGTTACAGGCAATTTTTATCCAAAAGCATAATTGTTTGCCCCCATACACAAATCACAAAATGGATACCAGATCTCAGTATTGTCCAATATGGCTCCCTGTGAAGTGATACTGGAACAGATAATTCTCTTTGCAAAAGGAGGTCCCAGGCCATCCACAACACTATTGCCCTAAGAACAGACTACAAAAGGCACATTGCAATATAGGGTTACACTGGCCAACCTGGTACAGAACAGGAGCTGTAATAGGGCTGGAAAGAAATGCCTCATATGAGCTCTGGATTCATCTTCCCTTTTTAATCCAGTGCTGGTTACTATTCCAATTTTTACCTTCATTGTCAAGAGGTGGTGCCTGCCAATAAATGAGCATTACTATCTTCACTTCATGTTGATGCAGAAGTTTAACAATTTTTGAGAAAATTAATTAATAATTTTAAGAAATTAACGAGAAAAGATTCTGAAAAGGACGGAAAATCCAGAGAAAGGTAAGATGGGAAAAGGAGAGGGCAACAAGCTGTGTGGCATGTGCTTTTCTGCTGATTTCTAGTCACACAGCCCCCTCTGGACCAGCTAAAATGAAACCCTTTTTGGGTGTTCAAGGTTCAGTGCTTTAGAACACATTTAGAAAAAGAATCTACATTAAAGGCTTGTGGAAAGAAAAGGGCAAATATCTGTTTATTTTGGAAAACACACCCAGCTTTCCCTGAATATATCATCAAGCCATATGGTGCACACATAGTTGTGACACTCAACACAGAAAAACAAATTATTTTCCTTTCTGCTGAGTTGACTCACAGCACAGTTAAGGTTTCAGCTACAATTAAATCTTCATTTGATCCTACAGAAACACGAATCTAACACACGGGGCTCAGTTAAACAGTGCAAGTGCCTCAAACGTTCATCCAGCTCTGAGCCAAAAGGCTTTCAATGCTAAACATGGGAGGAATTCTATTGACCTCTATAGAAACTGCAACTTAAAAAGCGTAGCACTGAGTCACTGGAAAAGGACTGTCACAGACATTATCTAAACATCAGTGAAAGCACTAATGATAAAATCAAGTGTTGCATAAATATTGCAGTTCATGACTCTGAATTCATTTTGTTCAGCAAAATCTCCATCCATCAAAATACCCAATTCCATATCAAATGTTCAGCACTGCTGCTAAATCCAAGTACTATTTAATTACTCTTAATTGATGTTTTAGCATGCATACATCAGCCACTTTAAAAAAAAAATAGCTCACAATCCCCATCAAAACACTCAACAGTTTCAGCATCAGCCCATCACACTCTGAGGCAAAAAGAACAAGACAACCCTCTCCCAACACATCTGGACATCTTTGTCCTCCCCAGAGGAAAAACCCCTTGACAAAACTCTTGTATCATCCCTTAACACACACTCAGGAGAGATGTGACCTCTGGTATATACAGAAAAAAGCCAGCACGCTTCCCAGAAGAAAGGATTTGTATGAGTAACATGTTATTCTGAGCCCTAAACAAAAATCTTATCTCATCATACACATTAGGAGAATTCTGTTCCCATTTATACTTGATAATCCAAACTCAGGGAGTGAGAGGAGGCAAGTCTAAGGGGTCAGCCTTTGTGGTAATCAATTCCAGGAATATATAAAGGTGTAAACCACTATACTTTATGTTCTTTTGCCTCACTCCTACATGTGTCTTTATGCAAATCTAACCCTCAGGTTGCACATTTGCAACAGAAACATTCACATCATGCTGTTTTGATGCTAATGATGCTCTATAAATAATATGTAGGGGACTAGCGCAAAGTGTCAGCTGCATATTCATACACATATGTAGTTATTAAAATGGAATTTCATATAAAATGCCATACACTAAGAATTCTCATTAGTGTTTTACCTACATGCAGCAGCAAAATAAAGCTCAGGTCTTGAAAATAAAGCTCAGGTCTTGAAAATATCGTAACTTTTAAGTATTTCTACATATTTATAAACAACAGGCAAGTTCCTTTCCTCCTCACAGCCCCAGTGGAAGAAAGCAAGTTCCATTTGGCACCCAGTGTAAGATGAAGTAAGTTTAGTAGTCTGATGATACTTCTATGATGTACTTTGATGAATTTTACTTCTACACAACATTCTCTTCTGACTACAACAGAACTACTGGAACAACCAGGGCTCAGACAATTGAAGAAGTATTTTCTGGTAGAACCTACCTTTTTTCCTCAGTTTCTGATGTGTTTGTTCATTCTTCAGTCGTGGAGCAGGCAGTCCTGGGAATGGTACACAAGTAATGTCAGTCATCTGAGGCCAGAGCCACTAACTGATCGTTGAAATGATCAATTTAAGCACAGTTTGCGTGACTGGGCTCTAAGTGCCTCGTCCCAAACATCACCCTGCAGCCACGACAGCTCCACAGCAAAAACTGTTCATTGTACTCACTACTGCTGAACTGCAAATACAGTTTATAGAAGTCTGTCTTCTAAAAAGTTCATATTAAAATCTGCTGCATCACAGCTTCTACAAAGATTCTATTTGTGCTTTTATATATACATTTTTCTTTTGAAAACACATTCTGTCTCAAAGATGAACTTTCACACTTGGCATATCTCCAGGACTGCAAACTTATTTTTCTCAGATGGGTATTATTTAGCACCAGAGGTTTGATCAAAACATCATATAACATTTTGATAATGTAATTTTTCCTCTTCCTACTATGTTTTACAGTAATTTTATCAGGAGAGATGTTTACATCTTTGTGTTTCAGTGACTCAAGACTGTTTTGCTGTTTGATTTAACTGAACAGGCATTAATTTTCATTTACAGCTTTTGTTTCTTTGGCTTTTTTAAGAACCACTGGGGAGAATAACAGATACTCTACAGCAGCTTCTCCTAATGAGGCTATGCAAATATTGCCATCAATAATCTGTGGCCCAATAGTTTAAAATAATGGTAAACCAACCTGGGCACAAATCACAATTTCATTTGCCCTCTAATTGCTTCCTGACACTTTTTAGAGATCTATAGTCCCACTGATTGCAAACGAGGGGCAGATGACTCAGAGTGCAAAGGGACTCTCCAAAGAAGATGAAAGGTTCTTCCATGCTACTCCATCTCAATTAAAATATATTGCCCCCTGAAGAAGTTACCCAAATTACAAGCTAAAATCAGCAGTTTACTTCTCAATGAAAATTTTACATAGCCTTATAACAGAAAGCAAAGTATCACTTGTTATTACTGGAATAAATCCAATCCCCAGAAAGAAAACACTGAAAATAAATAAGCCTATTACTTCTACATCATAAATAGTACTAAGAGCGGTTCTGGCACCATGAGAAAAATAATTTATAAAAAGTAATCGTGGCAACTGTAGAAAGCATCAGCTTTACTAGTCAAAGCCTGAACGTTTCTATTACCCAAGATTACAGGTCTTCCCACTCTGCCATGGCAATGTGGATGTGCCTGGAGGAATCACACCCAGCCAAAGGGATGGCTGGAGTGCTGCTACACCAGCACAGCATAAGGCAGGAATTAAGATTAGATCCAAACTGAGCCACACCCCTTCCATACCCATAGGAATAATAACAATTAAGGAAGAAAAAAAAAAAAAAAGCCAACATACATGGATTACTGCGAATTAAAAAAACATCTGAAGGAAGTTAAAAACGTCAGAGGAAAAGCCATGGTTAAAACAGCAAAGAAAAACAGCCATGCAAAGGTAAAGATCCTTTAAGATACACCAGCCCTTGGGTGATTTCTAGTTCCAAAAATACAAAGGCAGTAGAATTGCTACAGTGAGGCAAAAAACTGCAGGTGATTAATAAACATTGCCTACCTGCATTTGATAGTGTGCATAACTTTGTACTGCATGAGGATAATGAAATAATTCCAATATAATTATGACTACATCTGAGAAGGAAAAACATAACTCAAGGACTAGAAAAACACTTAGGATATCAGTGGGACCCCAATGTCCTTTCCAAGGCATACAGGAACAACTTGAAAATTTCTCCAGAGTAGGTATCCCAATATAAAAGAGTAACAACTAATAACTGGAGGAAACTTAGAACACCTTTTAATCATGGATTAAATGCAAAAAGGAGGCTAATGAATCAAGTATTAATTTGCTTCTTAATAAGAATTATAACTAAAAGGAGAACAGTATCATTAATGCCAATCAATACATACAAGAAAGCCATTAAACAAACCCAGGGTTTGTCCTTTGTGTGAGCAATCACAAGCACATTAATTATTTAGGTTTTTACAAGGCACTTCACCTAAAACATGTGGCATTTAGGCAGAGTTTGACATTGCTCTCAGTGGAGTGAGGATCACAGCACTGTCAGTGCTGGTGGAACAGCAAACTGTGGTGGGAACGGAGCGATCCAGATCAGTGGGTTCACTGCACTCACTCCTTGGGAACACATTCTCATGCACATATTAAAAATGGAACAAGTGTTGGCAGACAGCATGTATGTAAATCCCAGTTAAAAGCAAATTATTTATGCTCAAACTTAAAAGGCTTAATCTTTCTAATCCTTTAAACAAGAGAAATAGACTGAATTTGATTGCAGTATAAAGTGCTACAAGAGGCCATACTGAAAGGCCTTTCCATCTTGAGGATAATGAAATAAGGTCACTGAACTTAAATATACCAAATTTCATATTTGGATTTACCAGACACCAAAGATAATAGAATCTGAAACAAATACAGACAACACCCTTATCTCTTAGAACTCTCAGATCAAAACTATGTATCTCTGTATTCTTAGGTGCAAATAAAGAGTCACGGGGGTGATATACAATGATTGCAGTACATAAGTCAGGCTGTATAAACTAACAGGAATTTCTCTCTCAGTTGGATTTTATAGCTCATACAAATATTATGTAATTAACTTGGCAGCAAGGCAGTGTTTTGGAGAAAGAGACAAATATATCAGGTGTTTTTTTCCTCTACAAGTGTTTCTTTTTTCAACTTTACTTATTCAACAATTGACCCATCTTCACGCAAACAAGCATATATTATCTTTTCTCCATACACTTTCACTGCTTCAAGGAGGCCAACATGCAATAATCCCTTCTACAGAACCCAAACCATGCTGTTTAAGTAGAGGCTGATTGGACCTGGTCAGTGCCACGTGACAAGTACACATAATTTTAAAGATGTTGAGATTTTGGCTTGTCTGTTGCAACAGCAGAACACAAAACTTTTATTTCCCAATTTTTAGGGAAAACACAAAGTTAATTTCATGTACCTCCTCCAAATAACTGCCTCCCTGGCTTACTACCAAGTGTTCTATTCCCTCAGAACAGCCTTTGTGCTGCGAGTACGCCTTTGACATTTTTTAAAGCAGTGGAATGCAGTTCTAGACGTCACAGATATCACAGTGTATTTATTTGCAGCTCAAGTATTTTATTTGCTTCAGTGGGTTTTCTCCAACTCCCCAGTGTCCCCCACCTGCTTGTCTGCAGAGTGACTTCGACTCTATTCCAAGTAGCTTAAATATATGAAATTGAACTCGCATTACAGTGACAAAGTGTCCCTTCAATGATAAACATCAAACTTGCAGAGAGCATAGGATACTTGGGACATGTTATATAACACAGAAAACATCCCATTGCTTAGGGTAAGATTAATAAAAGCAACAGAATTCCTCGTGGCTGGATTAATCCAGGCTCTTCTCTGCTCTTACAGGAACAGACACCAGGCAAGAAAAGAGCATCTGAACAACCTGCTGTACCTACTTCACCTCAACCCACACCTGGCAGCTGGAAATCACATCCTGTCTCCCAACACACTTTCAATTCCACTTCAAATGTTCACTGCTGTGTAAAACCCCTGCTAAGATGAAGAGTTCATACCCATCTTTCCCAATTGACTGTTAATATAACGTGCAGCAAGGCCAATTACCTCTCAAATGAAATTTAATCAAAGAAGGCATCTCACCCTTAGAAGATTTGAAGTTTTTCTGTTCAATTACTGACAAATGTGTCAAATAAGTCCCTTAGAGGTCCTAGGGAAATAGAATTATCCACACTGAATATTTATGGGACAGGAAAAGCAAAGTATTACTATCTCCTCAAGAGAACAAAACAATGTCATGAGAACCGGTTTCCAATCTTATCTAATAAAAAGGCAATTTGCCACAAGACCTTTAACACCCATTTGTTAAAGTAACCCAGAAACTTATTTATTGGAGTGATAGACTAGAAACACACCATCAATTTTTGCAGTTTTAATTACTAAGAAAATTGCACTATGCATTTCCTTCAGATTAAACAAATACCACTAGACAAGCCTGCCTCGACCCTAATAAGCAAACAACAAGCAAGCCACAGCTTTTTCTAAGGCAAACAAAAAAAACCTCTTTGTGAGGTGGAGTTCTGCCCTTTCCAGTTTGCCCAGACTTGCCCCTTCCCTCTCTGTATGTTCTACCATGTTATTGACATAGCACAAGGGGTGTTTTTTGCTGACATACTCACACCAGACAAAGCTCTCTTTCATCAAGTGTTCAACTGTGCTCCAATACCAGGCTACAGAAAACAGCAGTGCCAGACACTCTTGTATAGCTGGATTATAAACCATTGCTTCTTGGAAGGGGAATCACAATGTCCCTAAATTAAATCCCTTACTGGAACATCAGCACCAAGAGTCTCCATGTAAACCAGCAACACAAAATTTAGTTATTACATCAAGCCTACTGTATTTTATACTTCTGCTAAAACAGTACCCAACTGGCATTAGAGGGCCTGACAAAAATAAGGGACTCAGTGCTGGAAACAGCAGGTTTTTACTTGCCAGAAAAGCCACGGTAGTTACACAGTGTTCATCACTTTCACTCGAGCTTCCTATGTGGTGTTAAGCTGCAGTTTTAAACTACATTTCCCAATAAACTCAAGCATTTTTTGCTATAGATCAAATATTAAAAGAATACTTTTGCTTCCATTCAGTTCGATTATCAAAACAACTCACCCATCTCTACAGAGATTATTCACCTCAAGACACACAGCCAGCAAGCTTTACCAAAACTAAGGGGTTTGTTGTGATCTGAAATAAAGATGAATGTTCAGAGCTACACCCTTCTACCTACAAAGCTTTCTGCAATGATTAGAAATGGTTCGAATAAGGTTTGAGAGCAATGTTAAAAGCCGGGGGGGGGGGGGGNNGGGGGAGAACAAAACCAAACCAAAACAAGCAGTTTGAGCAAGTATTTATTCTTCTACTGCAATAGCTACAAATAACAAGACAGACTAATTCCTCCATTCTTTTTGCTAAAATGTTGGGGTATGATGGAATCCATCCCTCAAATAAATGCATGCTTTGAAAAGGGAAAAAGAGGAGATATTTTTGTGATTTGTGCCTCGCAGCCAAACTTGAATGACCCTGAGAGAAATCTGTGCAGACAAATCACAAGATTTATGTGCAGCTTGTTAGATCTGTTTCCCACCCCCCTTTGTGTTATTGCTCCACAAATTGCAGAATGGGATTTTCTTTTTTTTTTTAGCAAGTGCTAATTTTGACTAAAATCCATCATAAAGAGTGCTACAATATTGCTTTTTATTACAAATAGCCAAAACGTCTTTGAAAATATAAATGTGTAAAACAATCCACCGACTGTACAGTGCATTTACAAGACACAATCCAGAAAGTAACATGCAGTGTAAAAACTGCTTTATACATTAGCCCTTGGCCACAAAGAACTTGGCAGTACTACCACAACTTATTAATGACTATAGGGTGAAAAAAAAAAATAATTAAAAAACCCCAAAAGCTCAGTTACATCTAACTTCACCACGAGATTGGGATACATACATCATTGTACAAGGAAGAGTTGTTTTTAACTAGAAACCGTCATCATGTTGTAACTCTTGGAAGGGCTGGATCTGCCAGTTCTCCACTCCTCCTTGCAGCTGGTCCTGCTCTCCAGCTGTTTGGCCGCCTTCCCTCCAGGCTGGGGGCTCTCGTAGAGCACACAGATAGACCCATCCTCACCTATGCGATAGGACACTTCGAAGGGGTCGACCCACAGAGTTAATTCGCTGGGTAAGAGCTGGAAGAGCCTCTCGTGGCTCAGTCCGATCATCCCCGCCGCCTTCCCTATCAAGGGGTCCATCTTATGGTTGATCCTGATGCAGCGGTACCCGGAGCCCTTGGAAGGCACCAGGGGAAACCAGTGGTGCTTGTAGTGCTCTGCGGGAGGGAACAAAGGGGAGGCTTTACCCGCGGTGCGCTCCGCCGGACCCCCGGGACG
>VXBX01005352.1:169447-205134 GCA_013400415.1 Scytalopus superciliaris
CACGGGCAGGGACCCCAGAGCTCAGCCAGTGCCACCCCCTGTCACGGGCAGGGACCCCACTCACTGTCCCAGGTTGCTCCGAGCCCTGTCCAGCCCGGCCTTGGACACTCCCAGGGATGGGGCAGCCACAGCTTCTCTGCCCAACCTGTGCCAGGGCCTGCCCACCCTCACAAGGGGCCGTCTTTTAGTAATATATCATCTAAACCTGTTCTTTTCCAACCTGAACCCGTCCCCCCTTGTCCTGTCGCTGCATGCCCCTGTAAATAGTCTTGCTCTGCTTTTCCTGCAAGTTCCCTCCAGGGAGTTTGTTCCTCCCTGGCCACCAGCACCCCACGGCGGCACCCCCAGGGTCAGAGGGATATTAAATGATCTTTAAGGTTCCTTCCAGCCCAAACCACTAGATTAGAAATCTGGGGACAAGGGAGGGTGTGTTCTTCTCTGTTGTAAGGATTGATGGACAAGCACTAACAGAGTTCCTGTGATGATTAGATGGGGCAGTTTACCTGTTTGTAGTGATGGTATCAATACTAAGATATTCAGGTATACGTAATGATAGATAACAAAATGTTGTTATCAGTGATGTGCACTGCTGCTTCACACCTGGGCTTTTCTCTGCAGCAGGAGGCAGAGCAGAAGATGGGCTGATGAGAGATGCATTCCAGTTTGAAGTACTGCAGACACAGCATGAAGAAGTCAAACAGAAGGTTGGCAACATCTTCCCCTCTAAACTTCACATTTTTGGTAGGGCTGACTGACAGGTGGGATTAGTCCAGTTCCAAGCATTTAATTCTAATCAATAATCTTTGTAATCCAGAGATCTATTAAAATCATGCTAGAAACAGCACTAGTAATAATTAAGAGTGAGACCAATGTTTTATTTCTTGATCATTTCAGAGTAGCAAATGCTAATTTGTCAGTTTTACTTGTTCCCTAGCAAATCAATTCTCTGTCCTGTCAGCCAGTCAGCAGGAGTTGTTTTGTGCAGCTTAAAGATTTGAGAAAATAAAGTGACTTTTAAGTGGCTTTATGTTAGTTACTTCACCTTCTGGTGATCCATTATGGAAAGATACTTAGGGGAAGAAATAGATGCAGAAGAGTAAGAAGGCACAAATTCCTGTACAAAGTCTCTCCTTTTTTGGTGGACAGCTTAGGAAGGAAATTAGACTTGAACAAGTTTATATTTTACACGAATAATCTTTTAGCCTCTGATCAAATTTCATGTAGGTACTTCCTGACCCAGAAATATTTTATGTGGATTTCATATTCTCTAATGTATGTTTTTTTAAACACTCTGTGTTTGGGTTTGGATACCTTTTAGTGGGAAAGAGGTCAGCAGCTTAATAACACACTGTGTCAGGAAATTTGTTCTTTGATTTAATTTTGAACCTAATGATGGTAAATGGATGGGTTGTGGCTGTTTTGAGAGACAATAAACAGAGAGTAACTTGTGCACTTTCACCTCGATAGATCATTTCCTTGCAGTTGTGTTTTCCCCCAGCTGGGAGGGTCCTACTCTATTTACCTTTCTTATCTCTGTTTTCTGAATCTCTCCCAGCTCTGTTATATCCATCTTCATCAGGAAATCTCCTGCCTGTGCACAGTGTTCACCATGGGAGTAAACTATAATTGTAGTTCTACAGAGGTGTCATCCTGCTTTTTTTCTTTCTGCATTTCTGAGTAACTCATGTATTATCCCTCCAAAGTCTTGTTTCTGAGTGGTGGGGGTTGCTCAGGAAGTATTAGAGGGTAAATATGTCATGAAGATACTGTCTGGGGGTGGTGCCTTGTCTTAGGACAGAGTTCTTGTTGGCTGCCCTGCTAGATGAAATATTACAATGAAATTATCAGTGTTATCATCCCAGTAATGAATAAATTATTGATGTGTGTGATTAGAAGACTTTTCAAAAAAACCCAAAACAATTGCAGAGAAGGGGAAAGAGAACGATGGTCCCTGACAGGTATCAAAATGGAATGTGAAGATGTTTCTTTGCTGTCATTTATAATTCTGTGAGAGAAAACAGTAGTTGAGCCTGATTTAATCAGAAGAAGTTTAGAGGCAGCATTGCAAAATTTCTAATCTGGCTTACAGGAGCACTTTTCTCCCTAAAATTACAAATAAGGACCTAATTTTCAACCACACAGCGATGCCAATACATCCCTTTGGCTATGTACATCCTTTAATGGAATTCCTCTGTTCACAGCTAAAAGAAATGCAGGATGAAATTCTCACTAAAAATGGAGAGATTAAAATTCTGCGTGACTCGATGCAGCAGATGGAGTTTGCCATCGAGGAACAGAAGAGGTCTTACCTGCAGCTGGAGCAGCAAAAGACTCAGACCTTAAATGAAAAAGAGAAGGAGTTCTCCAAAAAGGTTTGTAAATATATCAGTTCCCTTCAGATCATGTATAGAACCTAATTATGACTTGATGATGTCACAGACCAATTAGTCAAAGGAAGAACACTGGTGGGAAATTCCCAAACGATGCACGCTTTTCTTTTCTTTTCTTAGCTAAAAGAAGGTATTTGTAAGAGGGTTTTCTCCTGCTGAAATAAAAGAGTAAAATTCAGGTGGCAGAGGTTTTCATTTGTTGCTTTTTTTTTTAAGCAACCTCAAGAATGTTAAAACTGGAATGTATTTTACAATGGGAAAGAGCAACAGACCGTGCTCTGTGCCTCTGATGAGATTGCTGTTCCTGTTGCAGTCACCTTTCTGAGAGCCCAAAGAGGACAGTGGCTGCTTTTGTCCTGTTCACTCAGCATTAATGGCCTTACTCTGGTCATGCTCTGCGTGACACTTGGTCTGTCTTAGCCACTCACAAATGCTTCTTGCCTGAACTCCTGGCACTTGGCTCTCAGATAGTGTTAATTGGAGTAACATGCTTAAAAATGGAGACCTTGTGCAGAGTTCACAGTAAGTAGATGGTAATCTTGAACTCCTGTGGTAACTCCAGTTGCTCTGCAGTTACAATGCCTCTGAGTTACTCAGTGACAGTAAAACTGTCTTTAATTCCTCTTTCAGTTGCAGTCCTTGCAGTCAGAGCTGCAGTTCAAGGATGCAGAAATGAATGAATTAAGGACGCGACTTCAGAACTGTGAAAGAAATAAACATGTTACTCAGACAGTTCCAGCAACAAGGTAGGGGCTTTGGAAAAGGAATTTGTGTTCATTTTTACAGTATGTGTGCTTAAACTGTTAAAGAGGTTTCCTTTCTTTATGTAATTTTAGCTCCATTGTGTTTAAGAAATACAACCAAAAAGGTCTGTTTACCTCTGTGAAATTTCCTGAAAAAAGAGCCTTTCTTCTATCTGAGACAGAAATTCGAAGAGTTTATAGTGAAGTATCTTTAAATCATCAGTGTAAATAAAATAGATTGTTTATTGTTTAATAAAACAACTACAAATGAAATACCAATTCATCTTTTTATATTAGCCCTAAAAAGAATTTTGCAGTACAAGTGAAGCCAGAAGGATGTTCTCCACAGCCTGGAAGAAGATCTTTTCCTACAAAGGAGTCCTTCAGAGCTGAAATGTCCACTAGACCATCGTGTTCCTCAGGGAATTTGATGGCCCCAACTGCTTCGATCAAAGAAGGTAAATCCATGCACAGCCTGCAACATCTGTAGCTGTGTGTGAACATTCTGCCTCAGAGAAGGATTTTTGTACCATGGCTGAGCAGCTGCAGCAAGTTCACTGTAGAGAAAAGCAATTGCTTGTTTCATTTTTGTTTTCTTTTAAGTGTCCTTCCGCTTTGTACCCATTGGAGTTAAATAGCCGTGACTGAAATTTGCATGGAGATCATTTTAATCCACACCTTGGTACCAGATGCCAAGGTGCCAACAGTGAAGAGGCCATTGGCTGCAACAAAAACCTTTCCTTTTATTATGTGATGAACCAAAATATCCAAATTGTTGATCTGCCTTTTCTCATTGAATAAAAAAGAACAGGAAATAATTTGCCTATTTCTTAAATTGGTCTGCTACTTAGCTAATGAGTTTTTTGTATTCTTGTTGTTTTGTCTTTTTTTGGGGGGGGGATTGGATTTTAAAGGGTACATATTTAGCCATATTGAAAGAAGCAACAGAAACAATATGCTCATTTCCTCTTTTATGTGTAGGGCAGTAATACTCACAAAACTGTATGTTGAAATTAATTGAGTAAAGGTTAGGAAATTCATATCTGCATGTATTGGAAGATTGCTATAATATGAAACAAAATCAGTGATTTTTTTTTTATAGCAGCCAACTGCCATATTTCCAATGGGAAATAAAAAAATGGAAGAAATTTGGAGATCATCAACAGAACGTTACAGATGTAAAATCTGAGGTGTTGTTTTCAGTTACAGTGTTTGGGCTGAACCTGTATGGGCAGGAGGAGCCCCACCAAAAAGAAACATACAGTAGCCTTAGAGCATCAGTATTGCTGCTGTTGGTTATGGCAACAGCACTCAGTATGCCTCTTTGTCTGAAAAAATACACTTGTTTACTTGTCTTCTGAACCCCTGTAAGTCTTTTGGCTTTAGTTTGCCTGCTGATTGGGACATAGATGATTCAAAGATTATGAAATGCTCAACTTATTTTTTAAATTTAGTTTTTTAGAATTCTGTGTTAATTTTTAGCAGTCCTAATCTCTGCTAGTAGTAGGAATTCAACTTAAGAATTTTTTTTTTCCTAAAAGAAAATTTGAGAGCAATAGCACTGAACAATCTGTGGAACAGCTGATGGTGAAGGTGACATTAATTAACTTTGGGGAGCAATTCTGCATTCACCACAGCTCTTAACTATTGTTTGGTGTATCTCAGTATTCAAGACAACTGTTCTTTGCCTGGTTTAGTGTCTGTTTCCTTACTGTGTAACACCGAGTGTGTGCAGAGGGTGGGCACAGGTCTCTAAGCAATGCAGTTCTCATAATCACTGTTTGTTTCAGACAGTAAGATGACCCATCCCGAGGTTTCATCCGTGAAGCACCACGAGGCAGCGGCAAAAAACGGTTCCTACAACCCCGTCCCCAAACGGAACACACGAGGTGAGTTCATTCTGCCCATGCAGGAATAAAACCAGGACAAATGGACTGGTTTGGAAAAAAAACCCTGAACCTGTAAAATATTTACAACAGTCAGCTCCTGGAAGTCTTCAGGGAACTATCTTAGTTCCAGTTCACATCATTGTAATGTCTGGAGTGGAACATGGAGGGCAAGGCATCAGGACAGCTGGGATATATTTTGGCTTATGTGGGATCATAATTAAAATATCTCTAAAATATAACTTGGTTTATATTTAAATAATATATTAATTTTCATGAAAGGCATTCTCTTGTTGAGAAAGAAGACTTGTAATGAAAAATTTTGAAGGTTGAGAGCACTCTAAATAAGGCTGATCTTTTGAAATATTAAATGTTTGTTGGTGGTGATGGTAAAGCTACTCCAAAGACAGTTCTGTGTCATTTCAGGTTCAGTCTTACTGAATGCACTGATGAAGCAGCCCATTGTCCCTGGGGCATTTCTAGGACTCTGCCATCTTCTTAGTAGCAACTCTGAGCCTCTACCTGGAGCTGTGTTGCAACCTACCTCTTTGGATACGTAAGTTTTATGGGTTTTAAATTGTATCTGGCATGTTCTTAGCACAGTGGCATTCTCTGTACTAAGGGACACTTAGTCATGTAGGACAGCTCGTTCCCTATGTTAAATGCTGCTGTGCTTAGGCCATTTAACATAAAATTTGGAAGATCATTCCACATCTTTGATGATTAATATTTGCTTATCTAAACAGTGGAACATCACTAAGAGATAAACGAGGTTAATTATCTATTAGAGGAAGGCACAGAATTAAATCTGGGAGTGGCTGCTGGCAGCTTGCATTGCAATGAGGGAAGCACATAAACATAATCATGAGTTAAGTGGGAAGAAAGTGCTGAAAATGTGATTAGAACAGTAGGTTTTATATCTTCAAAGTCGAAACTGTGTTCAATTTGTAATGTAGATTTTATGTGCATTTTTCCAAGGTACATTTATAGTGACCAGTAAAGAATGTGAATTATGAATATTGGATATAAATGATAATGGCTTTTCACTTTAAAGAGTTAAGACTGTAGCTCCTGAAATACCTGTGTTTTTCTGATCTGTTGTTAGTGATTCTTGTGTTATGTGGGTTCATACAAGGCTCATGTCTCATTGCCTTTCCCATTTATGCAAGCAGAGGTGGTGAGTTTGTCCTTTGCAGCTGCAGTTTGATTAGGTAATGACTGAACTCTCTCTCATCTCTAACCAAGAAAACGACTTTTTACCATTGTAGTCCTTTAAAGGCCCCTAAATATTCCAGATCAGTAATGCACAGACACTTGTTCTTCCCAGAAGCAACCAGGTAACATCGGGGGGAGGTAAGAATATATGACAGGTTATCAAAAGCCTGAAATTGGAAATCCAGTGTTTGAAATGTAGTTTCAGACAATGGCTTAGTGTGAGCTGCTGAAGTTACTGTAAGCTCTAACCACTTTAATGAGACCTAGGAATGCTTTGAAATTGCTCTTCCATGCAGGTGTCAGGGAGTAGAATGATTTTTTTTTCCCCTCATTTTTTTCTCTTTTGGGAACAGGCAACTCTCACTACTCTGGCCTTTCAGTTCGTAATAGGAATAACTTAGATGCAACTGTGTTCTTTGCCTTTTCTTCTAAAGCATTTTCCTTTCAATTTTATTTGGATAGGAAGTCCACACAACTACCCAGCAGCAGGACAGCGCAAGAAGAAATCCCTCCTCTCATATCCCTGCAGGAAGCTCAAAAACTTGCCATAACAGGACTGAACTTGATCGCTATGGATGAAGGATTAGCTGAAGGAAGCCCAAGGGAAGGCCAGGGGGGGTTCCTGCCGCTCCCCCAGAGCAGGATCCGAGGAGCTGTGCATCTCCTGCCCTTGGTGGAACACCATGTCGGTGCCTATTGCCGAGCGGGACAGCTGCCGGACGCGTTGGGGAACGGTTCCTGTGGAAACCATTCTGCTGTTCCTTCCAGCACCAGCACGGTGTCGAGCAAGGACGACTTCAGGCTGTCTCTTGAGGAAACTGCAGTTATATCCCTGGGAATTCTTTATTACTTGGTGTTCTATAGCTGGGATGTTGTCCACGCATTGCTGGCTGCCGGAGTGGAAAAAGGTGCTGCTGCTGCTGCTGCTGATGGAGATGAACAGGTTTCTAAGATGGACCAAAATGTGTTGTGTGACAATCAGTGTGATAATAAAGAAGATACCAGGACACAAGAAGGGCTGCCTGCAGCTCCACA
Source organism: Scytalopus superciliaris (assembly GCA_013400415.1). NCBI lineage: Eukaryota > Metazoa > Chordata > Aves > Passeriformes > Rhinocryptidae > Scytalopus > Scytalopus superciliaris. The sequence goes on from VXBX01005352.1 coordinate 176,717, forward strand.
GGATGCCCCCAGTAATGATCAACCTCAACATTCTTTGTTTAAAAAGCTGCTTCAGGTTTTAGCTTTTTCTGCTGCAAGGAGCTCCCAGACTGACAGAATCCTGAGCCAGACCCTAAAGGTTTTGGTGAAATTAGCTGAAAATTCAACAATAGACTTGCTAATAAAGTAAGTCAGTAATAGCTTTAAAGTTATTTCAGACTCTGGTGTTTAGCAGTTTTCATCCTCTGTTGAAACTGTTAATTTTTTTGATTTTTTTAATGATTGTATAGAGGTGCATAAGGAAGGAAAGCACAGGGTTTCATTCTGGAAGGTAAAATGCCACTCAAAAGTGAGGCATTTCAGCACAACCACAGTGTGAATTGCAGCGACTGCCAAGTGTAACAGTGTTTTTCAGTATACTTTGTATTTATGACACCTAATTTGAGATCAGTTCTATTCTGAGTAGCTACCAGGGCACAACTTACGGTGCTGTGTACAAGAAATGGTGTGTTTTCAACTTGTCACTGCATTTCCCCATTTCTAACAGAGTTTTCTGTTGAAGCTTTCAGCACCTGCTGAGCAGCCAGACCCTGCTGCACTGCCTGTGTCCAGAGACCCCCGTGCCTGCCGTCCTCCTCACTGTGAGACTGTTGTGTGTCCTTGCCCAGCACCAGGGGTTGGCTGCTCAGCTGTGCTCTCACTCAGGTAAAAGCCTGCAGAGCACAGAGAACTGTTACCATGACTAAAAGAAATGCAGACAGGCCTTGCCTCCAGGGTGGTAGAACCCAAAAAAGCCTGCTGTGCTACCTGAAACTTGTTTTCTAGTGCAGTGTTCTGTTACTGTTTGAAGAGTATTTGTCTTGTGGTATCTCTCCGCATATGGTGCTTTTGATAGCCACGTGAATTTTTAAAACTTTCAAGATTAGCATTCATTGTATTGAAGATTGGTGAAGAAAAAAGTGGTTTTGAGGAGTGCTGAAGTTTAAATATCGGTGCATTGTTGAGTTTTGGGAGTCCTCTACTCTGCATGACAAATGGTCTCTGTCCAGTTCCTTGTGAATGAAGTAGGACAGGATTACCACAAAGGCACAGATAGAGTTTAGGGATATTAATTTCCTCAGCACTTCTGAAGATGTGTGAAGTAAAGGAGGAACTTGGGCCTGTACCACAAGTCCTAGATAGCACTCAAAATGTGAATTAATTTTTAATTAATAGAATTAATTTTTGTCATGAACAGCTGACTGGTTGGGTGGGCAAAGAACAAAGTTCTCTCTGTTTCAGACACCTGCCTTCTCCTTGCACTGTACATGTATATGACATCAAGACCAGATAAATCAGCATCTGAAACGCTTTGGCTTCAGCTGGAACAAGAGGTAACCACAACTGTGTGTCCCTGTGCTCTTTCCTGCTCTTCCCAGTTGGGGGAGTGGGAGGAGCAGGACAATGCACAAATTGTCTGAAAACCAGTCCTTTCTCTAGCTGGAGTAGGAAACTGCAAGTTTGGGTCTGCAGTAAGGACTACATTGGTTTTATTTTTTTTAGAAGGATCTTTATGAAACTGAATCAGCAACTATTCTTAAAGGGAACATCTGTCATAATAATCTTTTAAGTCACTGAAAAAACAAAGATTCTAGGATGGCTACAGATGTTCAACACCAAGCTTTATTTTGTTTTTAGATCAATAGAAGAGTGAAAAGAAGGAAGATCTCAGTTTCATTTTGATTATATTAATTCCCTCTATTACATCTAAAAGGCAGTCTGTAGTGATTTAGGATTATATGCCTTGTGTTCAGTGGAGTTGCTAACTTGCTGTATAATAGCCATGGTTATATATAGAAAGAAGGGCTTTTGAACTTAATTTGTGTTGTTCATACTGACAGAAGCGACTTGAGGTTCTGTTTTCTCCACTTCTGCTCTCATTTTAAAGAACTTTGAACCATTTCCATTATCCCCTTATCTGCACTGTTATATTAAGTGTAAACACACTTGTATGCAGTAAATTAGGGCCCACTGACCTCATTGGCTGCTCATCAGAAAGCTGAAAACGTTTCTGTGCAAGGCAGATTCTATGTAAAGTTTTACAGGGAAAAAACCTTTTTCAACTGTGGGGGGGTAAGAGAGATCAATTAGTTAATAAAAAAACCCCAAGAATGTTTGAAACCAGCAATGAAATCTCACTTCTGCCTGCTGCTGTTTGCAGCTTAGTGCTCACTGTAACACAGTCTGTGTTTGTAACAGGCAGTCAGGCTCCTGACACGGTGCATGAGGTGCCCCAGACCGGCAGTGTTGTTACCCGGCACAGACTGTCAGTGCAACCTCGAGGTACGTCACCACCCTCCCTGACTTTAATCTGCTCGGGACTTCAAGGTACTCAATGCTGGAATAGCCTTTTGCCCTTTTTGTTTTAGCTACAAAGAAACAGAAGCATCCTGTACTTTAGAGGATGCCACCTCCCGTGGAGCTTGCTGTGGCTTGGTAGAAAATACTCTGAAATTTGAAAGTGTGAAGAGATTAATCAGTAAAATTGACAATGAAAGAAGTTTTCTGCTACTGTATTTTTACTTCGTGTTTTTCCTCCTGCAGGTGGTCAAGGCACTAATTATAATGTTACACAGACAGTGGATGAGGATTAGAAGAGCTGAGAATGGCTTGTGTGCACATAAGGAACAAATTATCCAGTTTCTACGGGATGCTGTTTTACTCTTACACAGCCTATCTCAGAAAGATAAACTGTTCCATGAACACTGCTTGGAAGTTCTCCATCAGTATGACCAAGCCATGCCAGGCATAAGAGCCATTCTCAAAAAGACTCAAAAACTGAGTGCCTGTGAAGGTAAAAGTCAGCCAGATGTTGCCTTTTTTCCCATGCTGTAGAAATAGAAATTTCACTTCTGTCCTTTTCCTCATTTAACAAGTACCATAGATGGTTGTTGCTCAGACCTCTGCAGCCAGTCCATAGTAGTCTTGTGCTTCTCAATATTCATTATACTGAATCACTATTCTACTCTTCTTCTTTAGTACTTGGATCTTGTTCTTCTCTCTGCAGAAATACTCCCCTACAATCTGATCAGACAGAATCTAACACTTCAGCAGAAAAATCTGCACTATACCTTATTTTAATTTTAGAAAAAAGAAATCATTATTCCAAGTGTCCGACCAGAATTACAACTGCTTTCAGCAATCATGGGGTTTTTTTCCAGCATCCTTAACATTTTTCTCTTCTTCCCCCAACTCTCCTCCATTGCCCCAAAAACTGCACGTGCCAGCATGCATTTGGAGGGACTTTTTGCAGGTTCATCTAGTGAGAGGGCAAGGGGGGATTGTTCCAAAATGAAAGAGAGTAGGTTTAGATCGACAGTTAGGAAAAAATCCTTGCCTGTGAGGGTGGTGGGACCCTGGCACAGGTTGCCCCATCCTTGGAAGTTCAAGGCCAGGTTGGACAGGGCTTGGAACAACCTTCGATAGTAGGAGGTGTCCCTAAGAAAAGCATTGAAGAGGGGGAGAAAGAAGTTTGTGTGGCAAAACAGGAATCTAAAGACCTGTTCGTGTGGAACCTTCAAGTTCCTGCAGTCTTCTACAGTCAGGATGTTTTAAAATGCAGATCCCAGCCATAGTTAACGCTGTATCAAGTAGGAAAGGTGACTCTGAAACATGACTGTTTGTTGTTGCAGAGCTGATTTTGGATGAGTTGTATCCTCCTGAGCCAGAAGACCAAGGAATGGACTCCAGCTAGCCAACATCTGGCAAAGATCTGTCCCTTCCTCATCCAAACCATCATAATCATTGCCAGCACAAATGTGAACTTTAAATCATACCTTTAGCAAGTGATAATCTAAAGGTTGCACTCAAAGGTGGCACAAATAAGATACATTTCATTGTTGTAATTATTTCAGTGCCATCCAAAGGTAGCTGAAAGTAAACAAATTTGAGATGAGAATGATACTGCAATGGACTGTTTTGCTATGCAAACCCACTCAATGGCTTATGACTGGCTCTGGTTATGAATTTCATCCTGTATGAAACTGCTGTGAATGGAATGGAAATGTCACTCTGTGTTCTCCATTTTCCTGTGATTACAGCTGAATTTATGATGCTGAATGTGCCAAGATGTTTGGGATCACTGCATTCATATGAAAGTCTTTTGAACACACTTTCTTTTGTAATTTTAACTCTTTCTTGCTTTTCAAAATTTTCATGTTGATATTAGTAAACAGTTTACAGTGATTTTAAAAACCTTTCTAGAAATAATTTGGAGTTGGCAGTTCACTGCAGGGCTTTCAATTTCTTACTGAGAATTGGTCACTTGAGTTCACTCAATTTCATGAATCTGCTGAAAACATAACTACTGGGATGCCAAAACAAACAAACAAAATAATACTAGAACTTAACATTTTTTAAATTCACCTTAGAAGACTAAGATGGTGCTGTTGAGGACTCCATCCTAGATGATAGAAGGATATTTAAATGTAAATGCAGAATGACAGGGGTATTTTGGTCATAGTGAAGATGAATGACCATCTCATTCCTAGGATACAGCACTGAAGGTTGGAGGAAGAGCTGCTGCTACACCCTGCACAACCATCACAGCCACAGTGGGCTGCAGGTTATCAACTGAGCCTAAAAAGGAAGGTGTGAGTGCTACAGCAGGCACTTGAATCAGAAAAGAGCCTGGATCCAGGTAACAGGAAGAGGAGATACCATACTACAGTGGGAAGGAAGCCCTGGGGGAAACTGGGAAACATTCAGTTCTCTGGTTATGCCCCAAGAGGCTGTGCCCTGCCCTGGGACAAAGGGCCCCACTCCAGTGGGCTCAGCAAGTGCCTGACTTGGGTTTTGGTTTGGAAGAGAACTCTGCCAGAAACTGCTGTGCAGGAATAACCAGGAAATAATCCATCACCTCCCAAGGGCCAAAGCTCCCCCAGAGCACAGCCTGGGCTCAGCCTCCTCCTCCCTAAGCAGCAGCTCTGCAGAGGCAGAGCCAGGTCGTTTCTGTGAATCACAAGCTGCCAACTGCTCCTCTCAGTAACAGGTTTCAAGTCCCTCGTACGGCACATGGAAAACTGCCCATTTTCCTGCTTAAATGCAGCAAGGAAAGGTGAACAGGCACATAACAGCAGAGCCTTCTGAGCCTGTGTGTGCTTGCATGGTCATAACCCTGGAGCTGCCACCAGGGCCCTGGACAAGACATGCTGCAGAATTTGTGTGACAAAAAAAAGTTTGACTTACCCATTTATTTATTGAAATAAATAGAAACTCAAACACAACAACTCAACACAACTCAAACCCAAACACAACACCAAACACAGCATTTCCTGGTCTTCAGCATTAGATTAGAGAGAAGAGCTTGGGAATGTTACATAAAAGCCCTCTTTCCTTCTTCAAAACCAAAGGAAACATGAAGATAATTCTTTAAGAACCAGCCCCACAAGCATGAGCTGTGGTAAAGCCCTATCTGTCCCTGAGCCTGCTGTGAGTGGTAAGCTCAGGACAGCTCTAACAAAGATATAACAGTCACAATATCCCAAAATGCAGTGACCTGCCATCACTTTTCAACTGGTCCCACCACTTAGCTTCTCTAAATATAATTTGAATTCATAGAGATAAGATACATTTAAACCCCTGTGGGTGAACAGACCAAATGAACTGTTAAGAAGAGTTTGGACAAAAACCAGTTAAAGAATCCCAAGTTGTTGAAGCCATCTGGTTATAAAAACTTGTTTAAAAAATTCCTGGCCTCGTCTAAAGGGTGTGTGTATGGCAACTTGGAAAAAGGGAGAAGTGGATTATTGCTGAACTTCATATAAACAGAAGTGCTATCAGACTGCCAGGAAAATCCCTAAGTGTTTTCTTCCTGGCTCTGCATCCCCTCCCATCCACCCACTAACAGATACCACCTGGACATGAACATTTACGCTCTCATTGAGCTTTTCTCCAACCTGTGACTTTAGAGTAGTATAACCCAGGATACACACCCCAAACAAACCCCAAACCTTACACACTTTCACTGGCAGGAATTGCAGTAACATGGTGTTATTAAACCATAGCTTTTGAAATTGAAGGCATTTTCTGTGACCAAAAAGTTCAAATTCCTAAAGAAAATAGGCTGCACCCCTGAAAAGGCAGAATTCACAGGACTGCCATAATTATTTGTTAAATCCTTTACAGTGACCAGTATTTTGTCAGGAGTACTGCAAGATTGTACTGACCTTCAGTAATTCTTCCCTTTTTACATTCTCTTGGAATTTTTCTTGGGATTAAAAAGATCCAACCATGTATGCATCAGCTGATTATCCCCTGAAAGAAACTAAAGCATTTTTACACATTCTGGGGATACAGGTTTACTATCTTCATGACCCAAAACCAACAGGCAGTTCTCATCAGACACTCCCTGAAGAATTCCCAGCACAGCAGCTTTCCCATGGCCAGTTTGCATTTCCCAAATATGTTATGGATAAGCTGTGCCTCTGTATTAACTGAGAAAAGAAATTCACTCTGGCATTGAGAGCAGTCACAGGAGTGAACAATGAAGTGTTGAGCAACAAGGAAAACCACTGGGCATGTTCTACACACGATTATCACATTCCTCAGCTGCAGCCACCCATCCGTTTCCTTGCCTGTGGGGATGGCAACCAGTTTCCCCTTGGATAAGCTGAGCTCATCAGAGCTGGGTTTTTCCTGCTCAGTGAACTGCACTTTCCACACCTTGTAGGATCACTGACTGGGGGAGGCTGGAAGGGGCCTCTGTAGCTCATCTAGTCCAGCTCCTGATCAGACCAGCCTTCCACTGAGAGGACACACAACTATTTTGTGTCATCAGGCCTCAAAACCCATTTTTGTAAACCAGGCTGAGGTAGGTGAAGATGGCAAATACAAAATACCTCATCATGTAGCAATATCCCAGAGTTGGTTTTGTTCATATTAATCCCACTAGTATGAAACAGCCCAAAAAACAAGTTTAGCCTGTGCCAAACTATAAGAAGAGTAAGTGATCTGGACCATTGAATAATGTTTTTATGTTACAGTCCACAATATTATTTATGGTTATAATGGCCAAATGGTTATAATTAAATGTAGCAGTTCTGCCTACAAAAAGGCTATTATCTGCTGTGAGTGTAACAGCAAATGCAAACTTACATTTCCAGTGTAAATTGTTAAAAAACTGCACACCATTGATTCTAACAGCAGACTGATAAAAAAAGGTGGTCTGTGAGCTTTATAAAGATCTACAAACCCACTGTGGCTGTTTATCCAAGTGCTTCCAAGAGTGAGGGCCAACACCTCAGTATGCAGTGTAACTGCCAACAGCCAGACTGCTGAGCGTGGACTAATCCTAAAAGTCTCAGTCCTAAAGCTGGCAGTGCAATAGTGCTCTGAGCAGCTGCTCAGGAGGGTAACCTGCTTTTGAAAACACCTCGAGGGAATGGCTAGTTTATTTTCATACATGGTCAGAATGTAACAACCAGAACTGCAGTCTCCTAACAGAGGTAACAGTAATTTTTGGTCTATGCATTAGACATGTTGTAGGCTGGTGTTTTGAGAATGAAGGTGAACAATTTGTTTTGCTAAAGAATCTTTACAGCAGAGCTGAGCTGCAACACCTGTCCAGCAGCCTGTAAAGGACATCCTACCTGACTTGAGGGCCAAAGTAGCATCAGAGAGTGATCCACAAATCCAACTGCAGGAGCAAACATTAGAATGAAAAGTTTCCAGTAACTGATTTAAAAGTTACTTTGACTGCAGTAAGGGGAATGGGATATCAGAGGTGATTTTACAAAAATCTTGAACTGTTCTTCGCTCCAGTGAAACAAGAAGTAAAACAGGTTTGCAGGAGAGGAGGGACAGCACTGAGGTGGAAGTGGCATCACTTCCAAACTGGGAACCAGAGGGGTCTGTGCCTCACTGCACCAGGCAGAGCCTCCTCACTATCCTCTACTGCCAAAAGCAGTTGTGTGTGATCCTAATCAAACCACTTACAACAGAAAAACATCCTTTATGACATGGTTCACTCCCCCTGAGTGGAGGCTGCCATAGGAAGGTGAAGCAGAGGAGGCTACTCCATCAATACAGAAACCTGAGCTCCTGAAAGGACAAAGTAACCTTTTCTTCAGGCTTTATCTCACCTCTGACAGATCTAACTCATGAACTTTTTCCCCCCCTTCACTGAAAAGTTGTAAATCTGAGCAGGTTCCTGTGGTACACACTGCAATAACTGTATGAGGTCATTTAGTAACCAGAAGGAAAAAATAGACCCCAAACCACTGACTAAAGCAAACCTGGCAGGTTATCATAGATGCCTATGTTCAATACTGAGTTTCCATACTTGCAAAAAAATCAACTAGGCAAGAATTGCTGGTTTGGCAACAACTGCTGGTTTTCCCCTCCTTTATGTCCAGCTCCTCCACACAACCCTGCCATGGAAAGATTCACACTACCATAAACAACTCCTAATTAAACATTATGAGAACATAATACAGCAGTATTTCTCACCTAAGCCCTGGCTCTGAGCTTTTCAGTTCAGCAGTTTGCTCTCTATATGACACTTTACTGCAATAAAGGCTGAAGGTACCTTGGAAGCCCTAAGTGCTCGTTAAAGGAATCTGCAGGTTCTAATCAGAACAGCAGCTCCTGCTCCTCAGCCCTGTGTGCAGAGAGAGGGGAAGGCACAGAGCTTTCCTCTGAACAGGAGGAGGCTTCTCTGCAGGCCACTTCTCAAATTCAGCCACACTGCGCAGGTGCACCTGCTAAAAAGTCACGGAGAAAGAAAAACAGATGAACTAAAAAGCAGAAACCCCATCAGAAGTATCTCTGTGATTTCCTGGTGTCACTTGTAGCCCAAGCATTAGTTATGTTTTCTAGATTTAGGTTTTTAGGAGCATATGTTTTGCCTGCTGTGCTCGTTCAACTAATAGAAATTCTGTTGAGAAAACGTGAAATAAAATTGGCAATGAAATGATCTGTAGATCTGTATTTCACTTGCAACACAGTATCAGCCTGCAGCTGAGACTACAACAAATTCAAGCATTAACATTGCAAAACTACTCAATTATTGCAGGGGTTTTTGATTTTTGTGTTTCTCCCTCTTTCCTTTTCTTCTAAATCCTACATTGGAACTTAGCTGACAATTCAATGTAATAATGAGGATACACTAAATACTCTCAACCAATTCAGTGCTGGTCAGTGTTTTATAGAGAATGTTCTTGACCTGCTCAAAGAAAATATTTTCAAGTGAAAGACTAATGAGTCAGGGGTGTGAACACAACATTTCAAAATTATAAAATACACAAACACATCAGCAAAAACCATTTTCACACCGAGTAGAAAGCATCACTTACCACACACTGAGATGGTAAAGCTGATAAATGATACTCAACACACAAGTCTAAGTACATGTTAAGAAGATATTAAACTTTAACCAAATTACAGATTTTGAAACTTACCATCTTGTCTACACTGGACTTTTCAAATGTCTTGGGATTTGGTAGCCAATGCATTCAAACTTCATGCATTTAATGTCCTCTTTAGGCCAGACAAGGCCTTAGAATCTGGATTAGCTTAATCATTCAGGAGCTCACTTTGTCCTTATTTTATGTGGATACCTGTAACTTTGTGATTAGGCTTCAGTCTTCACTACCAAAAGTGACATTCATGATACAAAATGACTTAAAACACTAACACAAGCTGTCAAACACGATGAAGTAAAACCTAGCTCTCCAGATACACCCCTAAATAAAATGAGGCTAAGAAAAAGGCGACAGAATGTACTTCAAACACTGCATTTATTACAAAGGTGCATAGAGTTTATGCCATTTGGTTTGAATACTTATGTTTAACCTACAAACAACATACAAAGCGAGGTTACAGTATGTAACAAAAGCAGCAATGATTATCTAGTAAATTCAATACAATAGAATATTCTACTGTAATTTCACAAAACGTTTCTGAAACAAAGGCACTTACAGAATTAAAAACAAATTAAGATATACTCTGTCAACGTTTAAAGTTTTAGTTCCATTCCTCCTCCCCACAGCACTGTGGATAACTAGTGATGTGAAGGCAACAGCTATTTGGAATGACACATCAGCAGTGCTTAAACTAAAAATGTATGGAGCATCTCCTCCATTTTTTCTGTAACCATTCCATTCCTTTAACTACATGAAAACAGGCTTCAACAGGCTGCAGGGCAACAGGTAAATAAAAATTGGTCCTACACCTTATTGTTAATGATGATTAATGCACTAACAATAAGAAAAGATCTGATTAACTGCTCCAGTAGTGAGCTGGACGGTTTTCTCTTCTTTCAATGAGTTTTCAAGTGAATTAATAACACTACTGCTAAAGGAGTTCCTTGTGCATTAATGATTCATCTCTTCACTTGCTCATAGCTGTCATTAGCAAATCCACTGAAGGAAAACTGTCAGTTTTCAGGCTCCTTAACCCTTCCCCTCATCTCCTCCCACCACTACACACTCAGCAGTGGCAATTCAGGACAATCTATTTGGTCTGTACAACTTCTACACCAAAAGTTCCCATTTGGAAAGCTCTGCTGTTGCTGCCACTTTACTTTCTTACTGCCTCCCTCAGGGATGAGGACTGAGCAAACCTGCCATGAAATCACAAGTTTTCCCTTTCCCAACCAAAATATAACATTACCAAGACTGCCACAAACTGTTCCATTTCTCACACCTGATGGAGGAAAGAAGAGCAGGGCACAGGAAAAACCTCATGAAGCCCCACACTGAGATGCTGACCTGTGCTCTGAGAGCTGCTCTCCTTGGCCAGGCTCCATCCAAAGGCGCTGGAATAATTTCTGCCCTCCTTCTACATGAATAAACACAAGGGATCTATAGCAAGGGATTTATTTCTACAGCTACTCAGTGCCCTCCCACACAGAAACATTCCACGTTTCTAAGGCAACCCTTCATTTTCACACAGGACACACCATCCAGTTCTGGTTATCTAACAGTGTAATGAAGTGTTTCCTAATTTCTCAGCTGACAAGGCAGGAAAGAGGAGGAACACACAGGATACAGGGATACGTGCTCTGTGAGTGCCTCTTGGCACTGTTTCATGCTATTAACTTCAACACTCAGAGAGGTGTAACAAAGGAGCACAGGTTGGCATGAATTCTGATGCTAAAAACTTTCTACAAGTTTCTCCTGAAATGCCCTGAAAACTTTCTTTTTAAAAAAAATAAAAATAGAATCAGAATAATCCAAAAATAGACTCAAAAAAATCAGGAAGAGAAACAAGGCTGCCTTTGGCAGCAGCAATTTCCACCCACTATATGAGGTAAAGCAATGCCACCAAACAATAACATACCCCAAATGTAGAATCACGGGACAAATGGCTCAATGGCCTCTCTAAAAAAGTAAAATCCGTGTAAAAGATATGTTAAAATTATACACACAACTAACTAGATAGCTCTATGAGAATTAAAAACAAATTGTACTTCAATGTCAGAAAAGACAGAATTGTAGAGGACACTAAAAAAACCCCAAAACTTACTTGCTTGAGCAATACAAGATTTATAGAGCCAAAAGCCACAGCAGTGGTCATAGTCACAAAGGTGTCTCAAGAAGTTTCATGACTGAAAGCATTACCTTCTTAAAAATCTATTACCTGGCTGTGATCAAATCCTTGCTTTCCCTGACTTCTCATCTTCTGTTCAGCTTTATGGGAATGTAGAAGACAAAAGGGAATTTTAATCCCTACTGTATGTTGGGCTGGGATTTCTTATCCCTCCCTGCACATTGTCATTCAAATGCAGACTGCGTTTATAAAGGTCTATAATTTTAGGTTCCTGTCATCTACAGTTCCCACTAGAGACAGTGGAAAACCCTAAGCATTTGAAACCCCCAATCTACTGCTGACATCCCATCTCTACTGGAAAATAAATTCCTTCCCTGTGATGAGGCAAGACAGAACACTGGCAGGTACTTCTGCTTAGCGTGTGATTAAAGGGCTAGTTCTGCTTCCAAACTCATCACAAGAAAAGACTGAAGTAAGCTTGTCCAACAAAACCTGAACAAGAAACACCCAAGAATTTTTATGAAGAAATTTTAGGTGTTCAGCTTTTGAGATATTTGGCCTGTTAAGTGGCAGAGGGTTTGGATTTGTTGTTAATTTCTAGCTCTAACAGCCAATGGAAGCACAGTTTTAAAGCCTTCAAATTGGGAAAGAAAACAAGGAAATTACCAACTTGTGATATTTAGAACTACTCCAAAGACAATTAAACATGGTTTGCTATTGCTTACTGAAGGCAAATGTGTTGCAAAAAAGGAAAATTCCCTTTTGAATGGTAAATGAAATGTATTAAATGATAGCTTACCTAACAATAGTAGCTTCATAACAGGCAGAACATACGTAACATGTATCAGGTAGTTTCTTAAAAGTTTTTATGTTTTAATACTGTGCAAAAGATTTCTACAGCTTTGGGTGTTTTGACACTGCTCATATTGGACCACTCCTTTCAAAATTATTGCACAGCAAATGTTACTGTGGTTCTGTACTTCATGCTTCTCACTGTATACAGAGCAAAATCTCTTTTTGTACTTGCTTGAGGTATAAATTAACAACTTCTGCAAGAAAAATGCTCCTTCCTCGGAGCACTGAAAGGAAAAAAAAAAAGATACTGAATTAATTTTCACTTTACTTAGACAAAAGATTGCTGTCTTCCAGAAAAATATACTACAGGTGCAAGGTGTAAACAGAACAAACTGTATTTCAAAAAGTTTTGTATGCAGAAGCACAGTAGGAGAGCTTTTCAATAGGTGGGTTTCTGAGGATCCATGTAAGCAGGGTTGTAAGGGGGCTGGCTTGGGTAAGGGGCTCCAGCACCAGCTGCAAAAGGAGAAAACAAGAAAAAACAGGTTTGTAAAATGTACATTCTGAACTCTACACATAAAATGGCAACTTCTGTTTCGAACACACAGCTAAGAGGCTTCAACTTATCCAGCATCCTAGCTGGACTTGAGAACAGCTTGTGCTCACTCACAAAACATCTGTATTTCAGAAGTGAAATCATAAAAACCTTCATTCTTGTGTGATTTTGGAGGTTTTTTTGATGCTAAGTGTACATGTGAATTATGGCAGCCACATGCACATGGGTTGCCTTCAGGGGAGAACCTAGTCCAAAGAAAGGGGAACAGGTCTGGTCCAAAAAAAAAAAAGAGACAGTGGAAGTTGGGGGTGCACAAACAACAGGACAGACCTGATAGTGTGCCAAGACAAAACAAACTAGTGGCCAAAGGAAAAAGGACTAGAGAAATCAAATCTTAGGATTCCTTCAGGGAAAATGCTTTCCCTACTAAGTGTCACAGAGTTAATTAAAAAGGTAAATTAAAAGGGGAAAAAGTATCCCACCACTACTGAGCCATTAAAGAGTCTGACATATATTACATGTGTAACCCTTGGAGGGTGCCCTTATTTTCTAGTCTTCTGAGACAGGCTGCTCTCAAATGGCATCTTCATTTCCAAGTCTGTGAAACAGCACAAGTTGGTTCAAGTAATGCAGTTCCTGATCAGATCCCTGGAAAGTATAAGTGTTGTTATCTCCTGCTGATCTTGTAAAGTGAGTGGGTTTGGCTCCTGTGTGGCAGAGCAGGTATTCTCTCCCTGGCATGTGACCTAATTAAGAGCCTGCTCCTTGGTTAATAAGACAGTAGAAATGAAGGAAAGAACTCTCACTGTGAGACATTCTCGGCTGGCAACGTGCAAAGTGCTTTGCTATGCTCCCAGAAATAAAGACCCAACTGTTTTAAGAACTAACAAACCAGCAATTTCAGAAACCAGAGAGTAGAAGTAAAATGATCGGTTTATTGGCTTCCTCATGTGTAAAAGATGAAGCCAAGACACTGGTGTAATCCCATAAAACCCACAGCTTCTCTGGCATTTATAACAGGAAAACAGACTCAACAGACCTGCCAAGTCAGTGTTTTCACATGTGGGGCTGGTCTGCACATTATTAATGCACAATTTCTAACTATTTTGCAAATGCTTCAGACCATGAAAAGCCATTTTGTATCTGAGCCGTTCTGAAAGTTACTTTCTAAGGGCATTATGTACTAACCAGGACTACTATGTTTGTTACTTCGAAGGATAAACAATGGGGTTTGTAAGAGGACTCAAAGGTCCTAGGGCAGGTAACAGCCTAGTTTTGTCCCCTCTTAACAGCTGGGAGCCAGTTGTTCAGAAAACAACTATTACCAGCAGAAGTGGGAATTAGTCATTGTAACAATAAGGCTGCATGAACACAATGCTGTGAAAGAAGGAAAGATTCTGGTAATTCTAACTGCTGGTTGTCAACAGACTGGTCTGAAGCTGATCAGACTTGTTAGTCTCTACACACAGTGACAAACTACTAAAGGACACCATCTGTGTATAGTCTGAAATACTTCACAGACTCACAGAACAGTTTGAATTGCAAGGGATCTCAAAGATAATCCAGTTACAATTCCCTGCCATGGGCAGAGACACCTCCCATTAGACCAGGTTGCTCCAAGCTCCATCCAACATGGCCTTGAACACTTCCAGCAATGGAGCAGCCACAGTTTCTCTGGGCAACCTGTGCCAGGGCCCCACCACCCTCACAGGGAAGAATTTTTGGTTAATATCTAATCTAAATCTACTCTCTCTTAGTTTGAATCCATTTCCCCTTGTCCTGTCACTACATGCTCTTACAGAATAAAGCTAGCAGATATTAGATTAGAAAAGGTATGAAGAAACACCCAAGTCCTACATATGTACATTAATTGGACTTTGATCTGATAGCAAATGTCAGCAGAACTAATAAAACATTTTAGTGGATCCACTGACAGTCCCACACACCACTTTGCCAGCACAGCTCCAGCTCACACCTCCTCTGGCAGTGCTTAACATAGAAATGGTGATGAGGAAATTTCCAAGAGGGTGAATTACAGCAGCCACCATAACTTGGGTTTTACATAATTCCTTTACACTTACATCAACACAGCCATATAAATCAATAAAGGTAAACAATACAAGACTGGCTGGAGAGCCACTGCCTCTTCAGCTGTTCAAGAGCTGAAGCAGCTCTCAGTGCTGCCTTACCTGCCACAGTCTCATGATAAGCTGGGGGTCCTGCAGGCTGCATGGGGTAGGGGGGCGGGTACTGTGCAGGGTACGGTGCTACCGGCATGCCTGGCTGTGGCTGGATGGCCACAGGCTGGTATCCTTGGTATGGAGCTACTGGGTAGCTGGGTGGCACTGCTGGCTGTTGGGGGTAGGGAGCGTGGACCACTGTGGTGGCAGTGGTGGTGGTCACAACAGCTACAAGCAAGGAAAAGGAACGTGGTTAGTGCTGGTGGTCCCAGACCATCTCCTTGAACAGTCAACAAGAGTAACCTTAAAATAAAAAATATTCTCCCTTAAAGTCAATTCCTCACTTCAAACTCTGGGTTATTTTCATTTTTGAAGTGCCACCACAGGTTTAGAAATATGTGCCTCTAAATTCCCTTCCATTGATCTCAGTGGTGAGGAGAGCAATCACGTGCTGGGAGACCAGCCAACTTACCTCCTTGTTTCTCAACCACCAAGAGCAAAGAATTTTTTTCTTGGACTCTTCAAAAACCAGGAACTCAACCCTGCAGCCAAGTTATCTATCATTTGCTGCAAGACTGGAAAAACTGCTCATTTCAAAATGTCATTTGCTTTTAAGGACTAAGGTGATAAGTATCTCCTTTATTAGGTAAGGAGCTTTCTACCATGACTGTCCAAGTGAGTCTCCTTTTGTGTACACACTAATAAATCCATGGTTTAGTGCCTCTTTCTCTAAGTAACAGTCAGAAAGGCAAATATACATTTAATTCATTGATTTTTGTGGGAGCTGACATTGGATTATAGGTTCGTATCTCTTACTGGAATAAGGGAGTATTAACACTTTCTCATTAACTACAATAATTTGGTTTTTTGAGACCTCCTTCATCTCTATGCTACAAATAAAGACTTAGCTCAACAGTGGACTGTTGCAGTGCTGAGCCTCTAGTCTATTTTTCAGGTATACTTTTAAGAGACTGGGAAAAATTTTAAATGTTATCCTATCCCCTGCTTACCTGAAAAAAACCAAACAAACCAAAAACCCAAACAACTCCCAAAACCCCCACACTGAGGGTGGGGAAGGAGAACTTCTAAATGCTCAGAAAATATTCCAAAATATGTCTCTGCAACTTTACATTCTGAAGTAAACATTTTTAATTTTCAGGTATTGAAACTTCTGAGCAGAGAGGTAAGGCAAGATTATTTTTACCTTTTTTTTAGGAACACCATTTTCCTGGGGGGGGCAGGGAGGAGGGTAGAAGTCTTGTTCAAAGATGTGAAAAAGGAAAATACAGAGATACTTACGCCGTGGTCTTCGACATGCTTTGTAGAGACAGCAACAGGAACAGGTGAGGCACAGAATAATAGTAATGACAATCACTGCACAGACGGTGACTCCAATCGCAATCAGAGTTCCAAAACTGCAAGAGAGAGACCACCAGAACTGGTAAGAGTCACTCCTTAAACTGTCACTCCTCTTAATCAAACCTTCTGTGGCAAACACACTGCTCCATATCCAGCCTCTTGCTACTTCATGCATTGGAGTAAGACACAACTGTGCAAGGCAGTGCCGCAGGTCAGGACTGCTGGGGCAGGGGAAGCTCATCAATCCCTACCAAGGGGTCTTTGGGCCCTCTCATTTCAATGTGACTGTGATTCTTCTTGTTTTAGTGCAACTGTGTGTCCCTTTATGTATTCCAAAATGTTACAGCAGTAAGGTGTCGAAATCACTAGTTCCAAGCATTACTTGACTGCTCTGAATACCAGGTAGGCAGGCCCAAAAACGAAGCAGACCAGGCTTTGGAGTGACAGCAAGTTCTTCCCACATTCCTAAGGCCTCCCAATCTTGAGACAATCTCAGCACTCAACAAACAGGCTCCTGGCAGGACCCTTGGGATTTGTAAAGAGTTGTTTTAGTAGCCACATTTCACACGGTTTGGAAGGTCTGAAATTCTGCAAACTTTACTGCAACAGCAAATATGTCGGGCTATGTTATGGGAGACAGAAACACTTGTGAGACTCTAAAACCTAGTGTGGGAAGGTCAAAGATCATACCAGCTCTGACCTCTCTGATGAGCACCAAACAATGGAGGCAGACATGAACAGTCACGTCTGGAAGCTTTACATGTTCTGTTTACCACATGGGAGAAAAAAAGTACCATAGTAAAGCCCAGTGACAGTTCCCTTTTAAGTGTTCATTCAAATGATCTCTTTCTTACTGTCTGAAATCAATAAGGTTTCCCATGGAAGCCAAACTCTCCAGGATTTTTATTTCTTAAAAAAAAAAGCACCATGCATCACTTTTGGGAACAATTGCAGGAAGTCAGTTTCAATAAGCAACAAGCTCTAAAATAAAGAGCAGAGAGCTGTTTTTGTATCCATCCTGTTTTTGCTTCTTGGTAGAGATTTTGGCTACAGAACTCTCTAGTTTTTTCCTGTTCAGTTTCCTGTTAATGGCTTTAAACAAAACCACACATTTCCAGAACCTCCAGCAATTTTCACTTGACTGCCAAACAGCCATCAAATGTGAAAATCACTTTTGAGGATCAGTGACACTGAATCATGGACCAAAATAAAAAGCAAATGCTCTATCCCTAGCTCAAATTTGGAAGATCTCACCTTGGTCTTCTAGAACAACTTAACCATTAGTAAGCTCAGCACTGACTGAATATGAGCATTGAAAAATAACATAGGTTCAATTTAAAATTCATTCTTTCCCCTTAAGGGAGGCTCCATCAATTTTATTCTGTTTCTGCAATGACTAGAAATAAAAACTTGGGGCAAATCTCTTTCAAAAGCATAAGCAACAATTTTATCTAATACTGTAACCGTATCTAACACTGTGGATTGAGTCACGAAGTCCTAAATCTGATACTGTGGATCGCGTGCAGCCACTGAGGCTCAGCATTTACATATAAAACAGGAAGCAGGCACTGCTGCAGCCTCCTGAAGTCACAGGAGCCATCTCAGAAACACTGCCAGGAAAGAAAACCGATTATTGCAGCACAGCTGCAGGATGCAAAGATGCAACCACGTGTCAAGGAACATGTGCATGTTTTGCCACATTTATTTGCACCTTTGCAGAAGTTTTCTTATGCTGACCTGCACATGCTTTCCTGAGCACTCAGCTTTTAAGTGCTCCCCACAGCAAGTTCACAGCCAGCTCATCTCCATCCATTTCTTTCAAGCCTTGTATAAAAAGGAAGAAGATGCAGGTGCAATTTCAAGAGAGGAGAAAGAACCGTGTGTGACAGACTCATACACTGAACAACCATCCTGATTCCAGTGTCCACAAGCATGAATGCCTGTGACAAGCTCCAGCCACTTGTAGGAACTGCAGGGCAAGAAACGCCAACTGCAGTTATTGGTATTTGCAGAGCAGCCAACAGCGTTGTCTTTCCTCTTGTTCCCACTTCTGCATCAGCCCTGAGGGAGCTCTCTCACTAGGGAAGTTGACATTATTTCCGTTACACACAGTTATTCCCAAGCAACATTAGCAGAGACAGCAAAGGAAAGGAGTCCTCTAGGTTCTTCCTTCATTTCCTCAGTAAAGAAGGAAAAATACTCTTTTTGCTAGTGGACTATGCTAAGGAAAGAAATTCTTGCCTCAAGGAAAGAGATTAGGGCTGACTAAAATTCTTCACTTCTACACACAGTGAAATTCTTTGAAGTTTAGCAGAGGCTGAGCAGAAGCAAAGATACCAAGGAGATAAAGTGGAGAAACGTTTATTCTTTGTAAACTACCAGAGCAGCAGGAAACTGGCAGAGCCCCCTTATCTCTCACGACCAAATTCAGTGCTGGTATCAGCACAAACCCATCTGCAGCCAAGCCAATGGAGCCATAGGCTCCATTGGCTTATTTTTAATACAGTTTTCTGCTCAGTGAGGCACATATCTCATATTCACTACCTCTAATAAGGAATGCAACAAAAGCAAAGTTAAAAAAAAACCCAAAACATCATACCCATATGTTCACCAAGGTGCCCGAAACACCTTGTGGATTTTGCATCACTTGTGCGTGTCTTTGGTAAAATGACACTGTGACATTTTGCATACATCTTCTGGAAGGGCTAAATATATTTAAAGTACAGGTGTGTCATGTGTATACACTGAGCGCGGTTCTGTGTTTGTGTGTGTAAACACTGTGATTCAGTTCTAGCCACTGAAATACCGTGTGATTGCTACAGACCAAAATTACAAGCCTTCAGAAACAGCCCAGTGAGTGAAATAACAGAGAGGAGTTAGTTCTTCTCAGAGTTTCCTAAGGAGTGTAACAACTGATTCCTGGCAGACATTTTTATCACCCACTTCACAGCAGATAATTTCCCTGCCAGTGCTTGGGCTTACACAGACTAATGCCTTGGAATAGCAAAACGTTTACACAAAACAAAACTGTAAGTGCTATGAACTTGCAATTCATGTCATCAACAGTCTCTTTCAACACTGGAGTGCTTCAAAAATATTTTTTCCCTAACTATTTCTATTTACAATCAAAACTAGCAATACCCTTTCGGAATTTCTGCATGGTCAGGCACTATCTTACTATTATAATGTCTTTTTAGTGCACAAGGAGTGTTGTCCTGAGCACTTCTTGAGCATCGAAGGGATATCCCACTAGTAAACTGTTGCAAAAAACACAAGAAGGCTACCACTAACAGAAGTTACTCAAGTGAGGCCAGAATGATGCTCAGCATACTTTACTCAGTGAATCATCTGTGCTTCAGGAGACGAGACATTCTGGATACTGTATAAAATTTCTCTTGCAGAGAGCTTATACTCCTTTCTTAAACAAAACACTTATTGAATTTCATTATTTTAATCTGATGAAATGCGTCCAAAGGACTGTGAAAATACGTGAAAAAAACCTATACTCACATTAAATGATAACTTAATTACCAACTGTTAGCATTGTACACCAATGACAAAGAACAGACATGAAGAACTGCAGCGTACAGATTCTCCCCCTGAAATGGTTAATCGAGAGAGGGAAAAAAACCGCAACCAGAACCGAAAGCACATCTTACCCCGCTGCATTCTGCAAACAAACGTCAGAGAGCAGAAATCAGGGTGGCCACAGCACCAGACCAGAACGCTCTGGTGAATACAGATTTCCAGACTCCCACGTTACATATACCATAGTCTCTAAATAAAGCACACACAGTTATAAACAGCCTGAGCTCAGTCACTGCCATTTCCTGCTTCTTTCTCCTCACTTAAAAAGGAACTTTTGCCCATGAATTATTAAAAAACAAAATCAAACCTAATAGCAATTTTACTGCAGCGATGATAAACTGGACTTCTCATAAAATGTACGGGAGAGTAAATACGGAAAGACAATGCCCTGCCCTTCCCTACCCCCACCTCTCTCCTTCCTTGCCCTGCTCCAGTCCTACCCCTACTCTCTCACCTTTGGAAAGCACTGAAGTGCATGTGTAATGAGAATGTCTCATTTCCTTTAAAGCTAATTACTCAAAATACCAGCTCACCCAAAGAGAGTTCAGTAATTAGAGCCTATTTTGCCCCTTTTGGTACTGAATGAGATGCAATGGGCATACTAAAATGTGAAAATCAAGCAGTTTTTCATGTTCAAGATCTCTATCTTGAATACTCTCAAGTAGGAAAAAAACCGTAAAATACTTGGGAGTGTTTTTAAAGCATTTTAAGATATCCAACTTTCAATTCCAGCAATGTATTTTTAACTCTTCTTAGTAGCTTGAGTCATTTAAAGTCATGACATTTTGTAAGTCCTGATGTACAGAAAGTTTATGCATTGCAGTGTGTGCCACTGACAAGAAATTTTCTCCTAAAAAATAAAAAATATCCAAATGAACAGTGAGACCACCTAGTTCTGAAAAATTAGTTTAACCAGCCTATTTATTTCACAGTTTTTAATCTATTCCAAGATTTGTTTCATGCTTCAAGAAACATGTTGGCAGGGTCCTTTTCAAAAGCACTGCTGCTTTTGAAAACAAACATTTACAAATACTGAGTTATGGCTGTAACATGGGGTGGGCTGGAAAGATTTCAAAAGATAATTTATGCCTTTTCTAAAAGTAAAAAAAAAAAAAATTTAGGATATGCATATCCTTTTTTACTGCTACAGAAAAGGATACAGTTCCCAGAATGGTAAATGTCCAGGCTTGCTCTGACATAGGCATGACCAAACAAGTCCCCAGAGATGCTTACCCAAGTCCAACATTTTAGTCACAGCCACACAATGCCACATACTGCCTGTAAAGCTCAGCAGGAAAATAAAAGATAAACTCTTTTTTTTAAAAAAAAGCAATATGACTTCCCAAGAGTCTTTCAGATGGATTCATTTTTATAACTTCATTAACAACGCACTTCCTCGGTTTAATGTTTTAGCATGAAAATTCAAAACATAGGAACCACTTTCCTAGAGATTAACAGAAGAACATTTACTATCACACAGAAAGCAAATTCGCAGGAAAACACTAAGCCTGACTTAAAAACTTTATAGACTGACCGGCCTGTTTTAGCACAGCTGGGGTTTGGGCCACAGGAGCTTCAGCACAAGAGACAATCAAAATAAGCACCATAGTTAAGTCTCATAGTCCAGGTGCAATCACACCAACTGCTGGTGCAGCCATGGCCTGCCCCAGTCACCTCCCCAAAACAAGATCTCTACACGATAAAGTGGTCTCTGAGTGATTCCTGTGGTGGGCAACAGGCACCTTAAGGCTCAGACTGAAACGAGGATGGTTTTGAAATTACAAAATCTTGGTAGTTTCATCAGACTGGCAGGTTTGGGTAACTGCAAAGTCATTTTATAAGCTATGCAATGCAGTGAAGTGTGGGCTGGAACTGTGATGTCTGCACTGTTTTTTCAGACAAATGTTAACTCAAGTTAGAACTTGAGAGTGTTTCTCCTGTGGTCCTGCCCACATACAGTGCTGTAATGTCAAGAAAAGGCTTTAATCTGATTTCGACCCGCCAATGTGGTACCAGCTCAAGTCATCACTAATTGCAAACTGCTCTAGCACAGACACAGATTAAATGCCACTGGAAATCCCTACAATTTAGCATCACTTCACATAATTCTTTCTGGGTACCCTCAAAAAAAAAAAAAAAAAAAAGCCAAAATTTGCAGCAGAAGCCCCCCTGAAACAACACCTGGGGCACGTCTGAGAACCTGCAGTGTAAACAACCCTGAGCTACAATCCCCTCCCCGAGTCCCTCCACTGCTGAGCACAGCCCAGGGACCCTTGGCACCAGCCAAGCCAGCTGTGGCCTGAGAACACATCCCAAAGGGGCAACAACAATGCCATGGGAAACCAAGAAGCCCTGCAACCACAAGAGTGTTATAGAAAAAGAGAGTGCAAGAGTCTCTTTGAGAAGTTTGCTAAATATGTGTTGAATGAGTCCTTTTACAGTTTGTTCAAATAGAAAGCTGATGTGGGTTACTTTAAGGCCAAAATAATAAACTTCAGTTTTATACACAAAGACCTACTGGAAGTAAAGCTAATTATTATTTTTTTTAAAGATGCAAAAATTCTCATTTTTTTAAAATAACATGTAACAAGTTTAGCACATGTTCTTAAACAGCCTATATGAGACAGTGGCAGGGAGGGAACTTCCTGGAGTCCATGGTTTTACTCAGACAACCAACACCCTGATCCAACAGGTTATTATGGAATATGTATACAAGCACTTCTTCTTGGTCCATAAATAGTGCATTTGTACTAAATATGTCTATTTACATAAATTCCTTTGTAACACATACTAAAAATTACAATTTTCCGGTGAGGTTTCCCAGGAGATCTATTATTGGACAGTAGACAACAGAGTAATTGTTACAGGTAACTGGAACATTAAAATAACATAACAAGGGGAGAAGTCAGAGCTGCATTCAGAGGGACTGAAGTCTTTATCAACAGAGGAAGAATTAACACTGCAGCTTCATGCAGGACCCTCAGGACCATTAATTGTCCTTAACACAATGTAAGGCCTTTGCTTCTATAGATGGCAAATAAATTTTAAACGGTCCTTTAGTGATAAAAAAAGAAATTAGATTGATTACAGACACAGATACTTAAGGCAAGCAAAGTGAGTCAGTTCCCCTCCTACCACCAGGATTCCAGTTCAATGACACACTATATTAACCCCCACCCTCAATAAAATTTGGGACCAGCATAAGGACAGTGGAAGGATTTTTCTTAGATGGTTAACTGAATTAATAAAATAAGTTTCACTGGAAAAAAAAAACCTAAGTGCCACAGAAAAACTTTCCCCACAAAACCTGCCATACTATGAATTTGCTACTGCCAATACTATACTAATTTTAGAAAGCAGATTTAAGCAACTAATTAGAAACTAACTTGGCTAAAGAGTTTAAAGGATTTTTTTTTTTTCCTGGCAAATTGCAACCTGGTGCACGACTGGCCAAACACAATGAAACTGCAGTAAAAGGATGTTTAGACCAGGCCACACCTACCTGCTTTGTTGCTTTATAAACCAGCTCTAATAAGAAACACACCTTTGTCTTTACCCACGTTGCTCATATGCCATCATATATATATATAAGAACGCCTGTATATAATAGAAATGCTGCGTTTAAGCAGAAGCAAAGTTTAAATTAGGTAAATTAATTACCCTATACTACTATGACTACTATGAAGAGACATCTTGCCTCGATCCCCCTCTCTTTGAGGATCATCAAGGAAGATCTCACACTGCACAAATGAGAACAGATCACTGCAGCACAGGTCCCATCTGGCCAACCACTACTCTTTAAATGGCACTGATCATTAAGATGACCAAAAGTCACAGAAGTCACTGATGACTGGTTTCTTCCACAATCTGAAAAAAACAAAATAGAAAAAAAAATGGAAAAAACCCGAGGTTTTTAAGTTTACCTTTCAGTGGAATTGAGAACCAAAGATTATGCTAGTAAGCACAGAGGTGTATCATATTAAAAATGTTTTTAATAAAACAGACTTTGTCAAAAGACTGATCTTTGCACAATTGTTGATTTCCTGAAATTAAACTCATTTGTTCACTTCACAGAAGACCCTACAACTGCAGTTTTAAAAGGCTGGGCAATTTAAGGACATTCTCAGCCTTCCACAATATATTTAACAACAAAGTCTGTTGCAAATATATCCAGCTACTTCTCAGGCCACGGCTATTTTATGGAAGTATACGAAAAGATTTGGAACCCACACGCTCAAACTTTTATAGATCCTATATAAATAGCTATCAGGGTCTTTTAAACATGTTTTTTAAAAAGCATTTTCTGTTTCTTTCTACAGGACCCTTCTTCTCTGAGGGTTACCCTGCTTGCAATCACTTTCACAAGCTCTCTCCAGAATCAACCTGTATGTCAAAAACTTACTGTTTTCAGAGTTGCACTGTTTAGAGGCACAGCAAAGCCCACACTTAGAGGGAATATCCATAGGTACATACAGTCAGTGAAGTACACAGCCCCAGGAAAATTAACTGCTGCTGAACATAATCCAAGTGATCAATCTCTCTTTGTATGCTTAGGCCAGGTTGCCTTGTTTGCTGCTGTCAAACAACCTTCTGTCCTTAGCAGAGCATGCAAACCTGACCATGCACATCTGCCTCTCATGCCAGGACAGCATTTTCAATCTCTCCTTCCTCCTTGGTTTCTGAGGAAACAAACCTGGGCGAGCATTAAGCTCTTTGCTTGCAGCTGCTTTGCCAGCTGTAAGTAGCTCCTTCACCCAGAATACTGTGAACACAAAAGCAAATGCCCTATAATGCAAGTTACCACTACAAATGGGCCAAGCTTATATTTACTTTTCAAGATAGTAAAAAGCATTGAACATTTTTTTTAAAGTAGCTTCAAATCCAGATCTCAGTTGTTTCCAGGCAAGAAGCTTACATTCCTTGGTGAGATTAGCCTGTGCCTGAGCACAAGCCTCACAGAACAGGCTCTATGCAATTTAACTCATTTATTACAGAAAATATCAAGGGCCAGTCCTGGAAAAGAAATCCTCTGCTCGTTAAATAGAGGCTGCTTACATTTCTAGAAGTCCTTTTCCAATTTTCATGGAGTCTCCCTCTCTGGAGAGGTTCAAAACCCACCTGGACATGTTCCTGTATAACCTGTTCTTGGTGACTTCCTTGGAGGTGGGGTTGGACTAGATGATCTCCAAAGGTCCCTTCCAACCCTACAATTCTGTGATTCTGTAATAATCTTCATGATTTATTTTCTTACCACTGTCAACCTATTACAGATGCTGGAGTATCCAAATACTCTGGAAAGCTTAAACTGGAGTTCCTGACAGCAAGAGGGGTCAATATCACAGTATTTTTGACCTTGTCTGTGGAGAAAACACAGGCTTGAAAACATCTAAACCGAGAGCAAGCAAATTAAGATAATCACATCTTTCACAGCTAGGACTTGGTTTTGCCAAGTTCTGCATGCAGCAGACTAATATAGAGGCTGCATTTCAGCCAAAGACAGGCAGAACGACATGGATTTTCTCCATCTCACAAAAGGACAGCAAAGCCACAAGACAACACATTGCTCAGCCCCCGACAAGCCCCAAATGAGCACATCCCCAGTCCAACAAGGCTGGTCTGTCTCTGCTGGCTGAGGCTTCCCAGGAAGTCACACATTCTGCCTCCCTCTTCCCATCACATAAGGACGAACAGCCTTTCCTCAAGCATTACTGGATGTTACACAATCTGCTGTAATTTCAAGGCAGAAATTAATTCAGAAACAGAGTCCAATTAACTGTGTACACAGACTATGTAAAGTTTTGTTTCTAATTAAAAAACCTGGTATCAGCTGCCCCAACTACATTATTTTCTTCTGTAACTCTTGATACAGATGTTCTGAATTGCTCCACCTCCTTAAACACTGAAATACTTCACAATTACTTGAATTGTTGATGTGAGTCATCTAATTTCCTTTTCCAGTAAGGATCACTATTGGAAAATTGGCATACCAAGGCTAAATAATCAAGTTACCAATGCAAATTATAACAAGAGCTGGCCCAGTGAATCAGTGCTCTTCTTTTTGCACAGTTTCTTAAAATAAGAATACTATGTACAGCAGAATGAAAGGGGAATACCAACTAAATTAACCTTACTGCTCACAATCCATCTCTGAAACCAGAGCAAAGCAGGGAAAAACTCAGCAATCCAATTAAAAGTGGGGGAAAAAAAACCCTGAAACACCTTCCAGTAGTAAATCCTTGCCACAATGCATTCACTAGCAGCAGAAATTGTAGAAATTGCTTATGGTCATATCTCACATGCAAGGAAAAATGGTGGCAAATTTATCAAGTTTAGTGGTATAAAACCCATGCCTACTCCCTGACCTAAAAGCTCCACATGATCTTTAAGGACTGATCAACAATGGAAAAGAAACGCGATCTGAATCAACCCTGACTTTTATGCTTTTCCTAGAATGCTTACATTTGCTTCCAAATGCATTATTGTGGGAAGCAAAATACTTTCAAGTACTTAAAAATGTATTACTAAGGCACTCCAAAGGACTGCAGTTTATTGTCTTTAAAATGTTCAAAGATTACACTGCTAGCACCGTGAAGGTCACTTAATAGAATAGCCCAAAGTGCCTTGCACCCCTGCCTCAGAAGCACCTAATACTGAAAAGAAAGATATTAAATACTGAACGATATTAATATTAAAGGATAATAATAAAAAGAAACCTACAAAAAACTCGTGCTCTGCTTGCACTTCTGCAGACCTCAGAATAAACACAGGAGAGAAGCAATCTAGTAACTCCTCAGCTAGGCAAGACAACAAAGCACATACATTCCACCACTAACCTTTCCATAACACTGTCCTGAGAACTGGAGTGGAATTGTGGCAGACTTTCCAAGTAGGGAGAAAAGACACTCCAGACCACAGAGTCCAGTGGCAAGTCCACAGGTAGTTTGTGAGAAATCCTCAGAGAGGCGAAGTTCTCTTAAAAAGCCAGGATTTATGAGCAAAGTGCCAGGGTGATAACTCGATCTAGAAATAAGCTTGATGCAAGAATGGGGAACTAAATGCTTTCTGACCTGTAATGCCAGGAAACCATCACCTCCTCCTTTTCAAGGGCAGTGTAAAAGGTAGTATTTGCAACTCATGAGAAAGAACAGAACAATAAAGGAAGCTGCCCTTTGTTGCCTCTCATGTTACAAATGGTTCAAAGACCGTGGTTGTCTTGTTGGAGATACAAAGAATTATCCCAACTGACACCAGCCCTTCTTTCTACACAGTAAAGTATTAAATAAACACAGTCATCAAGAAAAAATGCAAAACCTGTCTTTTAAAAGAAATTGGCATGGAGAGAGGGTGGAATACACCCTGCAGGCAGGAACCAGAGACAACTCTTCCAGAAGATATACAGCTTACTTGGTTAAAACAACATGCAAAAACCTCAACACACACCACACAAAACCCTGGCCAATGTCTGTAACAAAACAAAAACCTACTTGGTGTCCTACTGGATGTAGTCACAGTCCCACTCACTGCAATTCCCAATGCTGAAACACCCTAAATGGGACACCTCAGTCATAAGTCATTTTGGAAAGTTCTGCGATGTGGTTTTCCTTCAGAGTCACATCTGGGTGGCTTTTCAAGGACAGTATTTCTGTGAGTCATTACCACCTTTCTATTAAAATTTCCTAACCAGAAAGTCTGATGTTGATGTTAAGCCTAGGCCTTTGCACAACACTATTTTTTCAAAGCTGCAATGTAATTGAAAGGGAAAAGAGAAGTCATCCCTTTTCTTAAGCTAAAACATGCATGATCATCGTTTTCAGACATCTCATAGCTGAAAACAAAGATAATTAAAGCAATTTAACTGCTCCTTGCTAAATGTTTTCTGCCTGTTACAGAGACCAAGTGCTCACTGCACTATAAGGCTCAGGGCTGCTGAACTGGAATCACGCATTTAACGACAGGCATGATCAGACCAGTTGATCGGAACGAGCATCAACCCCATCCTTGTGGAAGAGACCCTGCCAAAAGCGGCCAAGGCTCCCAGATATCCCTGTATCCCCTTCTCGCGGCCGCGCACACCCTTAGGTGCCTCTAGCGGGGCTCCTTCCTCCCGCGCAGGAAAAGATGTGTTTGGAGCTACACAGGGCGGGGGGCTCCGCCCGGCAGTGCCGGGNCGCCTCTCCCGACACCCAGGATTGCTCAAACCTCGGCACAAACATCCGTCAGCCAGCGCTCGGCATTGCTGCGCCCCGTTCTGGGGTCTCCAATATAGGCATGAAAGNGCCGGCCAGCCCTGCCCTATAGCCGGATCCCCGCCCGCCCTCGCCCCGCTTACCCCATGCTCGCCGCCGCTCGCCCCGCGCCCGCCGCCCGGCCCCGCGCACGTCACGCCGCCCGCACCGCCCCTTAAAGGGGAGTCCAGCGCTTCTCCCGACACC
>VXBX01005352.1:205626-218625 GCA_013400415.1 Scytalopus superciliaris
CACAGCACCAAGGCTGACAGAGCTCAGGGAGCATTTAGATGATACTCCAGGACACATGGTGTGACTCTTGAGGATGGTCCTGTGCAGGGCTAAGAGTTGGACTTGGTGATTCTTGTGGGTCCCTTCCAACTCAGCCTAGTCTGTGATTTCCTGCTCCAGGTGACCTTGCCTCGGTAGGGAGGTTGGACTGGATGATCTCCAGAAGTCCCTTCCAACCCCAGCTGTTCTTTGATTCTGTGCTAATGCTTCAACCTCCTGTTCAGCAGAGAGGATACAGACCATGACATACAGAGATTGTTAGGTCTAAATAGCACTATCCAACCTCTTCCTCATGTCTCTACATCTTCTGACATGTACATAGATTTTGAGTGCTCCACACTCTTAACACACAAGTAAGTATTTCTGTTTTCACATTCTAGCAGCACAGAATCATGAAATCATTTAGGTTGCAAAAGACCTTAAAGATCAACATGTCCAACCATTAACCCTGCACTGCCAAGTCCACATGTACTGATGACACAATGAAGAATGTCTAAATAAATCCCACTTTAAAACCTTGCATGGCTTACCTGGGGCCATCAGAAATGTAATCATCAGGGTCCTGAAAAACCTGCAGGTCTGAGTCAGAGTTCCTGTAGCAAGAAAATTAATCTCAAAAAGTGGAATTTACGACCTATTCAAGTTACCTGGCTAGGTTTCACATACTTATGAGAGGTAATGTATGCTAAAAAGAGACATTCATTTTGTCATCTGTGGCAGTAAGAGTATGGATTTGACATT
Organism: Scytalopus superciliaris; assembly: GCA_013400415.1. Classification (NCBI taxonomy): domain Eukaryota; kingdom Metazoa; phylum Chordata; class Aves; order Passeriformes; family Rhinocryptidae; genus Scytalopus; species Scytalopus superciliaris. The sequence continues at coordinate 206,407 of VXBX01005352.1, forward strand.
TGCCTGACAAAACCCTTCCAAGACAGTTTTGCAAGGTCCAAAAACATTTAGACCATTCATTGAGACAACAGATATATAGATTTAGAACAGCCATGGATAAATGGACTCACTACATTAGTGCTAAATAACTAAGGTTGGCCAACGATTAACAACTCAGGCTATGTTAACAAATTCAGCTTATCACTAAGCTTACCTTCACTGTTAATTAAGCTTAGTTTTTTACCTGGGTATGCTCTGACAGGCATCCCTGAGGCATCTCTGCTTTGGGGAGGAGAGAGGAGCAAGCACAGCCACTTGTCTGCAAAGCAGGGTTGTATTCTCATCCTCTACAAGGAGGATTCCAAATTTTATAATGAGGGTTTCTGTTACCTTCAGTGAAGCTGAGTTAGAGGACAGAACTGTGACACTTCAATGTTGCTCGCTCCTCCAGCTGGCTAGGGCAGTGGTAAAGGCTGTCTTGTCCTTTGCCTCATAGTCTTTGCTCCCACTGGCACATTAAAACCACACACCATTATGTCCTTCAAGGACCAAATATATACTTCTAACAAGGACTGTTATGCCTGGCTAAGGGGGAGTGAGGCTTATGTCTCCATACAGAGGTCTGGGTGCTCTTCTGTGCTTCACAGAGACAACATCGAGGTGAGGCCAACACTTAATCCCAGACATCATTCACTGCTTGAGCCAGGTGCAAAATAAGCAAGTGGCTCAGCTCATGTTTGTGCTCAACCAGCCTCACTGACTCCCTGCAGCAAACTTGGCAATTTTCCACATTATCCACCCCTGTGACTACAGTCACAACTCCACAATAGGTGAGTTTAGAATGTGTCCTCTCTCCTCCTTTGGCATGCCTTTCGTTTGGTAACATTCTCCATCTGGAGTAGGTACCAGTGATACACAGCCAGTGTCCTAACCCTGAAGCTTTCTGAAGTGTGAGGTTACAGCTTTCAATAACAAGGACTTTACACATGATATACTGACAACAATAATCATTACAACACACATTAATGTATGTTGTATTAGGCCTTGCAGCCATCTCGCCATGGTAAAACCAAGCATATTAAAGATTCATCCCAACCAGTTGGACATCGATTCACTGAGTTTTCTGAATTTCTCTTGAATCTTCTCAATAGCTTCTGTATGTTCTCCTGAGTCAAGAAACCTCAAAGAAAAATGAAATTGGGCATAAGTATTTGAAAATGCTCAAGAAGACACACATCAGTTCATGCATCAATACAACTCATTGTTCCCATTTTACAAGTTACAAGCATTAATGTTGATCCCAGAAAGAGCCACATATAAAGCTGAAAGGTCCCTTAGGAAGGTTTAACCATTAAACTGTGTATTTTTGTCATTTAATGATAAAGTTATAACCTGCTGTATACATTCAGTTTGTATCCTACCTTCCATTATGTAGACTGCACTGAAACTGTTGTCCATCAAATCTTAACATTACATCAGAGCAGCAGTATCGATACATGCAACTTCCACAGCAGAAGTCAGGACAGGATTGTGCAGGTTGTTCATTGCCAAAATGATCAATATATGCCTGACAATCCTCACCCAAAACTGGAAAGAGTTATAAACCAATGGTTAGTAACAAAAGAAATAATCATATAAAATCTCTTATACTGATTAGCTTGCCCAGGTTAACACTTGAACATGTTACAAGTGTATTGGTTAGGTCTTGCAAACCAGGTATTTCCCTTAGGGTATAACAAAGGCAAATACTCCTCACACACAAAGTATCATCTTCTTCAAGCAGTTCTTATCCAAGTGTTCACACAGACACAAAGGACTAAACTGCATGCAAATATGCTTATGAGATGCTGGTGATACTCTCTTCACTACATCTGCTAATAGCTACCAAATTTCTGTAAAGACTCAAAGAGAAACATGAGTAGCCAGATATGCTAAAAATAACACACAAGCCCTAAGATCAGTGAGCAGGAAATGTTAGATTTTCCTAGAGAACTGACTTGATGCAAATGATGCAACACCACCACATTCACTGCAGATTTGGATTTCCGTGACACTTGGTTGTTTCTGCCTGTTGCTTTGTTTTATTCACAGTAGATCCTAATCCTATTAATCTATTGCATAAAACAGGTGTTGTACAACAGAGGGTCCTAGGGCTAAAGTCAGCCTCGTGGTGTCTTCCACTGCGAGCATCAACTGGTACAGCTACGATGGTAAGGAAATGAGGATGGTCACATACTAAGAATGGCTTCCTTAGGGACATGCCATGCTTTTCAGCACTGGATTGGGCTGATAAATTTCTTAACAGACTGGCTGTTTTCTCTCTCTCTCTCTGCCCTCCCAAACCTGAATGACTGCAACGTAAGAATGGCATATTAAAAGTTTCCAACTGTCACATAAAAATACTTCTCAAAGCTCAAGCAAAAATCATTTCCTAAGAAGAGTATTGCTTCATTTTTCAATGTCAAATGCTGCAGTCACATGGTTTCTATTCCTTATTTTCCTTCCTACCACATATCACATTAACAAGATGTGCTCTGGTATTTTGCTCCCAAACCCCACTCTGTCCAAAGGGCTCAAATTCTTTCAAGTGTTCAGAGAAAGCAAACAAGAGGCAGACACAACAAATCCTGTTCATTAGAAAAATAAGGGGCACTTCCTGGAGTATTTAAACTGATTTTAGCACTTGAAAATTCAATCTTGACTCTGGCATCAAGGTATACATTTCATATATATATATATATATATATATTTCAGTCAATATAAAAAGAAAAAAAAACCCAAAACATTCCAAGGGGTTGAATGTGGAGGGTCATTAAACAGAAGCAAAGAGGAACTTCGTATCAATACCACAGAACTTCAAGTAACAGGTTTACAGCAGCTTATTCCTGGTTTATCAAATGTTTTACCTGCAGACAGATAACATCACCTGACTACCCCCTCCTTCCCGTATCCCTGTAAGGAAATGACAGGTAGCTAAACCGATTCCAACACAGCTTGTGAAATCACAAACAAAACAAGGTAACCCAGAAAATTCCTCCCTCCATCTCACAATTGTGATACTGCAGCAATAAAACAATAAAAACCAAACGTCTAGGCCAGTTCTCAGGTGGCTGAGCTGTGCCAAGGGCTGAGCACACCAAAGGAGAAGAGTTTGGTGCCCCTGCTCTGTTCCTCACTTCTTCCATCAGCTGTGGTCCCCACTGGATTCTTTCTCAACTGATTCAATTCACCAGCTCATCGGCAGATCAAGTTGTGGGATTTTTTATTTTTTTTTTCACCCAGATGGCTTTCTGAGGGATTAATGATTTGAGCCACCTCAGAAGAGGCCCAGCTTACACCAACCCACCACTGTGGAAGGGCTGACGTGGGCAGACATGACCCCCTGTTTTGGTATATCTGTTGCTGAGGACAGCAGGATGTTTTCACACAATCACTACCACGTAAACCCTTTAACAGACTGGCCAAGTTCCACCTTCAGAGCAGAGCTGCTAAACTTTTCCCACCAAAAGTCACCAGCCATCCCATTCCATTCTAACTCCCAAATTTATTTATGCAAGGCCAGCTTGCACACAGTTACTGCTGTAGCACAGTCATGCTGAGTCAGTTCAAAAGACCCCTTTATTCGTGGCCATCCCTCAAAATACTTACAGATAAAACTGACTTTTGGCCACGCACAGTTCAGATCAGCCCCCAGACCACTCTGACTAAGTTAAATGTCTTCCTACGTGACACAACCACCTCACCTGCACATCTGTGCAGAATTTGATCCCTCAGATACAGTGATGCCACTGGTGCATAAAATATCAATAGCGCTTCTCCTCTCCTGAGACTTCACCTGACAAGTCCTATGCTCACGTTTGCTTTTTCTCACCACACAACAAAGTTGGGGAAGACCACAGGGTCCATCCCCTAAGCACGGTAACAAAATAGCTACAGACAGGGCTACGGTAAAAAGCCCCATTACCATTATTAGCATTTGACAGCGATGCGTGAACACAACCGTCAAACAAGCAGTGCAGTTTATGCTGTATCATCACTGAACTCCTGAGTATTTCTATTACCTTGCTGTGGAAGGGTAGAATTCACTGGTGGTGGGGAGGGTGAAAAGCTGAAGGTTTTTCACGGGATACATCAGGAGTGACCGGCGGCCGCTTCGGTCCATCCTTCCTGCCCAGCAGCCTCACCTCAGTCACCAGCAGCCCGCACCATCCGGCTGGGGCCCCGCGCTCATCACCGGGCACTAATTCCCACCGGATAACAGGAACCCACCGCTTCCAACACAACTCTTCCCTCAGCGACCCCACGCCAGAGCCGCTGTGGGGGTGTGGGGGGCCCCGAGGGGGCCGAGCTGAGGGGGCTCCGCGCTCAGCCCGGGGCTCCCCTCACGCCCGGGGGGTTCGGCCGGGCCTCGCCGGGGGGCGCGGGGGAGCCGCGGGGGGATCGCGGGACCCCCTCAGGGAGCGATGCCGGAGCCCCCCACCCTGCCCTCCCGCCCCGCGCTCACCGGCCGCCGGCAGCACCACCAGGAGGAGGAGGAGGAGGCTGAGGAGGCCGAGGCCGGGCGCGCCCCGATCCAGCGCCATGAGCGCGGCCGCGGCCCGGGGCGAGCGGCGGGCGGGGCGGCCCGGCGGGCGGGGCGGCACCGGGCCCGACTCCCGGGGCCTCGCCTCGCACCGCTGATAGGTGAGTCCACACTCGATGGCAAACATCTTGTACCGGGGAGGGCATGTTGGCTGCAGCCCTTTCCTGGCGGGAAGTTCGCCTCAGACTCTGTGGGATAAGTCCGGCTCGGGCTGTGTGGGATAAGTCCGGCTCGGGCTGTGTGGCTTAAGTTCGCCTCAGACTCTGTGGGGTAAGTCCGGCTCAGACGCTGTGGGGTAAGTCCGGCTCGGGCTGTGTGGTTGCTCGCTCTGTGTAGTCCCAGGCAAAGTGTGCGCCAAACACTTGGGTTGAGTCCGGGTGTAAAGTTCTCTTTCTTTTTAGGCTTTTATTGAATAGAAATAAACGAACAGCGCTGGGCATGCCAGGAGCTATGTGCTCACCCAGGCACGCACCGGTTCCTCTTTTTCCCTACATTGTATCTTCTATTCTAATACATATTCATTCCTACTCCTAAAAAACCCCTAGATTATTTAAGTCCTCGAAATGGGTGTGCCTTCTTTAAAGCATGCTCCTGCCAGCTCCTGGAGTCTTTCTTGCCTCCCTCTGGTGGTCGAGGGATGAAGTAAGACGTCTTCTTCACTCTGTCCTTTATCTGACCCTAGGTTCTTGTCATGTGCAAGACGGTCTCTATTGCCTACGTTACCTCAAGACTGGTTCAGACTACAGTTTCCTTAATTATTAACCTTAACATTACAGCAGGTCATTGTTTTAAGTCTGTGTTCTGTGATGGGGAACAGTTACTTCTCCTCCCCAGTCATCCCATACTGACATCAATCACATACATACATCTCACACAGGTTTTTGATGAGGAGGATGATCTCCCGAGTTCAAGAATTTTCCCAATGTGGTGTCTAGAAAGAGGCTTGTTTCTTGAGCTCCACCAATGCTATAACCATGTTCACATCAGAATTGTGGGTTGTTTTCTGTGCCTGACCTCAACCTGTGTGTGAGCTCAAGAACTGTGTCAAGGAGGTTGTTGTCATATTTGCAGAGGCAAGTAAAAAGAGGCAGAAATGGAGAAAAGCAGTTGCTTTCCACAAGTGCATTATTCAGTGAGTCTGTGGGGTGTAAGACTGTGCCCCAGTGATGGTGCTAAGATGGAAAGACTGCCTGGGTTGTGTGGTGTGATTTCCCCATACTTTGGAAGAGGAGAGAGAAAGACTGCAAAGTTATTGTTTCCTAGGCAAAAACCTTTACATTTCTATGAGTCTGCTGTAAGAGACCTGGGTTTACATAGCAAGGAGATGCCCCACCATTTCAAAGTTCAGGGCATAAAGAATTTTGCTCCCAGTGACCCACTGTAGTGATCCTGTGTCCAGATACTGTTGTCAGCCCTGAGAGAGTTCAACTGAGAGGTCAGGACCCTGTGAGGCCACCTGTCATAGCCATGGGAGTGGCTGACATCCACAGGAGGCTGCTGGCTTTTGGGAGCTATTAGAAATTGTCTTGATGCTGTCTCAGAAAAGCAGCCTCTGGGGCTTTCAGCCATGGCACTGGGCAGCCAGTCAAGGCTGACCTTGAAAGGAGAGAGGCCAGGGAAGGTGATGCCAGCCCCTGGGAAACAACAAGCTGAGCCCCTAGTGCTGCCCCTGGAGAGAGAGGAGGAGTGGGAGGAAGCTGACACGTGAACATGGAGCCTTCCAGTTCCCTTTATTGCGCTGGTGGAGTGGAATCAGGGCGAGCATTCAGGGATCGTGTACGGCAGGTCCCACATCCAGGCTGGCTGTGGGAATTCTGTGCCTGACGTTGCAGGCGGGAGTGTTCTCGGATCCACACAGGCCCCGGGGTGCTGGAGCATGTGCAGCTTTCTAGATCATGGGAGACACCTGATGGTTCCTGGCTGGTGGTGCTGGAGCTGCTGATGTTGGGTGCCAGCGACCTCTGGGACAGGTCCAGCACTGCCTGGCTTGGGGTACAACTCTCAGCACTTGGTACTGGCACACAGCTCCTGTCAGGGGGCCTTCTGGAGTGGAGGGGTGGATTCAGGGCCTGACGTTGCAACCGGGAGCGGTTTCGTGTGCGGTTGGGCCCAAGACCAGTGGAGCAGCTGCTGCCCACAGGTTGTGGGGAACTGCTGTGGGATGACCCTGATGCTGCCTGGCTGCTGCTGCTGGGGCTGCTGGTCTCCAGTGAGGAAGATTCCAGAGACTGTCCTGATTCTGCCTGCCTTCTTGTGCTGGGGCTGCTGGTCTTGGGTGCCAGGGATCTGGGAGACAGCCCTGATGGCACCACAGTGCCTGTGCTGGGGCTGATGGTGTTGGGTGCCGGCGGGCTGTGGGAAGGTTCCGATCCCAACTGTTTGCCCATGCTGGGGCCAGCGAGCTCTGAGTCATCCCTGGAGGCTGTAATGGGAAGCAGGACGGTCAAGGGCTCCCTATGCCCAAGGCAGGATAGGCCAGAGCAGTTTCCCCAGCCTTCCTGGAGCAGACAGGTTTTATCAAGCCCATCCTGGGCACCCACTGGGCTCCAGCCAGGGTGCTTTGCCTCTTACCAGTGCCCAGACCAGCACAGCTGTCACATTCCCAGCTGCTTGTATTGTCCCTTAAGCCAGAGCAGCATCTGTGGGTGCCCTCAGCAGCACAGGAGGAGCACAGGAGCAGTTCCCAGGGCCTGAGGAAGCAAACGGGTTCATGGCAGTGAGGACAAAGTGTCCAAAATGTGGGATTATCTGGCTGAGCTCTCCTTCTGGGTCCTTCTGCTTTGAGCCCTTGCCAAGGCATGGATCTCCTGCAGACCCCTGGGGTACAGCTCTGACAACTTACCCCTCTTCCTCTGCCTCCTCCCTGCCTCCTCGAAAAAGGCACTCACTGGCATTACAGTGGCTGTGCCTCTCATATAATTGTTCATAGGCTCTGTGCTCCTCCCATGATGGTCCCCTTTTGGGAAAGGTAGGGAAAATTGATGAGGTTCTGATACCAGAGTGGCAAGCAGATGCAGATGTTCCTGCTCTTCCCCTGTGCCATTTCCAAATCCTGTGTGAAGCTGAACCCCAGACTCATGGGACAGTGCAGGTTCAGGACTGCTGGGATGGGTTCTGGCAGGGCACAGCATTTGCACCCTCCTGTGTTGTGAGCTGTGAAGAAAAAGTACCAACCTCCTGGGGATTCGGATCCCCATGGTGAGCATTTCCATCAGAAATCGATACTCATTTTGACAATGTGGGCAGCAGAAGATGGAGAATCCAGAATGGATAGCCTGGTTCTGGATACAATCCCTGTGGAACCAGGCGGTTTTGCACGCTGGGCACACCATTGTATTGAAAGTCTTTCTGCCCTCCACAGGCTCCATGCAGATGAGGCATTTGGTATCTGGCTCCGGAGTTGCCTCCACATTCTGCTGTGGGCTGTGTGCAGGGCAGAAGGACCTGAGGGGAAAAGGGATGGGTGAGGTGAGAAGTGCTGGGTTCTTCCCTGGCAGTGGCAAGGAGGAGACAGGAGGTACCTGTAGGGTGTAATGTACTGAGTGACACAGCGAGCCTCCTTGGCACAGGGCAGGTGGAAGCTCAGGTCACAGTCTGTGTCACAGCAGCTGATGGTGGCCCCGCTTTGGTCACAGATGAAGCAGCGCTGGGAAGAGCACAGCAGCCCCATCAGTGGCAGCCTCAGGGGCTCCTCCTTGTGCCAGAGCTGGTTGGAAGGGCTGGACTTTTGTTGCTGGGGCCTGGGCTAAGCTCCAGCAAACCTGGCCTGGCACAAAGCTCCCTGTTTGTGTGAGGCTCTCACCTTCCATGCCGCCTGGTCAATTGTATGTTGGATATCCTTGGGGAGAAGGCCCAGAAATCCTACTTTCTTGTTCCTTTGCGGAAAAAGGTGGTTAGCAAAAAACTGCAGGAAAGAAAAGATGAGGTGCTGATGAGAAGACTGTGGTGATAACTGCCCATTGGAAAGCTGGAGGGAGCCCACAGAGCAACTCACCAGGCAGAATACGTGGGCACAGAGCCCGTATTTTTCAAGTTTTTCCCCGCAGATGTTCGGGTCAGCCTCTGTGCGCTGACACAGCAGGCATTCTGGAAGGGAGAGAGACAATGGCACTGGGAATGGCACCTCTGCAGGGCCGGGGACAGCATTCTGTGGGATTGACCCCAAGGGCTGCTCTGTCCCTGCCTGGCTGGCTGAAGGGCAGGGCTGGAGGCTTTGGAGAGGATGGGACATGGTGGGCACGGCTGTCCCAGCAGGTGCCCCCTGCCCCAGCTGGGCCCCAGCCCTGGCATGGCTGGATGGCTCCTGCCTCCCCTGCCAGCGCTCCCGGCCCTGTGCCAGCCACCCGGACAGCCCCTGTGCCAGGCTGAGCAAGGGGCACTTTGCTCTCACCTGGCTCCATCACTTTGGGGTCTTTCTCCTTCCTCTCTGACATGATGTCTGTCAGCAGTCAGTCCCTGTGCCTGGAATACAGGTCTCCTTCAGGTGCTCCTACACTGGTTCTGAGGAGTGAGAGATGGGTGAGATTGCAGCACGGGCCCAGAGCCCCGAGGTGTGTGGCTCCTCTCTTGCCTCACAAGCTCAGCATGAGCCCCATCCTTCCTCTCATTTTCAGGTTGTGCTGACACATGGCCTGAGCCCAATGCTTGGTGACCTTGGCCCCACAGGTCACAATGGCCACTGTGACATAAGCATCATGCACCCAAAGTATGGGCAGGGATGGTCTCAGCCACCTGCCACCCATTATGCCTTGGAGGCAGGTGAAATCTTACTGGGCAACCTGCTCCAATGGACCCTGCTTGAGCAGGCACATGGACCAAAAGGTCTCAAGAGGTGTCCTCTTGTATGACCTGCAATGTTGTTTGCATTTGTGGTTTCCTACTCAGGGATGTAGTGAAGTTTGTTTACAGATTTCAGTTTTCCTTTTTTCCCAAGGAATTATCAGATAGTAAAAGCTCCGTCTCTTGTGCAAAACAGGAGTCCAGACAGACATCAGGCCAAGGAAGTACAAGATAGAATTAGAAGGAATTAAGGAATGTGGAATGGAGAGGGGGAAAAGACAAACAAGATAAAACTCTTCTTTTCTGACAAATAGTGCTTGTGGGAGCTCCCTCACTCCATGTGCCATTCCTTGGTGCCCAGACCATGGGGTCTGCCCAGCCTCAGGGGCTGTTCAGCCTTTGCCCTGGGGGAGCTTTCTCGGGGTCTCTGAGTGAGTGGCCACCGTCCTTAGGGTCTGCCCAGAGGAGAGATCCCAGCATTTCAGACCAGAATGTGGCTGGCAAAAGACTCTGAGACAGGGGGAGAAGTTTGGGAAGACTTAGATATGAGTCAGAAACTCTCACCCCAAACGCTTTCCCTCCCTGCTCCTCCAGCAGGGAAGTCCCCAAAATCACCTGTAAAGGCACAGACCAGAGTGAGACCTGCTTGGGAGAGGGGCCCTTCTCCTCTTTTTTTTTCACATCTGCCCCTTTCTGGCATCTCTGATGCTCCACTGCCACTTGCAGTTTCCTACTCCACCAAGGCAAGGCTCACACTGACTCTGAAAAGCAGTTTATTGAAGTGGAAAAAGTCCATCTCTGCCATGACTCCCTATCTTAAAGTCCTGCTGCTCCTTGCTCTGGAGCCAGAACATCACTCAAGCACTAAGGAGTTCAGGAGAAAGACGCTGAGTCACCTGTGGCATTTAGGCACTGTACTGAAGTCCTGTGCTGTGCCCTGGCCACCCACTGTGTCTGAGCAGGTGGGATGTGTGAGCCTAGGCCAGGCTCAAAGGTCACTGCTGTCCCCTGTACCAAGGAGCCCAGAATCAGAGGCAGTGCTTCCGATGCGACCTTAGCAATGTGGTGCAGACTGGAAGGATCACAAAATCACAGACGGGGTTGGAAGGGACCTCTGGAGATCATCTAGTCCAACCTCCAGAGTGGGTTGCACAGGGGCCATCCCACAGCTTCCCAAAACCTGAGGACAGCAGCTGCTCCAGCACCCCTGGGCCCGACCACACACATATAACCATTCCTGGCTGCAATCCATAATCCAGAAGTTCCCCTGACAGAAGCCATGAGACAGCACCGAGGCCCGAGAGCTGCATGCCAGGCTGCACCCATCCCACAGCTCTGTGACACCCAACAGCAGCAGCCCCAGCACTGCCATCTAGCTGGCATCAGGATTCTCCTGCAGCTCCACAGATCCTGGAGCACCACAGCTAGGAATCCCCAGGAGCGAGAAACTGGGCAAGGAAGGCAAGAAGTTGGCATGGCTGAGTAAAAGCAAATGCACAGACAGTTGAAGCTGGGACAGGTGACCTGGGAAGAGTATAGAGATGAAGGGCAGTTGTGTTGGGATGGGGTAAGGAATGCCAAGGCAAGGCTGGAGGTGTTCAAGGCCAAGTTGAGCAGGGCTTGGAGCAGCCTGATCTAGTGGAAGGTTGGACACACTTCAGTGATCTCAGATCAGTGTGGGAGGTTAGCAAGGCTTAGGGAGACCACTGATAGTGGGCATGAGGAATGCAGAATTCATGGGCCACAAGGACATTTGGCAGAAGTTCCAAGATAAGGAAGAAACTAATAAACCCAACTCAGCAGCTGTGCTGAAATCAGCTCCCACTGGGCAAAAGGTAATTCTGGAGGAGGGATCTGTGACCACCTACTCACAGACCACCAACTCAAGAAACCCACTGACCCAAAAGAAGAGAAAGACTGAGCATGAGAACTAAATAGCTTGAGAACCTATAGGAGAGAGAATATTTATCAATAAGAGAACTATGTAACTACGTAACTTGCACTAATTCCTTTGCTTGTTACAATGTATAAACAGTGTAGTTTTGGTAGTTGGCATGCTTGATTTCTGGAAACCTTCACCTCCCATCCTGAACAGAATAAACAATGTCTCCTTTCTAAACCACACTCTGTATCTGAGTTTAGAGAGAGCTCTTAAAATCAGCAACAACAGGACAAGGGGGAATGCTTTCGAAGTCAGAGTAGGTTTAGATTAGATATTAGGAAGAAATTCTGCCCTGTAAGGGTGGGCAGGCCCTGGCACAGGTTGGGCAGGGAAGCTGCAGCTGCCCCATCCCTGGAAGTGCCCAAGGCCAGGCTGGATGGGGTTTGGAGCAACCTGGGCTATGGAGAGGTGTCCCTGCCCATGGCAGGGGGTGGCACGAGTTGAGCTTCAGGGTCCCTTCCAAGCCAAGCCGTGCTGTGATTCTGTCTCATCAGCACCCCGGCAGGGTCGAGGTTCCTCGGGCCCAGAGCCCCCTCGGCCACCGCGGCACCGGTTCTGATCCCGCCCCACCGGCACAATAAAGTGCACCGGGAGACTCCACGTTCGTGTGTCGCTTTTCTCCTCCTCCTCCTCTCGCTCCGGGGTCAGCGCTTGGGGATGGGCCGCGGGGGTTGCTGTCTCCGGGGGGTCGGCAGCACCTTCCCTGGCCTCCCTCGTGCGGCCCGGTCCTGGCCGGCTGCCGTGCGGGGTTTCGGCGGGGGAAGGTCACAGGGGCACCCCGAGGGGCTCTCCCTGCCCATGCCCTGCCCCGGCCGGGGCTCCGTGCCCGGGGCTGCCCCTCCGCCGAGCGGGGCCCGCCCGTCTCCCGGCAACGCGTCCCGCCCGCCCGCCATGGCCCTCGCGGGTCGCCGTAGCGGCGGCGGCGGCGCGGCCGGGC
>VXBX01005352.1:219249-268026 GCA_013400415.1 Scytalopus superciliaris
TCCAAGGGGGTCTCGGTGGGGGACAGCTGCCAGACAAAGCTGTGCTGGCCCTGTGGCTGCTCGGCCTCACCGCCTGCCTCGGGCCGGCTCCACCTGAGATCAGGCTTCCCCTGCCGTGTGTGTCCTGCCCTGCCGCTGGAAGCTGCTTGCTCTTGCCCAGTGAAGGGAGTTCAGCCCGTGGCCAGGCTCGGAGCTGGACGTCTTTGCTTCTGTGAATCCCATGCAGATGTGTTTCCCCCTGCTCTGCTCTTCCTCTGACCTGTTGAAAGCAGCATCTGCTCCAACTGAGAAAACACCCTGGCACTGCAGCAGTGCCAGCAGTGCATCTCATATGGTGCCAGTGTGGCCGTGCTGCGTGCTCTGCTTGGGCATTCAGGCTATTTCAGCAGGGCTGGTACCAGGCTGGCTGCCCCTGGGGGGAGAGCTATGGGCACTCCCCACTGCCCTCAGATGCTTTTAACTTGTCCTGACAGAGCTGAAATCACATCTGTCATGTTTCCAGCACTTTTAGGATAGTACACATTGTGCTGTCTGCTCTGCTTTGATAGTAAGCAATGTGTTTCTGTTTTTTGTTTTATCCCTTGTTTTGAGTTCCTGACGCGGGTCATTCAGGGCCTTTGATCCAGGCTGGTGTTTGCTTTGTGCCTGCTATTTTGCTCAGCAGTGCTGCAGGAGAAACACTGAGCACTGCTGCTCCACCGCTGGGTGCTGGGGTGGCCCTCAGGGAAGGGGCTTTAGAAAACCCTTTCCCAAGTCTAGTTGAAGCTTAAGTGATCTGGAGTTGCTGTGGCACTCATGTCACTTGGCAAGGTCACTGGCTTTTCTTGGGTTCACCCTAGTTTCTGCTCTGTATGAGACTGCCAGCAGGCATTTAATTCCTGCAGCCTTTGCTCCTGTTGCATCTCCCTGTTGCTCTGTGTGTCACAAGGTGCTTTCACAGATGGCTGCCCAGGGAACAGGAGAGTCTTACAGTGATGGTTGGCTGTTGGGGCAATCAGAACCAGGAGTGGGGTGTAACGTAACATTTTGAAGCTGTATGGAATTAGACACTTGAATTTACTCTTTTTGTCCTGCCATGTGTCAGATCAGCTCTGATAGCATTCTTTGTACTCTAGTGATACCAGGGAGGCTCCTGAATCTGTAGTCTCGTGGTAGATTTTCACTTCTAAACACTTGTGCCTACTATTACCTGTGTCTGCCTCTGTCCCTGTGACTCCAACACATGGGTCTTTGCTTTGTGATCAGTGATACTCTATTGCAGTCCAGTCCATCTGCATTTGTCTCATTCCTTCTCTCTCTGTTTTGGATATTGGAATAATCTAAAAACCTGTTAAACGGAAGACGAGGCAGGTGCATGTTGCTGTCTTAAAGAACACAGAGTGGGAGACAAAGGCAGAAGTGTCTCATCAGGACATGAGTGGCAGTGTGATGTAGTTACTGGTTTTGGCAGTGTTCAGTGGTGGTAGCTGTGGCCCTGTGCAGGCTGGGTGCTTATGGCTCAGGCTTTTTCAGGCTTATGGCTCAAAGTTTTTCTTTTTTTAAATTGCCTGTACCTGTGTGGTTGTCTGGGGTGTGACTTAATGCATCATCTGCTTTGGGAGGATTTTGAGCTGCTGGACAGGTGGGACAGAGCAGGGTTGGCAGTTAGTTGGTTTTGGGCTCTTGAACAGTGTCATTAGTGCAAGGACTCTGGTTATTTGTTGGTTCATCGCTCTTGTTTAATCGAGGAACATCAACCTCCAAGACAGAGCGAAGTCTAAAGGCAGTGTCCTCTCCATCAGGTTTTGTTCTAGGTGTCTGTCCGTCTTATGCCCACCCTGGAAGTGGTGCCTGTGAAGAATGACGTCGAGAGGTGCTGGGACTGCTTTCTCGAGGAAGAATTACAGGCTCAGCACTGAGCCAGAGAAGTCCAAGGTCACAGGTATGGGCCTGTACGTGCTGTGTGAAAACAGGAGTACTGCACACCCAGGCAACATCTCTCGTTTGAGATCAGCTGCCTTCCAGTGTGGTTACCTTGCTAATATGAGGTGTGGTGGGGCTGAAATTGAGTAAATCCTTGAACTGAGATGAGATTTTGGGAGGGATGTTTCCCTAGTACTAAGGACTCCAAAAAGTCCTGTCACAGAGCATTTTCTTCGGCACAGCGCCCTGCCTTGTGAGGCTGGAGAATGTCATGTTTGTCTATTTGCCATCCAATTTCAGACTTCTCTGGTTTAGGGATTTCTGTTTCCAGGATGAACAGCTTGTCAAATTCTTAATCATTTTCTGGGAAATTCTGGTACCTGCCAGGCAGTCTGTTCTCTCTCAGAGTCACCAATCCAGCACAAGTGTGCTTATGAGACCACAAATCTGGCATTTGAGGGCACTGTTGCACTCAGAAATAAGGAATGCTGCATCAGTGTGACACTAGGGGTTGTTTAGCACAACAAAAGCAAAGGTAAGGCACATATCATTAAGGAGGTCTGTGAGTTAGACAAGATGAACTGCATCTGCAGGTCTTTCCACCTTGGCATCATATCCCAGATATAAATCAGAACATAAGGAATTGCAGTAGGGTTAAGAGGTTTTTTGGGTTTTTTTTGGTTTTTTTAAATGAAATCGGATACCTGCCTCCAGCTTTTGGAGTTACTTTATCTGGAAGTAGCACAGCAAGATTCCTTAGGATGTACTTCCACCTGTGTGGAGCAATTTATAGCCTCCCATTTGCTATCGCAGAGCAGCTCAAATTGGAAAGAGCCTTTGATGTGCAGATGCCCCTCAAAATGCTGGACTCTGGTTCTGCTAGTGAGGTCAGTAAGGTGTTGAATGACTGTGTCGAGCAGCAAATGTGAACATCGTTTTCCCATAGCTACCAGTGTGTTGCCTGTACATGACATTTATGTTTGGGTTTACCCCCCTGCCTCCCTAAGGTTATTTCCTTTCTGTTTTTCACAAGGGATCGTGAACAGCAGGCTCCTGAATGATTATCTGCATCGAGTCTTTACCAATGCTGATGGGAACCAGCCTGCAGCTGCTTACAGGTATCAGACTTCTCATTCCCCAGGTGACAAGTGATGCCACCCCCAGATAAACAGCACTGTGCTGAAAGGAAAGATCTTTTAGTGCCACACAGTGATCTTTGTTAACAGCACAGCAGCACTGTGTTACAGAAATGACTCTGAGGTCTGCTCTTTTAATGGCTTTTTCAAACTGCAGGGCTTGCTAGGAAGGATTCTTCAGAATTTTTTGCATGAAAAATCCCATCTACAAAATCACTAGGCAGAATTTTGGAAATAAGTAGGCATTCACCTTACTGTTCCTGTTCCCCCTTTACATGTAAGGAAGTGCAAAATGCACACATGTTAGGTACAGGAATGAAAAATAGGTTATCAGTGTCCTGTGAACTAAAGGCAGTGCTGTTACCAATACATGCAATAATATATATTTTTCAGGCTGTGAAACTGCTGGTACTTTTATTAGGAATCACCAAGCACAAAATTCCTATTTAGTGACTGTTTTTTTCCTGTTTGTTTTCGGTTCTCCTCCACCTTGTGTCCCAGAAACTTGTAGTGTTGGATGAGAAGGATTTCCCTTGCATCCAGCTCTTTTGCCAGAGGCAAGTCAGACAGGTTCAGGGCAGGGAGAGTATGGCAGAGCGAGGCAGGCCTGTGGCTCCTGCTGGTTGGCAGTGCTGCAAAGTGGCTGGGGTCACATTCCACGGGCTATACTTAGGACTGCCAGCTCCAATGTGAGCTCAGAGCTGCTATAAATAGCTCTTGGCCCTCTGGCTCTTGGTGAGCCGGGGTGATGGTGCGGGGGAGGCAAAGTGGGTCATGTTACTTTGCCACAGGCTCTACTGCCAGCAAGCCTTGGAACGTTCCATCTGCCTGAGCATTTGGGTTTTCAGTATTTCTGATTGCTTTGCCTGGTGATTAATGACTTGAAAGCACAGGACTGATAGTTTGTTGGACAGGTCTCTTTTCCTGCCTTCTGTCCCTTTCCCTGGGCTTGGCTATTTGGTAGAAAGCCCCAGCAGCAGTCGTAGAGGTCCTGAAAATAACATTGTCCATATGAAAGCAACTTTTATCTATGATATCTTGCCTTCAGAGGCCTAAATTCCTCACAGAGGACCTCACTGCAGACATAACTGTCTGTCTCCTGCTTTTCTTTCCTCCTTCCAGAACTCCTCCTCCAAGCCAGTTGCTGGTTAAGTTACTTTGCTGAAGCCACCCATCTCACACCAACCAAAGCCAATTCTATGATTCCACTTCTGTGCATCTTTACATCCATCAGGCTTTCACAAGGTCTCACCACAGTCTTAGGGAAATCCCTAGTCTTGGAATAGTGAGGAGTTATTCCCCAGATGGCTTTGGAAATGGGAAGCAGGGATAGGAACAACTAGTGGCTCACAGTAAAAAGGAGGCTCTTGCGCAAGGAACAGCTAAGTAAACTAGCCTTGAAAGGAGAGAACTGGGGAGGGCAGGAAGTTCTCTAAAACAGTGACCCAAGTGGGGCACACAAGAGATTTTTCAGTATGACACCAAAATGTTTTTAGCTATTGTCAGGGGGTGCTGGACTAGCCTGACCCTTGCCTGAACTTCTCCAACTGCTGCTGTGGTCTGTCTCTCTTCTCTTGTGTTACAATATACTTTGGGGAAAAAACCAAATCCTGACTTATGCCATGTTTGTATGATGCTGACTGCAGCAAAGTTGTGGTCCACAGTTGTTGGTGGTACAGCCAGTTTCTTGTAGCCACTGTACCACATTACAGTTTTCTTACTGCCACAAAATGCTCCTGAGGAGACTGACTGAAGACTGTAAAGATTCTTTGTTAACTACTTGGCTTGTTCTTGCTGTATTTGATCCTTGGTTCATTCATTGCCCCAACAAGCTGGGCAGAAAATTCCTTGGATTTGTGACATGAGGCAGACTGATAGAAGTTCACAGTTCATGTATCACAGTGCAGGACACATGTCTGGGCTGCATCTCTAAAATTTGGAGACAGAGTTTTCTGAAGAGCTCCCGTCTATGTTTATTCCCTAGAAAGCACCTGACGTTCCAGAACCTGCAGGAGCACCTTGAGAGGTTGTTAGCAGAGGAGAATGGCTCTGAAGACAGTCGAGGTAGGAAATTCTGAGTGCCTGTCCAATTTGTGCTCCTGCTTGTGCTGCTTAATTGGGAAGGACAAGTTGTACCTTGAAAGGCAGTTCCCTGACTCGAGTGTTGTTCTGCCTTCCTGTGCTCTAATTTATTGTGCCTTTAAATCCAGCCTGTGTGGGGCTCATCAGCCAGCCCCGGAGCAGGTCTGTTTGCAAATGGAGGGGGCAAATTTTCAGCCAAAAATGCCATAAAAAGTAGTTTGGGGTTAAAATGGAGGTATTTTACTGATAATGACATGCAGAGCCATTGCTTTGACCAGCAGTATGCAGTGCTATCCTCAATAGGAACTGCTGGGGCTTGTTGACAATTTTTACGTACTGATCTCCACCATAGGGATTAATTTTCAGCCTCAGGCTGTTGTCTGTGTTCTTACCAGCATCTGTTTCCCTGGGTGAGTCAGGATGTGACAGGATACAACCTGACTCCTCTCCTAGAAAGTGGAATTTTTCTTGCTAGCTGCAATCAAAGTGTGATATGTTGGCCAAACATTTTTCACAGAGTTTGATATTTGAATTTTGTTCAAGTGAAATTTTAAGGTGATGTGGAAAACTTAATGTGTGTCCTGAATGCTGCCTAGCTGAAACCTTGTGTATTGCTGTGAAAACTTCCTGTTAAATCTCACTGGTGTCTCCTTTCCTGAGGTTCTCATGGTCCAACATGGGCAATACTATCTTAATCTTGCTCCCCTGTAGCAGAATCGAGATGTTGTTGCAGTCTAGCTGGAGGCACTTGTCCAGTGTACTGTTAAATCCTGCACAATGCTCCCTAACAGGTTTTCTGCAACTCTTGTTTCAGATCAGGTAGCAGAGGGCCGACTTGGCCCCTCCACTGTGGTGTTGGACCACACCAGTGGGTTTGAGGGGCTCCTGCTGGTCGATGATGACTTACTTGGGGTGAGTGTGATGAGAATGGTCTTGTGGGACTAAAAACACTTGGGGCTTCTTGGTTTGTTCTTCATAACAAATTCCTGTCGCTGGCTTTATAGCATGTTGTAAATGGAGTCTGCTCAGAAAGCTGCAGGATCCTGGAGGAAATGAGCTCTCCTGGGAAAAGTTCTAGCAGTGCCACTAAGTCTCAGCAAGCTCTGAGTGGGGCTGTGAGGAAGTGGAAGGATTGCCCTGGCCCAGGGGCTCGCTTGGCTAAGCAGAAGAAAGGCCAGCAGCTGGCTTTCCTGTCCCTCCCTCCATCAGATTGCTGCTTCCTTCCTTCTGGTCTTCTCTAAAGGGCAGAAAGAAGCTGAAGCTGAGGCTTTCCTTTCTCCTTTGTTTCCACTAACACCCTGCTTGCTGCTTAGCTGATGTTCCTCATGCAAAAAGTCAGCTGAAAGAATCCACTGGAATTTAACCCTTTCCTACTGCAGTAATTTCTGCACTCCTTTCACCCCTTCCCTGGGCACAGACATCTACTGCTCCTGAGAACATTCCCTCCTTAATCTATGCCTGGTTTTTTGCCTCTAGTAAAGCAAGCTGCCCTGTTCTCCCCTATCCCATTAACCACCTGCTGTAGCTTACTTTGGCTGAACCTCAGGAATGGATTGGACTGGCTTACCTGTGAATTTCTTGTTCCTACCTTCATCTTCTCTTCATGATCTGTCCCGGGATTGCAAGAGTCAGGACTTAATAGAGTTCAGCTTCTGGACAGCATGCAATCTGCCAGTCCTGGACTTTAGTCTGGACACCTTGAATCTATTGTTTTGTTCTAACTTGTCCAGGATTCAGATGTGTTTCCCATATAATAGTCACTTTTGTGTACACTTTTGTCCTAATTTGCTAGGAACTGTCACCATGTTGCCATTGCACTGTTGCCATGCTGTGTGATTCACTGGGGTTTATTGAATACAGATGAGCTGTGGCAAGGACCTGGATGGTTCTCTGGGGCCAGTCAACTCCAAAGGACACTGGCTGGGATGGGAAAGATATCCTTTCTCTTCCCAACACTGTCCTTGTGACTAGCTCTCCATCTTGCTTTGGCTTTGAGGGCTAGAACAGAGAGAATAGGGAGGGCTGAACAAACTTATCTTTTTGCCTGACTCTAAAATATCTGTTGTTTATTGGTCCAGGTGATTGGCCACAGTAACTTTGGGTCCATCAGGGCCACGACGTGTGTGTATAAAGGTAAGGAGATAAACCAGTGATGCTTTGAGAAAACACCCCAGGAGGACTGTGTGGAGAGTTATACAACTAGAGAGCTCAGGAAATCCTGAATATATTCCAGATCTTGAGCACCCTCTTCCCTAGTTCATCCACTGACTTTTCCAGGACGCCAGAAGGGTGAAGGGGTGCAGGATGTCAGAGTGAAGAGGTGGGAGGGGAATCCTGGGGGTGTCCCAAAGCTCGTTTGTGTGCCAGTTTGTTTCTGTGGGAGCAGTGTCAGGTTCAGCTTCTCTTAACAATAAGCCAGGCAACAGGAACTCACTGTGTGTCACCTCTTTTTCTTCCAGGGAAATGGATTTACGAGGTGCTCATCTCCTCCCAGGGACTCATGCAGATTGGCTGGTGTACTCTCAACTGCAGATTTAATCAGGAGGTAGTGTAACTGCTGCACATGGCACAGGGCTGCTCTCTGTTTCTCCACTGTTTTTTATGTCAGTGTGGAGCATCACACTGGTGCTGTGCTCCTGCCCTGCTGGCATTGTGTGCACTAGAAATGCCAGGTCTGCTGTTTTGAGAGTCTTTACTAGACTCTCTGATCTGTGTTCACAGAATGGTGCATGGTGTGAAAGCCTTGCATGATGGCTGTGTTGCTGTGTTCTTACTCATGTAGCTGCTACTACGTGTTGACTTTTAGCTAGTGTTTTCTCCAGAAACTGTGTGTGTCTGCAGTGCAGTGTCAGGATGGCCCTCAGCAGCTGGTGCTATGGGCTTTTTCGTCCAGGAGAGGCAGGCCCAGGCCAGCTCTTCTCAGGCACTGGGCAGGATGTTTGGTGCTGGAAAGAGACGTCAGCTGCAGACACGCTAACTTGTCACTCTGCAACGTATAAGAGGGGAGGTGGTGGGCATCCTGGAGGGCTGCTTTGACAGAAATTGAAAAAGTGTAGGATGCCAGTACTCTTCTTCTGACCCAGAAATGAGTAGGGAGTGGTGTATTTCTCTGAACCAAAGATCACAGGCCACTGGATTCACTCCTAGAGTAAGGACTTTTCCCAGCCAGAGCATGTGTGATGTCTGCTGGTCTCCCCCTTAAAAGTGCTCTTGCAATGAGAGGGATCTTTTATGCTTGGTCTGGTCTGAGTCTTCTCTTTCCTACTTTGGTGCAGGAGGGAGTTGGAGATACTCCAGATTCATATGCCTATGATGGAAACAGGGTGCGCAAGTGGAACGTGACTACTACCAACTATGGCAAAGTGAGTAGCTGTCCTCCCAGGAATGGGATGGAGAAGGAGAAAGCAGGTGACTCCTGCTCACTGGATTCTGCTGGGCCTTGTGAAATGCCCTCAGGCTGTCCTCCCTGCTTCAGCCTGCTCTTGTGGGGCTGTGTACTTTAGGAGTGCTGGACATGCTGAGTGCTTTGTTCAGCAGCCCCAGCAGACTGATTCCCAGCCTAGTACTGCAGTTGGTCTCTGGAAGGCTCTGGTTCTCTGTAGCACATCAGTGCATGAGGCATTGTTGGGATAAATATACGTTCCTAATGCTAGAGAGGAAAAAAGATCCCGATCAGGGGCTTGATGTGTGACTTCCAGAAGTGACTGAAAATGCTATGTGAGCTGCTGTGAGAAGGAACTCTCCTTCAGCCCTGAATCATGAAGAACTTGTTGGGTTGTAGTCTTTCTTCTGATGTGGAAACACCTTGGAAATATGTTTAACCTTTTCTCTCCCTTTCCTGTAGTCCTGGGCAGCAGGAGACATCGTCAGCTGTCTGATAGACCTTGATGAGGGCACCATTGCTTTCTGCTTGTAAGCATCTTATTCCTGTTCCCTGCTTGGTTGATGTCTGTGTGTAACATAAAGGTTTCCTCACTGCTCAGCAGGTTGCTGAGCCCTATTTCTGCCCTCTCCCCTTTAAGTTCCTCAGCAGTTCTGGCCTTTGCTTTTCTGTGTTTTTCAGAAACGATCTGAACGGGTTGTTGGGTCTTCTAAGTTCAGTTGAGAGCATTTGGCAGAAAGATGTTCAAGCTACAAAGTCTGTGTAAAGTTTGACAGGATTTTGGAGGGAAGAGCATCTCTTGTGATGCTTAATGCCACACTTGGCTGAGCCACACTGATGGCTTTTGTGGTCAGTGTAGACCTTGCCTGTCCTGAATTCACAAGGAGCTGTGGAAAGGGTGATAAATCTCCAGCTTCCAGCTCCCATGCACAATGAGAATTGTTCTCTGGCTCTGGCCTCCGACAAGTCAGTTGAAATTAAAAACTGTTAGATGGTCCATGTCATCTCTGATGGAAGAGTACATTAAGAACATTGTCGTTCATTGCCACCAGCATCAAATAGATGAGGCCAAAAAGTCACCTGCCTTTGAAATGTCCTGCTGGTTAGTTATCCCACGGGGATTTGGGTTGCCTTGAAGCTGAGGGGGCTCTGCACGATGTGCAGACTCCAGCACCTTCCTGTGCTGTTGTATGAAAATGGGAATGCCTCTGTGCTTCCCATGGCTGTTACTCAGCAGAGCTGTGGCATTTGCATGTGTGCCAGGTTCAGAGTGACAGGGGGCATGACTGATGTGGCCATGTTGGCAAGTTGCTGATACCTGTATTGCACAGCTGACTTCAGACCCCTCCTGCTGTGACTAAAATCCTGTGGGTTTTCCTTCTTTCAGGAATGGCATGTCTCTGGGGATTGCCTTTGATAACATCACAAGGGGTGCTGGAATGGCTTATTTCCCTGCCATCAGCCTGTCCTTCAAAGAGTCTGTTGCTTTTAACTTCGGAAGCCGTCCACTCCGATATCCTTTAGGTGTGGGAAGAGGAGGTCTGAAGGGAGAAGAGCCTGTCCTGAGACCATCTTTGGAGGCTGTAGAATATACAGACCTGACTGCAGTTCACTTTCTGTTGTTGGCACTTGTGTGCAGAGCAGAGTCAAGGAGAGAAAAAACAGATACCCCCTCAGCTATAGCAGAACTGCAGGACACAAACATCAGTTTCTGAAATGAGAGTTGCTTTCAGCTCTGAGTCTACAGCTACTGCTATAGCTGGGGGCTGCCTGTTCCCAGGCACTCAGATCTTGCTTATCATCCATTTAGAAGAAACTGTGGTTTGATTTGTGATTGAGGTGTG
Organism: Scytalopus superciliaris; assembly: GCA_013400415.1. NCBI lineage: Eukaryota > Metazoa > Chordata > Aves > Passeriformes > Rhinocryptidae > Scytalopus > Scytalopus superciliaris. The sequence goes on from VXBX01005352.1 coordinate 229,596, forward strand.
CGTGGGTATAAAGTAAAATAGACACACAATCTTTCCCCGTGCACAAACAAAAGAAGTCCTGAAAGGATCAGATTGCATTTTCCCTTAACACTCACCTACTTATCCAGTGGAAGGTTACCGGCCCTTGCAGGATCCTCCTGTGGCAGACTTGGTGAAGGCTCGGAAGCTGCTGGGCTACTTGAAGAATGTGATCCATGTTGGAATAGATGTGACGGTAGGCTCATGGCACTGGGGGGATCTGAGGGGCACCACGCTGGGAAATGTGGTTCTGCTCTTCACATGCTGCCAGCTCGGATGTTTCCATGCCCCAGAGACTCCAAATGCTTGCATGCTTTTGCAGGGGGTTCGTATGTCCCTGGAGCTCTTGCAAAATGGGCTTCCTAATAGTTCCAGGACTTAATTTAAGTCATGCTGGGCTTTGTTGTTCTCAGTCTTATGAAGGTTCATTGCCGGTATTCAAGAAGTGATGTTTGTCAGGGTCAGAACTTCTGAATTTGATTTTGCACCCTTGAAAGCAGTTTGTTCATATCCTAAACTTTTTACTGATGTCTGGTGGAGTGATGTGGTGAAATTCTGGCAGGTCTGCCTTGGGAACTGTTTTGGCTGTGTAACTATTTGCTGAAAAACGCTATTTTCCACTAGAGTGAGAGATCTGTTTATGCCCAAAACATAGGGAATGCCATCTGCTATGGTCTTGGCTTGAATGGAGGCCTGCTTTGCTAGTCATCCTCTTCTGTAGGGGTTTCCATTTACAAATTATGCAAACTTAAACTTTTTTTCGAAAAACATTGCCGGAGTGCCTGCATGTGGCTGATAGTGATATCTGGACTGCACTACAGCTTTCCAGAGGCATAGGCCTGGCTTCTCTGCCATGCTAAATTCTCGTGTTCAAGGTTTTTACTGCAGTCAGGCATGGAACAGCAAACAGTGGCTGCTCCAGGCCTCTGGTTCATTCAGTCATTGGTGTAAGGGTGGATTGAGTTGGATCCAAGCCATGTGTTTTTCTGGGTTTGTCTTTGCAGGAGGGTAAGCTGGTGGAGAAGGACACATCCATGTGGCAGCTGCAGGGAGAACCCACAGTGCTGATTACGTTAGCTCACATCTTCAATTATTTCTCCCCTCTCATGGTGAGTTTTGCCTGCCCCTTACAAGCTTCTGTAGGGCTTGTTTTTGCTCTTGCAAGGCAAAGTAAACCTCAGCTTTCTTTGGGAAGTGACTGTGCCATGGTGGATTGTTGACCTGGCTTTCTGTCTGCAGTGCAAGGTGTACCTGGTGGAGGATGTGCTCATGACCTTCCTGTTGAGCATCCTTGAACGAGGAGGGGCGGTGGAGGCCCACCCTCTTATTCAGCAGCTACTGGATCTCATGTGGCTTCTTATGGAGGTGAGTTGTTAGGATGCTGGTTCTTCCCTAGGGATCCCAGGGAGATCCTGGGAAGGGCTGAGGAGCCTTCTCTAGAAAATGATGGTAGTGTTCAGGTTCTTTCCCCTCTGGTGACAAGATCCCCCTTTTTTTGTGATAGACCACCCTCTCACCTAGCTCAGCTGGTGAGAGAACTGCTTCACACTCAAGGAATGAGGGTTAAATGCAGAGAAATTGGTAATGGTGAGACTGGCATTGAGTTAAGAAGTAATTTCTAAACTTCTACTGTAAAGGAACTGGTAATAGTGAAGAACTGCCTGCTTCTGGAAACATCTAATTTATCAATAAGAAATGGTCTCCTGGATGTTATTAATGCTAATATGTCAGTCAAGGTGTTAAATGCTGCTGTGTATTCCAAGAGATCGACTGAGTATGCAGGAGTGGGGTAGAAGTGGACAGTGCACTCTCACTACCTTCAGCACTGCAGGGGGAAAGCCTCCTCTAGCTTCCCTTCCTGCCCATGCTTTATGAGGCCACTCCTTCCTGAGACTCTTAGTTTGAGGCAGCCTTTGCTTGCCACTGGAAAGTTGCTGCTGGAGTGCTTGTGTGGTTACACACAGCCAGTCACTACCAGGGATGTGCTTAGAGACAGCACGTCTGCCCTTTGGGGTAACAAATAAGGGCACTGGCCCAGCCAGCTGTCATGAGAAGTTTAGTTGAAAAATGTCATGACTCTGTCAAGCCCACCATTCTAGAAGTGAAGCTGGACACCCTGGTAGGACTACTGTGTTTGCAGAAGAGTTGGCTGTCATCCTGCTGCTTGGCTCTGAGTTGGACTCATAAAGACAACTCGTCCATCACCACATTTACGCAAGAATAAGTTCTTTCCTTTCTGGGTTGCTTCTGCCAACACTGGGTGGGTTCAGGGGATATGAGAATGGGTGACTGCCAAACAAAGGCGGCCTGGGACTTTGGCTTTTTGTAGATGACTTTAGGGTTGGTTTTACTAGTGCAGAAACTTGTTTCTGTGTAGCAAAGTGATGGCACCAACTTCTACTTGGACTCTCTCCAATGGAATCAGATGGACACTGTGGGTTCAGAATACCTGCTTTTTCAGTTCAGAAATGAATGCTTCCTTCCAAGGTCACACTCTGAGAGCTATAGGGGTTCTTGGCTCCATGTTGTTATTCTTCAATGTGTTTTTTGTTTTCTCAGGAGTATGAAGTGCATGAGTGCCTCAAGCAGCTACTGATGTCCCTGCTGCGGGCTTACAGGTTCTCCCCCATCATCCCAGACCTGGGATTACAAGTGAGTTGCACTTCTGAATCCCCAGGAATCTGTGACTAGCCAACTTCTGTTATGTCCCCTTGTCCAAAGGTACCATGGTGTTTTGGATTTTGCAGTTGTCTGATCCAGAGATGGCAGTTTTGTCACACTGTAGCTATTGGAGAGTTGTGTCATCTGCAGATGGAATCACTTTTGCTTCTCCTGTTTCCCTAGATTCACTACCTCCGGCTCACCATTGCAGTCTTGAAGCATGAGAAATCCAGGAAATACCTACTCAGCAATGTTCTGTATCCTTTGTGTCTCCTCCTGTCTCAGTTTTCCCTTCCCTCAATAGTGCAGCCAAGGACACTTGAAGGGTCTGCGGGTCCTGGGAGGCAGAAGCCACCCTGTCTTTGAGAGGTCATTTCTCAGGTCTCTTCTGCCTGACACCATTCTCTACAGAGTCTTGCTTTGAGGAGAGGGAGCAGTGTTGTATAGTTCACAAACTATCAGCTGAGAGGAGCTCATTTCTACCTGACTGACCTCTCTAATATGCCTAGAGCAAAGCCACTTTCAGAACAGTCTAGCTTTATTTTAGCATTTGGGCAGCAGCTAATATGTGATATCTGCATGGGGCTTCTCTTGCAAGAAGGGAGCTCTGGATCTTGCAGTGGTTGTTTGGAAAGGAATCTCTCACTACAGCCCTGGAAACGTGCCCTGTACCTGCTCCCAGTGTAGCTCCTGTGCTTGCTTTAACTCAGCCTCAGTTTTGATGTGCTCCGTTCAGTTGTGTTCTTCTACATCAAGAGCCCGCTGCGGGTGGAGGAGGCAGGTTTGCAGGAGCTCATTCCCACCACGTGGTGGCCAAACCGCTTCACCAAGGAGGTGAGTACAGGCACATCCACCAAGGAGTCTGTAGAAATACTGTGGCCTGCTGTCACCATCATTTTCTGATGAGGAAATTGGATGGCCTGTGTTTCCAGCTGCGTTAGCACTGGTGGGTCTGCAGAGCTGTGTGAGAACTGTAGCTTTTCCATTGCCCTGTCATCTGTTATGTTCCCTTAGAGGGGATGTTTGAGGCGTGGTGCTCAGACAGAAGAGGGGGGGATAGTTGTCTGTGGCAACAGATTTGGAAGGGAACCTCACAGTGTCTAAAGAATTATGGACTGATAGGGGTGTCCTCAAAAGATCTCCTGCCCCTGTTTGTTAGAAGGCTGGGGAAGGTCTGTTCAGGTGTGCTGTCAGCTGCAGTCACACTGGTACATTGTTTCAGGGAGTTTGTGCTCTCCATTTGACAAGACATTTTCCCTGTGTAGGTCTCTTCCTAATCAGTGTCTGTCTCCCAACCAGGGCAAGGAGAGTAAGGAGGTGAAGGAGGAGAGTGCTGAGGAGAGACTGAGGCGCCGGGCATATGAAAGAGGTTGCCAGCGACTCAAGAAACGCATTGAAGGTTTGTGAGGAAGGAGGGACATTGCCAAGATCCCACACCTTTTGTGCAGCCGAGAGGACTGACTCTTGAGCTGTTTCCAAGTCCACTTCACTACCTGAAGTCCAGCTGTGTTCCTGCCAGGACAGGCTGTGCTGCAGGAGTGAGAGCCAGCCACACTGCTGTCTGGTGGTGGGTTAGGATTGCTGGGATCCCACTGCACAGACCTGCAGCCCCCCATCATGGGGCATGAGCAAACCAAAACTCCCCTTCAGGGGCATTGTTTGTTACCTGTGGATGAATTTGTTGTTACATGGTGAAAGAGAAAATTCTCATTAGCTTTCTGCCAGCACTGGTTTTTCCTGGCCCCCTCTGCTGAGGAGGTGGCCTTTCTCCTGGGGACAGGCCACTGCATTTGGGATTAAGAGGGGTAGTTGCACTCCAGTGCTTGTTTTCTGATGGCAGATGTATTGTCCCCCTTTTAGTGGTGGAAGGTCTCCAGGTGCAGATTCTGAAGCTGCTGCTGAACAACAAGGACAGAGGAGGGGTAAGTGCTCTGTGCATCTCTGGCAATGGTATCTCCACGTGATGGGCCTTGTAAGGCATAGATTTACTACCTGGTTTTCCTTCTGCCAGGGAGAAGCCTCCAGATACATCTTCCTAAACAAATTCCGCAAGTTTCTTCAGGAAAATGCTAGCAACAGAGGGGTAAGTCAGAGGGCCAGCCCTCCCATGAGCCTCTGGCACCTTCGGGCTGGGGACTCTGCTCCTTTGGCTGGGCTGTTTCCAGCAGTTGATCCACTGAGGTCTAGATATGGCAGGGAGTGAGGAGGAGGGAGATCTGAGGCCAGAAACCAGGCAACTTATCCCAGTCCTATGCAGTGATTTATAGGAAAGTGGATTTTGGGGACAGTCCTAGGTGGGAGCTCAATGTCCTTCTGTAACCCTTTGGGGAGCATGGCGTAGGGTGCTCTGCCACAGCAGAGCTTTGTCATCCTTTTCACTGCCTGGGTAAGGACTGTTCTGGTCCTGGATCAGGCTGTTGGCCTGCAGCTTTGGGAGGTAGGCATCCAGTGTTGCAGGAAACCCTTTCTTGACCTGCATCTCAGTGTTTATCATCAGCCCCATCTTTGGTGGTGGAGCGTGTGTCCTCCCTCCTCCTCTGTCAGACCAGCTTGTTGTTTAAATGCCCAGGACTTTCTGGAGGTGGAAACTGCTGCCTACCATTAGGACTGGGCTCTCTACCTAGTTGGAAGCTAGAGATGCTAGTAAGGCTGAGAACACAAAGTTTCTGCCTCGCCCGTGTGGCCCCTGGGACTGAGATGCACTTTCACACCTGCCCTGATGGTTGGACTCTCATTCTTGCCCTAGAACTTGACTGTGCTGTGCCCACCAGAGTACATGGTGTGCTTCCTGCACCGGCTCATCGCTGCCCTGCGCTTCTTCTGGGATGGACACAAGGCAAAGACCCCAGCTGCCCTGAGCAGTGAAGGTGAGGCCTGGGGGAGAGGCTTTGGAAGCATTGCTGTGGTTTAGGACAAGGTGTGTTTCTCAGCAGTGGTTTCCAGAATGCTGGAGGTTTTGTGTTTCTCATGGGTGCTTGAGCCTTCTCTCACCCTGTGTTTGTAGTTCCCAGTCACCCTGGGAAGTTCTGTGTGCAGATCTATTCCAATTAACATCCAGACCTGAGATTTGCAAAGGGGCACCTGTGCTATTTGTCAACTCCCCCTCTCTGCTCTGGAGCCAAGTCCAGTATTGATTATGAGTCTGTAGAAGTGCAACTCAGTGATCCCATAGTCGAAGTTTAGGGAAAGGTACTTATCTGGCTTTGTGGTTCCCAAACTGTGGGATCCAGGGGAAATCAACTCAGTGCCAATTTTTTTCCCACCCTTAAACCCCACCTTGCCTGTGCTTCCATGATCTGCTTGGCATTTCCTTTTCTTACTTTAGATTGACCCTTTCTCTAGGCTCAATAAGTGACTTATAATCCCTGTGGGACTAAGTGACAGAGCTGGAGTAGCCGGGTGGAGAGCTGCCAATTTTCATGGAGGAAGGAAGTGCTGGGAGGCTTGTTTTTGATGGCCATTGGTTGCTCCTGTTTCTGCATGGATCTAATACTTGCTCCATTGTGGGAATCACCTCTGCCATAGTGGCTCCTGCTTTTATGGCAAAAAAACTTGTTGCTAAATGTGAGTCTAGGCTGGGCCCTGGGGTCTGCCTTAGGAGGCCACACGTGTCTGTGTGGATCTTGTGTATGGGACTTGTGAAAAAAACCCAAATCTTCTCTGCTTTAGAGGCGTATGTCCCTCCTCAACTTTTCTATAATGGGAAGGTGGACTATTTTGACCTTCAGCGACTTGGAGGACTCCTGTCTCATCTTAAGAAGACTCTGAAAGGTAAGTGCTCCCATTTCTAATACCTGTGTCCAGGTCCTGGCTGGAGTTCACCCAAGAGACATTCCAGGGAGAGAGCTGTGGGTAATGAATTTTGATTAAATTTGAGGAGAGGAGACTTGAATTTTAATGAGGTGCAAGTTACTCTGAAGAAGACACAACTCCTCTTGGGTGGAGTGTCCTTTAAGTTAACATTTACTCTTTGTATCACTGAGTGGGGCATGTGGCAGTCGGAGGGAAGGGGTTAGTCTGGGAATATCCTCTGGTGTGTTGCTCCTGCTGCACCACAGCTGAGGGCTGGGAGCTGTCAAAGCACTGACCATCAGCCTGGCTCTGCTGGGCATGAAGGATGTCCAGAATTTACTTGCTGTACTACTCTGGACAAGGAGTAGCCGCCCTGTGTATGTACTGCAGCTGAGTGTTTGTATGCAGTACGCTACTCTGGCAATAAACCTCCAAAGCCTCATTTGAGGAAGGGTTAGAAACCCTTTGGCATTCTGTTGGAATTGGTTTGTCTCTCCTTCTGCTCAGATGTCTCTTCTTCACCAGGGTGTTTGCAAGATTAGGACCATTTTCTCTGTCTCAAGTTGATCCCTAGTTTTTTCAAAATTAGGTTACTTAATTTAAGAACTACATAATCTCCTCTAGTCTCTTACCAAAGTATCCTGGACAGCTTTAAAGACAGAGCTGTGGACTAGAGATGACATTTTGTACAGTGTAGCCATCAGCACAGCCTTTGTCTGGCCTGAGGTTGTTTCTGGTCTGAATCTCAGTCCTAGTGACATAGAGACGCATTATGGGACAGCACTGAAGAGCTGGAAGCTTAAAAAGTGGTGTCAGGCACAGAATTTCCTTCCCTGCACTATTCCAGTCTGGCCTGGTTCCTTAGTTACCCTGTTTATAGCTGGTAGGACCATGAGCAGAAAGGGGTCCTGAGTGAGCAGCACCCGTCACTGCTTGGTCTCTGTGAGTAAGGGCAGACCTGTTCCACGTAAGGAAGCTGGGGGAAGGTGACTTTGTTCTGATACAGCTTTGCTGGCTGCTTCTCTATTGCCGAGAAGCAGGAAAGGGGATGAGCTGCCTCATGGGAAGCAAAGGGTGACTCCTGTGTTCACAGCTGCTTTGGTGTGCTCTCTGCAGATGATCTGGCTGCAAAAGCCAATGTCCTGATAGACCCAGCAGAGCTGCAGGCAGTGACTATGGATGATCTTGATGAAGATGAGGAATCAGCAACGTCAGCTGCACAGGTGAGTTGTGTTATTCACCTGCAGGGACCGTGATGCTGGGGCAGCGAGTTCAGCCTCTGGCTAAAAAGGCTTTGCGTTAGAGGAAGACAGTGTCTGGGCCAGGACTGTAACCAGTCTGTGGGCAACTAGATAAACTAGTTGCACTTGTATGAGAGTCACCAGAGATGAGCAAGGTCCTGAATGTTTGAGCAAGGTCCCAAGTTTGAGCAGCTGTGCTTTCTCACTGCTCAGTGATCTGAATATGCCCCCTTCCCTCCATGGCAGCTCACAATGCTTGCATTCAGAAGGGTGCAAGGCAACCGCAGGCAGAGCAGCTCCTTGCTGTGCAGAACTGCTACTTTTGCCTGGCACATGCCCCAGAGGAAGGACTATCCATTTGCTACCCTGGCATTGCTGGCCCAGCCATGTTAGGAAGGCTGTCTGCTCATCTTTCATGGCCACTGGACATCTATACCAACAGCCTTGCAGGGACAAGGGAGGAACGGCGGGCAGCCAAACAGCTGGAACTGTTTCTCCCTTCATTTCCTTTCAGTCCCAGCGTCCCTCTGCTGCCCTGGCCATTGGTGGGGCTCTGGCCAGGCCGGGCTGGCTCAGCTCTCCCACCCTGGGCCGTGCCAATCGCTTCCTGAGCACGGCAGCTGTCAGCCTGATGAACCCGCGGCGGCCGCTGGGCGCCCTGGAGAAGGTCAAGGTGCGCACGCTGAGCGTGGAGCAGCGCACGGAGGAGGACAGTGAGTACTCTGCCCTGTGCACCCATGGCCCAGCTGGTCCCTGGCAGAATGGCATCTTCCAGCTTCCAGTACTCCCAAGAGGAATGGAATCTCTTTACTGCCAGCATTGCTCCTGTTCATTCTCAGGACGTGCTGATGCTCAAAAGTCCACAAAGACCCAAAAGACCCCTTTGCTATCCTGAACATGATATGGGTGGTGCTGTCACTCTCTGTGTGTTAGGAGATGCTGCCTTGGTTCTTGCAAGTGCAGTGGGACTTGGCAGGGAGGTGGTTCAGAGGCAGCTGTGGCCATGTTTCCTCTGAACACAGACCAGCTGGAGGATGGTGTGTGCAGCAGCAGTGCTGTTGCTGTTACACTGGACCATGCAGACTCTCTAAAGCACATACAGGAAGTCAAACTTGCATGGCCTGGGTCTGTCTGAACAGAATATCGGTCAACCCGATGCAGGCAGCGAGATGGAAAGGGTGTGTTAGTGTATCTAGTGAATCATGTGGGCTGGCAAGGAGCACTGTGTTACAGAGGCACAGTGGGGCTTTGGCTTCAGAGAGGTGCATGCAGAAGCTGAGGTGCCAAAGTGCTGTGCTGAGAACTTCTTTCCTGTCTTGGGGATGCGTTGCAGTTGAAGGCACCCATGGAAATGAGGGTCTCTTACTGGGCAGACCCCCAGAGGAGCCAGACCAGCCCATCACTGAGAACTCCCTTCTGGAAGTCCTGGATGGGATAGTGATGATGTACAACCTCAGTGTCCACCAGCAGCTTGGGAAGGTAAGCAACATGTGCTGTGTAGGAATCCATTCCCCCAACGTCCAGGGCTTCTATGCTGACTTAGTTTTCTGCTTATTTAGTGACTGTGGGTGCCCTTTCCTTCTCCCAACAGATGGTTGGTGTGTCAGACGATGTGAATGAATATGCCATGGCACTTAAAGACACAGAGGAAAAGATCAGCCGCTGCCCAAAGAGAGTAAGTGTCTCTGGACTCCCAGCTTCCTTCTCTGATAGAGTCTCAGTTTATGACAAAAAGGGTGAAATGGTGCTGCTCACACTGGATGAGTGTCTGCATCAGATGGAGGAGAGCTGAACCTTTCTGTGGAGGGAGTGGGAATCAGTGCTACAAAAACCATCCACAGAAAGACTGTTGTCCTGTTTCCCTCCTGCCAGTGCTTCCTAGGTAGCCCCAAGGTGGTATTTGCTTTTGCATTGTTTGTCCAGCTCTGAAAAAGGATGCTATAAACAGCAGTGACATCTGCCCTCACATCTCTGCACTCTTTTCAGAGGAGAGATATCCACGAGGAACTACTGAAGAGCCAAAAGGTCTTCTCCGAGAAGCTCAATCACCTAAGCCGACGCCTTGCTTGGATAAATGTCACCATTTATTCAAAGGTGAGAAGAGTGTAATTCCAGTAGCTCAGAGGAGACCAATGTCCTCTGCATCTGTGCTGCTTGGCTCATGTATCACAAGTGTGGTTTTCCCTGGTGTTGAAGCAATGGTGATGATCTTTGGGGCTTGTTGTCCCTTCTTGTGCATCAGAGACTCCTGTCTTGGGCTTGGTTCTATAGTGTTTGTTAGGACAACCCTGTCTGACCTGAGCTGTGCATGGTGCTGTGGGCTTTCCCTTAGGCCCTTACAGAAACACTGTTTGGGTCTCTGGATGGATCCATTGTCATGCTAAGGGCAGATGCTGCCATCCCTCAGGAGCGTGGTGTCACCTTTCCTGTCACCTTTCCAGATGAATCAGCAGCATCTGGGAATGAGGGTTACAGCCTTCCCCACTTGTGCTGCTGTCCTGGTCTGCACAGCACACGGGGAGAGCAGCTCAAAAGCTGGCTGGGGTGTGGAATGTGCCCTGGGAGCACAGTGAGATTGCTGTGGAGCAGAATGTGGCTGCACTGAGGAGCCTGTGCCTGCAGGGCTCCATCTCAGAGCCATCCTGCTCTTTCCCAATGAAGACACCCGCTGAGTGGCTCCTGTGGTGCTGGGAATTGTGTGCACTGGAGGGGGACACATCTGTATGAGTGTTGCAGGCACTGCTGCTGCTGGAGAGAAAGAGCCTGTTCTGTGTACAGTTGAAGTTCCCCTCTGTGCTGTGTCACAGCATGGCAGAGGCTGCTCCTTCCTCAGGGGAATTAGTCACTGGTTTATTCTGAGCTGAGGGATTCAAGGTTAGACAAAAGGGAACACTACAGCTTAAAAACACTCTAAATTTTAAAGCATATAATCCTGCCTTCAAAACATCCCTGTGGGACTTTCGGCTTACTTTATTAGAACACTGTATTTATCCATCACACTGGAGGTAATCACATCTTTGTATCCTCTTGGTGTAGGCTTTCTTCAAGCTTGGCAATACCTAAAAAGATGTTTTCAGGTTATCAAGTCGTAATAAAACCAAATGCTGCCTTTTTTTTAGCTTAATGTTGTCTGCACAGTTGCTTTTTATCCTGAAAGCAACAGTTTGGCTGAGATGTGTATTGGTGTCAGGATAAAGATGTCTTTTAATCAGTTTAGTTGATTTGCACTAGTTCAGTCTAATTTACAGAACAAACCCATGAAAATCTCCCAAATATGGTAGCAACATACTTTAGAAAAGCCACTAGGCAAATTAAATCCCTTATCTGCACCTCTGATTTTATTTTTTTCTTTCATTAGAAGTATAAACCTTCTCCATCTATTTTTGTGCAAGTAGCTATTGCTTATGCATCTTGGCATTGCAGAACATGAAATAATAGTTTGTCTTTTTATGGCTTTGTTGGCGCTCATTTTTATAGCTTAGAGTTATGTAGATTCCCTTAAATTTTCTGTTTTTAATTTAGGACCCCCTGAGTTTTATTTAGGGAAGCAAGAGGCTGATGTTCCTCAGGATGGTAAATCTTGTTGAATGGCTGGCACAGAACCTGAAAGGCTGTGGCTGCCTATTGCAAAGATCTGAGTTGGTGTCAGCTTTCAGCCTGTTCTCATTTAATCCCTACAATGGACCAGCTTTCTTTCCAGCAGATTTCTGCTGGGGTTTCCAGTGCCTGCTTTCCTTCAGCAGTGTCCTTGGAATCAAAACTCACATGCTTTTATTGCCACCAGGCTTGTGTGGTTGGCTATACCCTGGCAAGGAGTAGGGCTTGCAGGGTCTGAATGCTCAGTGAGTCAAAGCCATTACATTGATGACAGTCATGCTTTGAGCTTGAGGTTGGTGTGGAGATCTCAGATTGTCCCTTCCACCTGATGGTTCTGTGGCTTTATGAAAAGACCAAATGGCACAGATCTGGTTAATGAACTTAGAGCAGCAGTTTGAGGAACATCTCTCTCAGATGTTTCTGAGGGCTAAGTACTGTGCTGACTGTTGTTTCTCCAAAGAGAAGCTGGACAAAACTCAATGGGGATTGTTGTGTTCTTCCTGGGCAGGAGAAGATGCAGGATATCTACTGGCTGCTGCGGGTGTGCATCCGCACCATCGAGCACGGCGACAGGACAGGCTCACTTTTTGCTTTCATGCCAGAGTTCTACCTCAGCGTGGCTATGAACAGCTACAGTGCACTCAAGAACTACTTCAGCCCTGTAAACAGCATGGAGGAACTTCCAGGTGAGGGGATGGGGACACCTTGTTAATTCTGTCCTGATGAAGTCACATCCTTATGGAGAAATAGCAGTAGTTGGGCATCATCCCTTCTGTGTCCTTTCCTCGTTGTGATGTGCTGCACCAGTACACTGTGTGTGCCGTGGGGCAGGTGCTGAGGCTGTTTCCTGTGCAGGTACCCACTGGTGAGCCGTGGTCACTGTGCTCAGACAGAGAGCCCATGCCTTGCCCAAAGCTGTCACAGGGCTAGCTGTAGTGGAAATCACTGGCAGCTATGGACTGTGTTTCCAAGGAGGTATCTGGAATGGGCTGGGATGCTCTAAGATGTGGGTGCCTCAGCAATGTGTGCCACTGCCTTCTAGTTTCTGGGTGGGAGATGTGCCATGAGTGCAGAAATTGGGACTGCTTTCAAATTCTGCTGGGATTTGGATAAGTTCCTATGGAGATGACCACCCACATGATGCCAGGAGTCTGTGTTTAGGTGGATTTCCTCTGGGTACATTCTGTGCTTTCCTGGCTAAGTGACCCTGCTGAGCTTGTAGCAAATAAGTTCTATGCTTTCCAGAGCCTGTGAAGGTAAGAAAAGCTTCTGTTCCCACCAACACACATCCTTTAAGTGAGAGCTATCCCTGCTCTTCAGGCAGCAGTGGAATTGAGCAGTAGTAGATTACTTCAAGCCTGCAGGCTGGACGTGGCTTATCTTCAAAGATCTTCTTTGTGTTACTCAGCCTCTTGTGCACCAGGCACTTCTCCCTTGACATCCGACTCGATTACATGGTTTTATGTCTCTCTGAGTAACTGTTTCAGACTCTGCAGACTGAGGTGAGAGGCTCTTCAGGAGATAATGTGTCTTCCCAGCTGTCTGTTTTGACAACTAGACACACGACAAAGTTGCAGTTAGCTGTAACAGGGATTAATTCCATGGCCTGTACCATGTCCACAAGAGTACTGGGGCCACCACGTCGTTGGTGTGACCCCTGCTCCCTCCTTCTCTTGCAGGCTATGAAGAGACCCTGATGCGTCTCGCTGCCATCCTGGCCAAGCATTTTGCTGACTCGAGGATTGTGGGCACAGGTAAAGCTGCACTCCTCTGCTTTGGGGTGATAGTGTCATAGGTCTGGGCAGTCCCTCTGCCAGTGGCTCACCACACTTCTCTTGGGATCTGCCTGCTGAATCTCTTGGGTGCTCTATGCCTCCACATACAAAGCGAGGCTGGGCACTGTCCTTGTCTGGTCTGTCCTGCCTAGTCCAAGGTTAGATACATGACCCAGGATACCCTTTTGAGAGCAGGACTCATGTCCCAGCTACTTGCATGTCCAGTCTGGAGTTATTCCGTAGCTGCCTGAGCATAAGCACGCTCTCCATGTCAGCTGGGACAGTGTGCCTCTTCTGTGTGAGGGTCAGTCCTTCCCAGCCCCTGGCACTCAGGTGCTCCCTGGTATTCTGTGTGTCCTCGAGTGCCTGGCCTAGTCCCTTCTCATTCCTCCTCAGACATCCGGGACTCCCTGATGCAGGCATTGGCCAGCTACGTCTGCTACCCCCACTCACTGCGTGCTGTAGAGAGGATCCCAGAAGAGCAGTAAGTGCTGCCCTGCCTGTTCCTGGGGGCTGGGGCAGTGTTGGGGTGGTGGCAGGGCTGGGTGAGGGAGCAGGTGGGCTGCTAAGCACCGCTGAGGGTTCAGGAGCTGCAGCGTGGTGCTGGAGTTGATTTGGATCCTTCTGTCACCCTTATACCAGTGGTTTTGCCCTGCCCCAGCTCCATGGGTTCTGCTGTGTGTCCTGTTCCCAAAGCTGCAGGCTGACCTGTGTCCTTGTCTGGCAGGCGGATTTCCATGATGAAGAACCTCTTGGCTCCCTATGAGCAGCGACCCTGGGCACAGACCAACTGGATCCTCGTCAGGCTGTGGCGGGTGAGCATCCTGCACCCCAGCCCCTCTCAGCATCCAGGGCTCGTGGGACACTGAGCACACAAGCTGTTTTTGAGCCTCTAAGATCTTTCCTTATCTCTTTTGCCAGGGCTGTGGCTTTGGGTACAGATATACACGGCTCCCACACCTGCTGAAAACCAAGCCTGAGGATGCGAGCCTCCCCAGCCTGCAGAGTGAGTGGGGCAGGGGATGGGCACTCAGGGCTGGATAGGTGGTGAGGGAGGACAAGCCTCTTCCCTAGCAGCCATCTCTACTATGGGCCAGGCCAGCTGATGAGATGGCTGCTGAAGTAGGGTGTTCTTAGCCAAATATCCAGGCCTAGTCTTTGCAGCCTCGCTGTCCTCCATGATACATCACAAGGAGGGGTTCTGCCCATCAAGGGAGAGGAGAGAAGACCAGGGCTGCATTCTTACCAGAATTTTACTCCTGGGAGAAGGTTCTGTGATGTCGACAGTGAGAAAGAGTTGTCATGTTTGCCAAGCAGCAGATACCCTATGAGAGGGAGCACGTGCTCATGGAGGCAGAGCACTGGACAGGTTGGCAAGCAGGGGTTGTTTTAACCAGGCATCTCTCAGAGCCTGGCAGAGCCTGTCCTGACTTTGGTACTGCAGTTTGATTCTCAGCACTGTCACTGAACTGAGGGGGTTCCTTGGCTTTGATGCGGCTGAGACAGATATGGGGAGAAGGTACCTTTCTTGAGCTGAAGAACACGTGCCCAGCTTCACCCTTGCATGGTCTGGGCCTGTCCAGATACATTCCTTACCCGCCTCTGCTGTGGAAAAGGCTTTGTGCCTTTTTTTGCTTCTGGAGAGCTGGATGGGGATGGGGGACAGAGGGTGCTGAACCTGCCAAGGGCAGGCAGCACATGGAGGTGTGTGCTGAGCCCTGTCTGGTGAGCTGCCTGTCTAACAGGTCTCTTGTTCTCTTTCTCTCTCCTGCCTGTGGTGCCTAGGAGATCTCTCTGTTGCTAGTTTCCAGAGTAAGTTTATTGTGTGACCCTCTTTTGTCTGGTGAAGTAGCTTTAGAGAGCTCCCTGCTTCCCCTCTTCTGTCTAGAGAGACCCTTCTTTGTGGGCAGAGAGCTTCACACTTGATTGTTTTCCTCAGCTCCATTCCTGGGAGAAGCCAGGAGGGTTGGTTTCTCTGTGGCTGTTTCTGAGGCTGCATCATGGACCTGCTCCTGCACCTGTTTTATCAGGGTTACCTCAAGGGTCAGAGCCCTTCCACAGGCTGTGCCAGCCTTGGCTTCCTCTCTTGTTTGGAGGATGATGGGGAAGCCCTACTACACATGCAGAAGAGACCTCGTGGCTGTCCCCTCACCCTTCCACCACACAACCAAGCTCTTGAGCAGCTGCCACCAGCCCTGTGGGGTGGTGACCAAGATCCCCCTGTCCTGGGGAGTTCTGGGGCAGGAGCAGAGTTCCTGGGCTGTGGAGGCCTCACTCCATACATTGTGTGGCTCCACACAGTCTGAGCCTGAAGTGGGCTGTGCTGGCTACTAGGCACTTGCTCTTGGGATTGCTATTTTAAGGCTCAACCAAATCAATAATGAATGCTGATTTAATTGAAGAGGGACAGGGGACTCAGAGGTGTCCTTGAGATGCTGCCCAGGGAAGGCGAAGGAGATGACCTCCCCACCTTCCCACCCATCATTCTTCACCTTGGTGCAATTTAAGCATTGGCAAGGGACAATGGGACAAACTGCTGAGCTGAAGGAAATTCCTGTTTGTCTGGGTCTACTTCTGCACAGTGGTCTGAAGGGAGCTTGGGCAAAAGCCTCTTCTGTGGTGCTCCAGCCTTGTCCTGCTCTGGGAATGCTTCCTTGAAGGAGTGCACAGGTGGGGAAGGTTTGCTAGTGCTGTCTCACAATACCCACGAAGCACACAGGTCTGATCTCTTATGCTGCCTTTTGCCCCTGCTTACCAATGGGGAGCAATGGATAGCTGCCTGGGGTAGCCAGGGAGGAGAAGAGGCTTAGAAAGGCTGTCTGTGTGCCTGCTTGCTCCCAAGAGTTGTTCCTTACTCCTGCTGGCACCAAACAGCTCAGAATTCTGCCTCCAGTTTGGCTTCTGGGAGTAGATGGGGCTGTGCTCAGAGCTGGGGCAGTTCTGGTCGGCAGCTGCTGCTGGGACTTGTTTTGGAACACCGGGAGCAGCTTGGCTTGTAAGAACAAGAGCTGCAGGGTGGCTTCAGGTTGCATCACAGGGCTCCTCTGCCCCAGGCCCTCTGCCCAGGCACCATGGGACTGTGAGATCACCTAGCTGGGATGTTGTGCAACACTGGCCAGGCAATTCACCCATGTCCCCTTCCTAAGTCCAGCAAATTTCCTAAGGTAAAGAGATCTTTCAGGAAGAGATCCTGCCTCTATCTGACAACACCAAAAGCATCAGCTGGTAGTGGTTGAACTGTCCAAGCCCTTCTGGTGGTGGTTCCTCCAACTCAGAAATAAATCCATCACTTATGATTCCTGATGAAAATCATGGAATCATAGAATGGTTTGGCTTGGAAAGGGACCTTAAAGTTTTAATTCTAATGCCCCTGCTGTGGGGAGAGACACTTTCCACTAGGCCACATTGCTCACAACTCCATCCAACCTGGCCCTAGATACTTTCAGGGATGGAGCATCCACAACTTCTCTGGGCAACCTATGCCAATGCCTCACCACTCTCAGTAAAGATTTTTTTCCTGATGTCTAATCTAAACCTGCTCTCTTTCAGTTTGAAACCATTCCCCCACGCCTAACCTCACCTTCTGTCTCCCACTGCTGCTGCTCTGCCTTTCTCTGTTGGCTTAAAGTGCTTTGCATTTTATTCTTCAGAAGGGCTTGTGTACCAGGATAAACTCATTTCTCGGTCCTTTTCAATGGTGAAAAACGTATAGCCTCTGTGCCTTATTCAGGAAGGGGTTTTGCTTTTCTGTGAGCATTGTGGTTGTTCACCCTTCCCAGGTGCTCAGCATCCCCAGAGGTGCCTGTATCATGCTGACGGGAACCCCTCCCTGCTCTACTGGTCACAGAGCCAAAACTCGCATTAGCTGGTTTGCCAGCACTTTGCTTTGGAGGCACACACGGATCCCAGGTGTGCCCTGGGCTGTCCTGACGCCTTGCACTTGACCTTATTGATATCTCATCCCCTGAATGCCACCTGCTTTCCTCCTGCCTCGCCCTGCAGCCTTCCCTTTCCTCCTCTAAATGCATCTCTGAATGGGCACAGCGAGGTGATTGTAATGCATCTGAATCCTTCCAAAAGCTCAGATTAGCGTTGGGTGGAGCTGCTTTGTGTCTGAATCTGGTCAATTTGGGGCTTTCCCCCTCTGTGCTCACAGCTCTACTGTAAATGCTGCAGTGTCCAGGGACCCCCTTGGGCTGCTGACTGAGAAGTCTCATGATTAGTCCTATTACAGATCTTGCTGGCTCATTAGCAAACTATAAAGCACATAATTACCTTCCTGTAATGAAAGTAAGTGACCCTGCTTCTTTACCATTATCCAGCAGGAGCACTTATTGAAGGCTTCTACTTTGTCTGCTTTATTAATTTTTAGTTCTCTCTAATAACGGGCCTCTGGTATTTAGATTTTTCTGCCGTTACTCTTTCTATTAAATAATTCTGCTAGATTTTTCCCTGTAGTTGAAAAAACTTAGCATTTAACATGGTTAGTTGAGGATGTTTTTTATGTCTTCTCCTTGTATTACCCCCTTTCTCCTTGTTTTCATCTACCACTGGCTATGCTTGATTACATTCACTTTACCGTTTGTATTTTAACTTATGTCTGCTTCATCCTACTCTCAGAGAACCTTTTAACCCAAGTGCTGGCTGGAGCACTGGGGCTTTCTGGCTTCCTGATCATCTTCTTAAAGAACTGTGTGTTTTTACTCACTGTTCCCCCCACCTCTGTTTCCTCTGTTTAACTTATATTTTTGCAGGGCAGTTTCTGTTGTGGAAACATCGGATGTGTCTATAACCGCTGGGTTCCATGCTCTGTTGCCCACATTAAATGTATTGAGGTCAGAATTTCTGGCCTTGGAAAACCACTGATTTCTGTTCCAATGGCTGATGTTTATCTGTCATAATGAAGTCTAAGCCAAGATGGAGTGGCTTTTGTATTAGGTACAAATTTCAGAAGCACTAATGACTATTGCCAGGATCAAGGAAGTATAATCCCATGAGTGAGTATCCACAGCCTCCCTGTGAAATGACATCCTTGTCTGCAGCAGCACATGTGAGGGATGTGTCCCTGCCCAGTGGTACCTGAGGTGGGTGGGAATGCCTCAGCAAAGGTGAGCATCTTCCAAAAGAAAGTGAACACAGGACTAGATTTTTGGATACCACTAATGATTGCACTGTGGAGAACCTCACCTGGAAATTCATGCAAGGGATGAAGCTGCTCTTGCAGTATTCCAGGGCTTGATTCTTATGTTGCTTTCAAAGAATAGCAGTGATCACAGCATCTTTAGATTCAGAATCCTCTTGGGAGCAATAAAAGCCAAGAAAGTCCACCGTTTCCTGGTGTTAGCTTAAAACCTTAAATAAACCTACTTAATGATGGAAAAGTTTGACAAAAGGCACCAGTTTTTAATGCTCTTACAGTCTAGCACAGTCTTTGCCAGCAGCAGGGAAGGCATTTAAGAACTGGAGATTTGGAGCAAACTCACACTACTCATTGTAAAAAGACCATGAGGAAATAGTCATTGGTTAAAAATCAGGATAAAGCAAGTTATTACAAGCATAAGAATATCCTTCAAAAAGCCAGAACTGCCTGTAAATGAGGTAAACTTTGGCTGGGCAATTCATCTTGAGATCTGTCCTGTCTTGAAATGTTGGTAAAAGAGGCTTTGGCAACAGACCAGGAGGACAATACACACAGGTCCTCCAAAGGAGTGGTGATCCTTGCCTGGAACTGCTTTGGTACTTAAAGGTGGAAGAGCATTTTTATGTCAGCACCTTTAATAAAATGCAGTTTTTACATGTTGAAGGGAGGCTGGGGAAAAGAAGGCACAAAAACTTAACCCTACAGAAAAACCTTCTAATTCTGAATGCCTGGGAGAAAAGAATGTAGATGGAATTCAGCATCACCAGATCTAGAGTGGTGAAGTAAGGGTGTGATGTGCCCCTTCATCCATCACTGGCAGAGAAGACAAGGTGGGCTCCAGCACTGACTCCTGGACTTCTCCACTTATGCCCCATGACTTCCAGGTTCCTGAGGGTTGTCCTTGAACTGGCAACCCTATTGTAATCTTTTGGAAAAGAGCAGCTTCATGTCTGGTCCAAGGAATAAATTACACAGCAGCAATTATGAGGAGAGGAAAACAGAACAAAACCAAAACCACATCATGCCTTTGTGCCTATCTGCCACATGCTTGTGGTTTTGATGCTGTGTGAGCTTCTGATTCCACCTCTCCAAAGATAACCTGGGAGGCCTGTCAAGGTTCAGGAAGGGATGGCAAAGGAGACAAGGACGTGACAATTTCAGTATGAGAAACTATTGGCTGGGGCTGTTTCTCTTGGAAAAACTGTCATAAAGGTCTGGAATCGAGGCTAGCTGGAGGAAGTGGCTGGAGAGAAGCATCTCACTCTCTCTCCTACCAGAAAGAATGGGTTACAGGGAATCAATATTAACAAAGTGAGTAGGAGCCAAGCTCCAATCTGAATTCCTCCTACTGCACACACTAAGCTGTGGAATATTGCTCTAGGACATGTTCAATGCTAAAGGCTTACATAGTTTCAGAGGACATTGGGAAAGAAATCCCCAGAAGATCACTTAATAAGTAAAAAGGACGATTGGCTTGGGCAGTCCCTGAGCCACGTGAAACCAAGGGCTGGGAAAGTACTTGTGGGTGGGAGTAGGACATCAAAGACATTTGTTTTGATGAAATCCCTCCCAAAAATGAGCTTTTAGGCAGGATCAAAGCCACGGTGCTGGCCTGCCTAGGGTGATTATGCACTGTGAAACTCAGCACGTGGCCTCCATAACAACAGAAGTTCATTGTATTTGCTAGTGGGTATTCACAGTGTAATTTATCGTGCTCCCATTTGAGATGATGGTTTCCTGCCATCCCTCTCTGGCTTTGCTAATCCCAGCTAGCCGTCTGTCTGTAATCATACCTTGCTTCTTGATCCCTAGGGATGTAATGGAAGTTGTCCTGTGTTTCCTTAGCCAGTGCTGGCCCTTCAAGCAACCCCAGGGACCTTTTGCAGTTACAGCTCAGCTTATTCTTCTGGACACTGCAGTGCTGGTGCTGCCAGTTTCCATCTGCTCTTACTAATAGCTTCTCTTAGAGGAAAATGTAGTTAGATTGGGGTTTTTCCCTTGTAACTGGTAAATCTACTCAAGTTTCTCTTTCCAAGCCTTACAATTTAGCCTGTGTTTTGAACTCTGTTATGCTTCACTTGTAACGTTGAATGTTTGCGAGCCTCTCACTGACAGTGGGTTCTTCTGCTGGTGAGAAGCATCTGTCCTGTTTGTGCCTCCTTCCTTTCCCTGCCCATCCATGAGGGCTGGTGCCCCACAGAGCTTTGACATGTTTCCCAGCTGCTAGGTCTGACCCTGTCTGTGCTCTTGATAGTGAGAAAGCCCAGAGATGATTCGCTGTGTACCAAGGGGATCTGTCTGTGTTCAGGCTGAACCTGACTGGGGCGCATGGGCAGCTCTGCCAGAGCCACCCAAGGGCAGAGCCAGCTCCAGCTCCATACAGAAACCTCTCAGGAGTGGGATTTACTTGGTACCTTCCTCCCCAGATGCAGGCAGACAGGCACAGCCACGTGAGGCCAGGGTGGCTGTGCTGGCTCCGGGCAGCTGCTGCCACACTGGTATCAGGAGCAATTAATACTGAGCTGACCGTGGGTCTCTGCAGAGCTGAGCAGGAGGGATGCTGAGCTGCAGGGCAGTGCTCCTGTGCATGTGGGCAGCAGCGAGCATGGAAGGCTCTTCCCTGGTTAATTCAGGCTGGCATTGCAAAAAAATGCTTGGAGGCCCAACAGGCGAGAGCACTGCTCCGAATAGTCCTTGCACCAGCTCCCAGTGCTCTGCCACCTCTGCTTACTGTGAGGCACAAGCCAACGTTTCCCAAGCCCAGGACTGGTCTCACAGCCTGCCTGTGTTCCCCTCTCATGGCCACTCCAGGACAGGCCACTGAAGCTGTCACTGTGTGGTTTCAGAGCCGTGTCCCTCCACCCTGCTGCAGCGGCACATGGCAGACCTGCTCCGCAGCGACCGTGACCTGGCCCCCAGCTTCCTCAACAGTGTCCTGAACCAGCTGAACTGGGCTTTCTCCGAGTTCATCGGCATGATTCAGGAGGTGGGTGTGCCACCCAGGGCTGTGGGACCCAGCACAGTGAGATTCAAGACACACCTCTCAGGGCTGGGCATGTAGTGGTTCCTGGCATGCGCAGGAGCTGAACTGAGCTGGGGGTCACAGCCATTCTTTTGGGAAGGAGCACCTTTTTAAGCTGTTTCCATTGCTTGGCAGATCCAGCAGGCAGCAGAGCGCCTGGAGAGGAACTTCGTGGACAGCCGCCAGCTGAAGGTGTGTGCCACGTGCTTTGACCTGTCGGTGAGCCTGCTCAGGGTGCTGGAAATGACTGTCACGCTGGCACCGGAGATCTTTCTCGACTGGAACCGCCCGTCGTCAGAGCTGCTGCTTCGGAGGCTTGCCCAGGTATCAGCCTGTGTGAAGAAGCAGCATCTGGAGAGGCGTGGGAGCCCCTCTCCCTTCTCTCCAAATGGGAACTGGGGGCTTCTGCAAGTGCTGTAGTACTTAAAGCTGCTACAGCAAACCCAGCTGCTGCAGAACAAGAGGTGTTCCTTAAAATGTCTACATATCAACTGCTCCCCTTCTTTGCAACTGCTCTGGCAAAGCTGATTTCTACCTCTGCTGGGAGGGAGGATGATGGCTACTTAAATCTTCCTTTAGAGAGTCTATGGCCAGTAAATGCTGCATTCTCCTGTGCTGAGCAGTGCCATGAAATCTGGAGAAGAGGTGTGGTACATCTGAGCAAGGAGCTGTGGGCACTATACCTGGCTTCAGAGGGAACACACTCCAATGTTTTGGCAGGCATCTTGGTCCTTCATCCCTCAGTCCTAGAATATATTACTAAACATCTCCACTTCTTTGCCAGGGTGACTGGTACAGCCCCATTCCAACCTACACCTCTTGGACTCCAGTAAATTAGTTTCATTTCTAAAGCATGATAAATCCTGGAAAACCTGAGGACAGGCTGTTCTTTTATGATCTGGACTGGTGGGGGGCAGTTATATGTAACTTGCTGTATCCCAGGAGCTGAGACTCAGGGCTCTGAGCAGATGAATCAAAACAAGATATAGTGGGGTCTGGTACAGCAATCATGAGGGAAGTGCTCAGCTTGGGATCTCTGTAGGGATCACTGTGTGAGGAAGAAAGTGAAGAGCCCTCAGCAGGTGGCTTAGGCAAGCTGGGAAATAGGTAGGAGAGAGCAGGGTGCTGCAGCATTCCCCTTACTACCTGGTGCTGCTATGAAGCTGTGCCCCACCACTGAACATGCCCACAGAGGGGTGCAGTGTTCTGTTCTTGTGCACTGGGGTGACAGGAAGAGGGATGCTGCATCGGAGAGATGGTGCTCAGCTTGCAGCAGTTGTGTCAAGCCTGGAGCAGTCCCTGCTCCTCACACTGGGGGTTTGGGTGAGAGCTAATGGTGGCTAATTAAGTGTCTTTACAGTTGCTTCCTTCTGTACTGGTCACAGGCAGAAATCTCTGCCTGTGGTGATGCTCTGTCATGCAGAGAAGTTGATTGGTCTCTGCGCTCACCCTGTGCCTTCAGGGCTGGTATGTCCATCCTGCTGCCAGCTCCAGGCAGGGCAGGACCTGGACTGTGCTTCACCCTGCTGACACTGCTTTTGCCCATGGCTGCCAGCTCACTCTTCACAGGCTATAGCTGTGCTGGGGGACTGTAGTTTCTGTTTGTCAGGAGCTTTTATCTGCAGAAGTAGCTTGTCTGCTGTAGATGGCAATTCAGATTTAGGTGGAAAGTACTGATGTGCAGGTGTTTTGACTTCAGACTCTTCCCTGGGAGGTGCAGTATACAATCTGGGAGGTTTGGATCTGGTACAACCACTGTGGTGTGGTGCCACCTGCGTCTATGCCAGGGCCAAGCTAAATGTGCTCTGAGTCTTCCTCTGCATCCACCAGTTCTCAGACACTGAGCCCAAACTATAGGGACATGCTTCCCCAAACTTGCTTCTCACTGCTCACCCAAAAGCCCATCCAGAAAATACAGACTCTCTCTGCTTTTCCCCACACAGCTCTTGAACCAGGTGCTGAACCGTGTGACAGCTGAAAGGAACTTGTTTGACAGAGTGGTCAACCTCCGTCTGCCTGGTGAGTCCACACATTAACCCTCTGTCCCTCTCAGTGGAAAACACGCTGGAAGCATGCCCTTGGGAAGGAATGGATGTCTTGCACAGAACACGGGTGCAGAGGTGCATGGGATCAGATCTCAGACTTGCAACATCCCTGGCTGGGAAGCCTGTCTGGTCCCACAGGCTGCAACACAAGTGGTGTTTTCAGAAGACATGTAAATCCTCCAGGCAGATGTGGGCATTGGTGCTCCTCGTCTGCCCTGCAGCTCTGGTTCCCTGCGGAGTCCCTGCCCTCACAGACAGCTGCCATGCAGGTCTGGCTGACCATGGTGGAAGTGGCAGTCATATGTGCTTGGGTGGGGAGGTGTCTTGCTAAACAACGGTCTGGCACAGGCTAGGTGGGAGCTGTTTGAAAAGCTCAAAGTCTTGCACAGGCTGCAGCTGAGGTAGCAGGTTTGGTTGCTGTGCTCTGTGTCCAGTAAAGGGTGCAATGAAGTGCTGGGGAAAGCTGTTCTCAGGAACATCATCCCTCTTCCTGGTGGAAGTGATTGTGGGCAGCTGAGCTGGGCCTGTTAGCAGAAATTGGCTCCAGGTGCTGTGTCATGGCCATTCCATATTCTTCGTACAGCAGATGGATTTTCCTTAGGAGAGAACAGAACATCTTCTCTTCTTGAGGTTTGGAAGAGGCAGGAGTGCTCCATCATAAGGGCAGTGCTGGGATCTCGGGTTTGCTTTAGTGGGGAAGACTCCTCTGTCCTTGATGACACCCATGGCCCTCCCAGAGAGTGCCAGTAATGGTGCCAGGACACTGGTCACCTCCTGGACCACCAAGCCCAGCAGCAGTGGTGCAGCCCTGCTCTGCCTGTCACACCGTGGCACCAGCTCATATCTTTCTCTTTTGCTTCCATAGGGCTGGAGAGTGTGGACCATTACCCAATCCTTGTGGCTGTGACGGGAATACTGGTCCAGCTGCTGGTGGACACTGATGTTCAGGGGTGAGTGGCTTTTGCCTTCCAAAGCACAGGGTGTGTGGCATTGCTCTGGGCACTGCAGTAGTGCCATGGGAGGTGTTGCAGGAGTGATGTGGGTGCGTGGGGACCAAAGCAAGATGAGGCAGATGTGTGTGGAGCAGGCAGAAGCCAAAGAGCTGGGGTGGCCCTGCAGCAGTTGCATCTCAGTGCTCCTGCTGGGTGCAAAACCCCTTCCTGTGGTGATGGAAAACCCTTGTGGGAGGTCACTGTGAGGTGCTGTACTGGCAGCACATGTGCATCCCTCCTTGGGATGGGGTCTGGCCCTGTATGATGAGACAGCTGCTGTCGGAGGTTGTGGGTGCTGTAAAAGAACGGTGCTGATGTGGTGACACAGGCAAAGTGCTGGGGCACACAGGGATGGCTGGAAGGGAGTTCATTAAAGCTTCTTGGCCCTGGATCCATCTCAGGAAGGCATCAGAATGAGTGAAGAGCACTCTGGCTGTCCAGACCTGTGGCACAAAGGTGAGACAAATCCTGTTCAGGCATTTGAGTGATTCTGATTTTAAGATGAAGCAAATCTTGTCTTTATGTTATTCAGAGAGGCAGCACTGGCAGAGTGATGTGGCTGGACAAAGCCAAAGCTGACCTGATCATTTATATGTGTCTATCTCTGTTTGTACCAAGTCCTGCAAATAGACTTTTTCTGACACTCTTGCCTTTGCTGTCTCTCAGTGTCATTCGTAGGTGTCCTGCCTGGTCACTGTGTGCTGTAGGCTGCTTAGGAGGTGGGGCTCTGCTCTCTCTGTGGTACATCCTGCTTGTTTTCACGTTTGGAGAACACGATAGTCTCTGGCTTTGCAGAGCAGAGTCCCATCTGGCCAAGTGGCTCAGCCCTGCAGCCAGTCTTTCAGCTTCTTCTCTCAAGGACTCGAAGATGTACACAAATATATCTAATTATAACCTGCCTCCCATGGCTGCTGCACCAGTCTCACAGCCCCAGGTGTGACAGTGCCAAGCACTGATCAGTGGCCTTTCTGGGCTGTGCACAGGGGTGTGGTTCGTTTGCCCCCAGAACCCTGCCCTGTGGAAAGGGCAAACATCATGAATTTGATGCCACAACTAGAATTTCTTCCTGGAGGAAAGGAGGGAGATGATAAAGCTTTATCCTGCACACCAGGCAGGATGAGAAGTCCTTCCCTGACACTCTGTCCCTTAAACATCTGTCCCAGTCCAGGTTGTTTGTAGGGTCAAAATGGGAAACGGATGTCCCTCAGTTTAGAAAACTCTGAGGAGCACTGGGGAAATGATAGTGTGATATCAATCACATCCTTTCGAGCCTACAGGGAGTCCTGGAGAGACAGAAAGCTTCCAGACTGTGTCCTTTCCCTGGAAAGCCAGTTGTGCTTTGGGTTTGTGAACCCCAGGCAGCCGGTGTCATCACCAAATGGCACTGTCCCCTGTCTGCCAGCAGCATCCTCCGTGCCTTGGGCAGCAGTGGGCTGTGTGGTCACAAACCAGAGGCACTGTGCAAGTCTCTGACTGATGTTCAAGGGCTTTGTAGTCACTTTCCTGGGCACTGGAAAGCAGAAATAAATACAAAATAGGGGAATGATCCGTGAAAAGCATCATATCCTTAAGGTGGACCTAACTGAGCAGGAGGAAGCTAAAGGTGGAACAGGAGGAAGCCCAAGGAAAAATACCTATAAACCAAAATGCTTCTGTGTGATTTTGCAAAGCCATGCACTAAACCTGAGGTTTGATACGTCAGTGATCTATAAAAGACAAGCAAACATTGCAGGGGAGCCACTGAGGTCAATCAAGACAAAAGAACAGAGGCTGGTGGCTTGGAAAATATCTGCTGATACCCAAGCAGAGGGGATGGGCAGCCTGGAGGCAGAGACCAACATAGTCAGAGGCTCTGTAAGTGGGGTGCAACACCCAGTCCTCAATTCAGAGTGCTGCAAAGAAGGAGGGGGGGGTTCAGTTTTCCGTTCCAGGTGAAGTACTCTGCCTCTGGTGCTGATGACTGGGTGGCATAGCTGGGGTGACAGTTGCCCAAAAAACAGGGAGATGGTACATGTCAGTGGTGGCTGGCTCAGAACAGGGCAGTGGGAAACTTCTGTGTCCAGGTGCATGAGTAAAAGGATGGTCTGTGGGATGCAAGAGGAGACTTAAAACCTTCCTCGGGTCTGTGCACTCCCATGGAAGATGACTGCCATGGATTGTGTTGCTGCAATGAGGAACTGAAGTGACTTAAAGGGTCCCATATGAAACCAGGCTCTCCAGAGCAGATCTGTTTGTGTGCAGACAGCCTTCCTTTTTCCTTTCTCCTTTCTCCCTTTCTATCAGTGCAGTGAGCAGGATAACAGGATGAGCTTTTGTCCTTCCCCAGAAACGTGCTGCCCAGGCAGTGCTGGAAACAGGTAAAAATCTCTCCTAGATCTCATTTAGTAACTCTCAGATTGTCAGAAATCATTAACACATTTTCGAACCCACATTTGCACATAGGAGTGTCCCTGTGGGAATAGCCAGGGACACTAGCTGTTGTCCTGACTGGTTCCCTGTGAGGAGGCTGTTCCCCAGAGAATGAGGATGGGGACAGAACCTTGTCAGACTTCCTTGGCTTGGCTCTTTTTTCTGGTTTCCTCTAAACCAGTAAGAAGATGCTCTACCAGGTACTTGGTTGGAAGGTGTTGCAAGCTCACCTGGGAGTGGAGGAATGAAGTTGCATTTATGGGTCCAAAACATTCTGGTGGGGTAGGGTGAGAGTAAGGAGGATCAGGGCCCTGCCAGCTCATCCAGCTATGTTATCAGGCTGCAATCAGATGCCTCAGCTGCTCCTTTCACAGCACAGGATGCTCAACCAGGCATCAAGTCCTCTTGCTATGGACTCCTGGCATCAAACAGAGCCATTAAGCACAAGGAAAGGGAACACTGCCCAGGCTGGACTGTCGTGAGACCATTGATCCATCCTACACTGTAGTCCCTGGATGGAGTGGGGCTGTGCTTTTGAGAGAGCAGAGATGCATATCCTCACAGGGTTGGGCAGGACAGGCTGGTGCTGCTCATGGTGAGCCAAAGCTTCAGTGCCCTCCTCCCAGTCCACTGGGCAGCAGTGTTGCTGGGGAGTCTCAGTGGCTGGCAGGGCTGAGGAGGCAGAGATGTCCCTGTGCTGCCTGTTTGCCAGGCCCTAATGACTGAGGGAGGAGGAGACAGAGAAGGCAGGATCTGCAAGGCTGAGCCAGGAGCTGGGCTGAATCCATACCACAGACCCTGGCTGCCTCCAGCCAGTATCATCCCCCCATTTGTCTGCTTGCTGAATAATTAAGCAGATTTTCTATTAAGCCTCCATCAGAGTGAGCTAATGGAGCAGCACTGGCCAGAGCTGGTGTCGGGATCCTCAGGAGCGAGCAGCAGGGGAAGGGCTGGGGCCAGAAGGTGAGGCCATGATCCCCTGTGTGAGAGGGCACGCTGTAATTGGGGCTGGGCATATAGGCTTGAATGGACTTTGTGGGAAGTGAGTGGCCATCCCAGGCTGCAGATGAGCTGTGTTGTGCTAGGGCTCAGCCACTGCCCTGTGCCTCAGCCTTCCCCCATGCCCCATGGACACCATCCCCTTGGAGGCAGGGGAGTGGTGCTCTCAGTATGAGGCAGAGGGTTTAGGGCACATAGGAGGAGCCAGAGAATCAGAACTGTATGGGACAAGTCCTAGACAGCCGTCAAGGTGCATCTCCCAGAGACTTCTGCCCAAAAAGTGGAGAAGACAGAGAGAAAAGTACTGTGCTCATCAGGAACATGGTGGTACCAGCCATCAGAGCACAGGACAGAGATCCTGGGCCAGGAGCAATCACGCTGTGCTAATGGGATGCTTAGCAGGAGCCAGCAGGACCTGTCAGGAGGAGCAGCACTGGGCTGATGTGATGTTGGGATTTTTCTATCTGGGTTTCTGCACTCTTCTACTCTGGAAACTACAGATGGTTGCAGGGGGATGGACTGGCAGAAGAGAGAAGACAGGTTCCCTGGGCAGAAGCAACATTGATGAGCAGAAGGGTGAGGAGGCAGAAGACTGAGTTGGTGAGGCAGGCCAAGCAGGCTCTGCTCAGTTGCTAAGTGGTTTTTAGGATCATGTCCACTGGAAAAATGAGAAGATACCAATCTGCAGGTTCCCAAACAGCCTGGCCACCTACCTGTGTGCTCCAAGCACTGCTGGAACCCCAGGGATTTGTCTGGTCACTGTGGACGTGGTAGTTCTCTGCAGTCCTGTAGGATCCTACTGATCAATGACACACTAATGCTCCTTTGACATGTGTTGATGAGTGAACTGTGGTGAAAGGAGTGGCAGTAGACATTTTCTGAACCACTCAGTCTAAAGGAGTCATTACTGCCTTGCTCTAAAGACTCAGAAAGTGGGTGGTACTCCAGTCTTGCAGTGTGTAACATATCGGGGTGAGTGTGAGCAAGAGCACAGAAGAATGACTAGCTCAGACCTAGGTTTCATCGTTAAAAAAGGAGTCTGATCTTACAGTTTTTAGAAACTGCCAGCTCCAGATACTGCATCCTGAGCAGTGGGACTGCCAGGGCTGGGCTCTCCCAGCCCCTCACAACTGTCAGGTACGTGCTGGGAGGCAGGAGCAGGCACTGTGCTGGCCAGCACCAGGCTTTGCTGCTTCAAGCTCTTTGAAAAACTGTGGGCATTGAGAGGAAAGGATCCACATCCAGCCACATTCACTGTGTGTCCACTGGTGGCAGGAGGACAGGACAGGACTGGCATTTGGTGCACCCGCATTGTCCTGGGTGAGGTGTGAAGTGCCAGTGGAGACTGGAGGCTGATCCCCAAAGCTGGTCCTTGTCCCCACGTGTATGGGCACAGGTCCCTGTGTGCTGGGGCTGCTGGGCTTTGTGCTGGTCCATTACTTTACCCTGCAGAGTCAAGGAACAGGAGGGTGGTTTGGCAGGAGCTGGGGCTGTGATGGTGCAGATGGCTGTTGAGAGAGGACAGTGTATTCCTTGGGGAACATCCATTAGGTTTCTCAACTCCTGCCTGTCAGAGAGGCTGTGCTCCCGGCTATGTTTTTCCTTGCTGAGTTGTTCTGCCTTTCAGGCTGGTTAATGAACTGCTTTGACAGTTCAAGCCACCCTCCCTTGCTCATTGGAGCAGCAATGTGGTGTGGGATCCTTTCTAAGCATCAGGAAAGTGTGAAAAGCAGCAGCAGCAGGATTTTGGAGGGTAAAGACAGCAGAATCCCCTGGGGGCAGCACTGATACAGACCACAGATATGCTGTCGCCAGCAGAGAAAGGCTCAGTCTTCCTGCAGCGATATAGGAGAATTGCAGCCAGCCTAGAAGAGCTCTCCTGGGCTTTTCCAGGTTGGTGGGTCCCTGGAGAGGCCCCTGAGAGGTTTTCTTATTCTTGGCCTGAGCTTTCTCCAGGCTTCAGTCATTATCCTCAGCCGAGGATGCAGGTTTGCAGGAACACTAATGCCTGGGAAGCCGGTGTTGGCACCAGGGTTTGCAAAGAGACCAAGAAAGATGGAGACAGTGGGTAGGTAACACCCACACCAGGTCCTGGAGCCTGAACCAGCATTTCACTTTTCCTTTTGGAGGAAGATGAGGCAAATGCTCTGGCATGGTCTTGGCACTGTTCAGCAAGTATGAGTGGCCCTCAGGGAAGTGCCCTGGTGTGGTTTTGGACCCCAGCTGGGTCTCTTCTCTTTCACAGACAAACCCAGGTCAAATTCAAACCATCCTTCCCACAAATCCCTTCCTGGTACAAAGCCAGGGGATGACAGCACCTCAGCTCCACCCTCAAGGTGCCATCCCCCTGTCTGACACCAAGGCACCTCGTCACCCCCTGACAGCCCCCAGTGTGGCCGGCACGGTGTCCTGGGCTCATCAGGACATGGTGCTAACATGAGGTGACAGGGCCAGCGGTGGCGGGTGTGGGTGAGCGAGGGCACGGGCTGGCAGGGCCTGTCACTGCACATCCCATCGCCTTCAGGGCCGCAGGGGCACGGATCGCATGGAGCTGTGTGCAAGGTCGGCATCAGGAGCAGTGCTGGGAGGCTGCAGCTGTCTCAGGATAGCTGCTGTTCCAAACACTCTCCCCTCCTTGGATGGCTGAGGGCTTTCTGACAAGTGCTTTAGGCACAGTTGAGTTTTTGCTGGGGAAAAAAAGCTGCTTGTTTCCTGGCTGGAAGAGTTGAAGGATGTGCTGTCCCAATGCCACAGGGACTCTCCCCTCCCATCAGTCACATTGCTGCCAGCAGCTCTTGGGACTGGAGTGCTCAGCCAAGATGGGGTTGCAGGGTGGGGTGCACGTCTGTGAAGGGTCTTGGTCCCCATTGTGTCTGAGCTGTGCTCCTGCCTGCAGGGTGGCCCCTGCCTTCCCTGTGCTGCACATGACAGCAATGTACTCCTGCTCCAGCTGTGGGTGGGATGCTGGTGGTCAGCAAATGGATAGGATACCCTTATTCTCTGTGGAATCAGGCAGGCATTCTGGGGGGCAGAGCCACTCCCTATGCCAGGCCAATGCAAGGCTGGGTGCCAGGAAAGGCAGTGCAGGTTGCAGTGAGTAGGGGCCTCCATCTGCAGGGGGCACTGGGTCTGAGCCAGAGGTGCCTCTCCCTGGCATCTAAACCTTGCTCATCCCTTTCGGGGTCTGGATGTGCCCTTGTGTTAGTCAGTGCTGCTCCCTCCTTATCTCCCAGGGGTCACTTTGGGGACCTGCCCTCCAAGGACAAGTCTCCTCTCATGCCAGCCCCAGGCCACCAAGTCTGCTCAGCACATTTAACCCCCTTGCCAGGGCCACCTAAGTGCCTATTGATGGGAGCAGAGGCTGCAAGCCTTGTGCCAGGCCAGCAGGAATTCAGGGCTCCCTCAGACCCCAGACTCCCACTGCTATGCCCGTGAGCTGCGGGGTGGCTGCACAATTGCTGCAAGGGCAAGGAGACACTCAGCCCAGCGTGAGTTTAAAAAAATAGGCATTTTTATTCCAATGGAACTAGAGAATTACGACCCAGGAGAGGGGAGGATTACTCACATTTATCGATAGGCTGATTAGGTTACTGCCTAAATAGCTGTGCTTGAGCAGCGCGTGTCCGCCTCAAGGAGAAGCAGCGCAGGAGCGTGGCGCAGCGGAGACCTCATTGTCCTTGGTGGCACGGGTTGCTCTGAGCAATGCGGGCCGGGGCGCTGTGTCGCGTCACCTAATCCTGCCTCCACTATTTACAGCTTCTCAGGAAGCAAAAGCTCGTAACGTTTGCTTGGCTGCGTGGCTGGTCAGGCACTGAGCTCCGTCCCTCCTGCGTGGCTGCATCTGGGGAGAGGGTGTGTACCCCGTCTTGTGATGGGGTCACGCTCCCCCTGCTCCCAGCCGTGGCATGCTGATGGGGACTGGCACAGGCTGGGAGAGGACGGTGGCTTTGCCATCCCCAGAGGCCCTGGCATGAGTGAGGACAGTGTCCCACATGTCACAGCTATTCCTTGGCCTGGGGGTCTGTGGAGGTGCTGTCAGGTTGGGTGTCTCATGCCCGGGGACATGGCAGACCCCTAGCCCCAGTGTCACCATTAGGGAGCGTGGGTGCCCAAATGAAGGGGGGTTTCTCCAGCATGCTGGGTTCATCATTACCCTTGTGCTAATGAGGCTGTTGCCAGTGGATTATGCAAGGAGCACCAATGTGTCTGTGGCCCAAAACCCACCAGGAGCCCATGGCTGAAGCAGTTGCGGGTGATGCCAATCACTCCCATGGGTCGCAGTCAATCCAGGAAGTCAGGATGCCCAATAATCCTGTTCTAGCAGCAACAGAGGAGACCAGCTCTTGGGACACACTGGTTCTTCTCCCACCTCTGCCCTGCTATGACACAATGGGGGTGTCAGAAAAGACAGAACTGATGGACTCTGTATCTGACCTGAGCTGCAGGACCTTGGGGTTCTTGGGGTCGGGGAAGTCCTCACCAAGGGCCAGGCGGATCTTGCCGTTCTGCGTCTCCCTGATGGGCTCCAGGAAGACGACGTGCTTGTTGGCGCTGACCTTGCGGTTTGGCCCGTCGGTGGCGGGGGGAGTGGTGCTGAGGATGGAGGACTGGGCACTGCACTCCTGCGGGGGGCTGAGTGGGGCTGGCTTCTTGCAGCAGCTCAGGCAGCGGCACGGCGTGAGATACAAGTAGATGATCACCAGCACCAGGGTCACGATGCAGCCCAGCAGAGTTGTGAGGCCAGTGCTGAAGGTCTCCGCAGCCTGCTTGGGGTACTGAACGGTCACATTGACCTCACACAGCCTGCTGAAATTGTTGGGGCTGTTGATGGCCAAGCCTACGTAGACCCCCGAGTGCCAGGGCTTGGCCACAGCGATCCTCAAGCTGCCATTGTGATAGACCTCCAGGGAGCGGTTGCTGTTCCCAGGGGGTTTGATGGGCTCGTGGTGAGGGGAGATCCACATGTAGGTGGTGTCTGCAGATGGCAGGCTGGTGTTACAGGTGAGCAGGATGGGCTGGTCCACAGTCACCTGGAAGGGCCAGAGGTGTGTGTCATCAGGGCCCACTGAGCAGTTCTCAAACATGTGGCTGTATTTGAGGAGCTTGATCAGGGACCGGGGCGCATTGTCAGACACCTTGCAGGTGTGTTCCTCAAAGAAATCCTTCACGGAGCTGAAGCCTCGCTGCTTCCAGCGCTGGAGCATCAGGTAGAGCTGGCAGCTGCACCTGATGGGGTTGTTGTGCAGGTACAAACCATTCCCAATGTTTTCGGGCAGAGCTGCCAGCACCTCCACGGGGATGCTGCTCAGGCTGTTAGAGGAGAGGTCCAGTGTGCGGAGGTTGTAGATTCCCAGCTCCTGCACCGCGCGGAAGGGGAAGGTGGTCAGGTTGTTCCAGCTCAGGTAGACTTTTCGCAGACCACTCAGCTTGGTGAAGGCGTTTTCATCCACCCGCGTGATGCGGTTGTTGTAGAGCAGCAGCTCCTCCAGGCTCACCAGCGCCTCGAAGTAGTGCGTCTCCACAGCATGCAGGTGGTTGGAGGACATGTCCAGGTGCCGCAGGTAGGAGGCATTGTGGAAAGCCTGCGGAGAAAGGTCCCGAATCTGGTTGTGGCTGATGTGGAGGGCCTCGAGGTGCGGGAGGGCGGCCAGCCAGCGGTCGTGGAGCTGGGTGAGGGCGTTGTGGCTGAGGTCCAGCGTGGTGGTGGTGGGAGGCAGTACCTGGGGCACTCGCTGCAGCATCTGGCGGCTGCAGCTCAGCAGGTCGGAGGTGCAGATGCAGGCGGAGGGGCAGCGGGGCTGCGGGGAGGCTCGGGGAGCGCGGCCGGGGGTGCACAGCTGGAGCAGCAGCAGCAGCTTCGCTACCCGCAGCCAGAGCGGGTCCGCGGGCACCGGCGGGGACATGGTGGCGGGCAGGAGCCCCTGTGCAGCCCGGCGGCGCAGCCAGGCTCCGTGAGACGCGAGAGAAACCCGTCCGTCCTCCCTGCTCTCTCCCGGTGCTGCCTTGGCTCTACCAAGCATCCAGAGACGCCCCTTTGCACCCCGCGAAGGAGGATCCCGGTTCCACCCGTGAGGCTGGAGAAGAGTTAAAGGGCGGCATCGCCCTGCCCGGCTCCGCCGCGGCTCACCCGAGGCTGCCCCGTACCTGTGCTCCGGCGGGCCGGGGGCTGCGGGGGGCTCGCTGGGAGCCGGCGATCCGCATCAGGGGGGCTGAGGCTCCGGCGCTGCCTGTCGGGCTGTGTGTGGGCGCCTCGCTGCCTCCCGGAGCTGCGCATCCCTGGAGTGCGAAGTTTCTCAGGGCTCAGCGGCGCCGGGGCGCATCCCCACGCTCCGGCCTGCGGGGAGCCCCGTCCGGCTCCGTGCCGGGCAACATCTCCCGGGAGCGCCGTCCCGCTCCTGCCCCTATTTAGGAGCGGGCGGTGCGCGGCGAGGGGGCCGGGCGGGATCCCATTGGCCCCGGCGCGGGGAGTGGTGGCCGCGGCTGTGGTCCCTGCCCTGGCCCTGGCCCTCCCTGCGAGTGGGCAGGGCGAGTGCAGCCCTGCGTGGTCGCCTGTCCCCAGGGGAGCTCGGGGCCACTCCGGTGTGCGGCCGCGTCCCTGCCGCCGGGGAACGGCAGCCGCCACCGGCTCTAATCCGTAAAGCGGCTGCTCCGCCACTGCCCAGCCTCTGGGAGGATGCTGGAATAAACCCACCCCATCGTCACCTCTGGGAGCCCCTCGCGTTCCAGCCCGCGCTCAGGCTGGGAGTGGGGATGGTGGTCACCCTCCAGTGCTGCTCATCTCCCAGCCGTGGTTCTTCCCCCCGTCCTCATCCCGACCACCCCCTGCACAAGCCGGCAGGGACCCCCACACCCTCGGCCGTGGGCTGAACGAGGTGGCTGAGCCCGGCGGGGTCCCCACGGCACAGGGAGGGGGGATATGGCCACAGTGTGAAGGACACGCAGGAATGTCATTACCCAGAGCCCAGGCGGTTAGTAGGAAGAGGAGGGCTGGGGAATTGGTTTCCATTAGGGCAGCAAAAAGCTAATTTGGTGGCTGCGGCTGCTGCGAGTCAAGGGGCTGTTAACCCCCTGCACCCCGGCTCAGCCTGTGCTGACCGGCTGCTCCCTCACCCCTCCTGCTGCCGGGGCGGCTGGGCTTGACCCTGGGCCGGCCACAGAGCCAGCTCTGCTCCTTGCCAAGGGCCATGAACAGGCCATGGCACTGGTGCCCGATGATGGAGACACTCATTAAGGTGCCCTTCATCTGTCCTGGTTGTCCCTGCTAAGGCAGGGAGAGCCACTACAGCTCCCTTCTGTCTTGTGAGGTCACCTGCTTGCCCTGGGGGCACCCTGAGCTGTCCCCTTGGTTCAGGGGAGCCAGAGCCCCCAGTGTGAGGCTGCTGCAGGGCATCTCCCCTGTGGGGCTGTGCCCAAGGGCAGTGCTGGCTGCTGCAGCCATCCCACAGCTCCCCAGGCTCCGTGGGTACCAGTGCAAGGGCTGCAGCCTCAGCAAGTGCTGATGCACCATATCGATCGCAGGAGCCTCCTAGTCAAGGCTGACAGAGGAGGAAGAGGATGGCTGCTATTTTTTGGCTGCAGTTGAGCATGTTTCCCTGGCTCTCAGGGAGTGGGGGGACCACCAGCTGCGACTGCAGGGTGTGCTGTCTTAGGTCTGACCGTGTCCCCTTGCAGGGCAGAGCGTGCGACGGCGGTGCTGCTGGCGGATCCCTGTTTCCAGCTGCGCTCCATCCAGTACCTGCTGGGCCACGCAGAGCCCTCGGCCCTGGCAGCTGCTGCCCCGGCCACGGACAAGCGCCATTTCTCCCTGCACACCTGTAAGTGCCAACACTTGCTGGGACCTGGGCTGTGCTCACCACCTGCCCACAGCTGGGGTGGGAACCGGGCTGCTGGTGGCGTCTGTGTCCCCTGCAATATGTCACAGGCTTTTATTCCTGGGGGCAGATGTCCATGTCCCCCATCTTCATCCCCCAGCGGTGGCACTTTGGATGGCATGTCTCCAGTGCCTACTTGTCAGCAGTCCTGTCCCTCTCAGTGCCCAGTGTCCGGCTTGCTGTCCCCAGCACAAGGATCCCTGTCCTGGCTAGTCCCCCAGGGCAGCTGCAGCCCCCATGCATCACCCAGCAGCCTCAGGGCAGCCTGGGGGTCCCATCCACCCCATGCACACCCACTCTGTCCCCACAGACACAGAGTACATCAGTTCTGAGGAGCTAGCAAAGGTGGAGAAGATGCTGGGCCACCTGAGTGAGGAGTCCAAGCAGGCAGCTGCCACCACACTGGTGAGTGTCCCCTCCCCACAGCCCTGTCCCACCCTTGGCAACAGGTCCAGCTCTGGCTCTGAGACACAGGGCTTTGGCTGCCACTGTTAATTGCCTGGTGACCCCCACAGCCCACCAGCGAGGAGGACCTCTGCCCCATCTGCTACGCACACCCCATCTCGGCCATCTTCAGGCCCTGCTCCCACAAGTCATGCAAGTGAGTAGCTCCTATGCCTGACCCCTGCCAGGGCAACTGCCAGACCCCAGCCCCCCCATATCATAGGGTGGGGGGGGGTTCATGCTCTTTCCTCCTCTGTCCCAGAGCCTGCATCAACCAGCACCTGATGAACAACAAGGACTGCTTCTTCTGCAAGGCCACCATCACAGGGGTGGATGACTTCACCAAGCCAGCCAGCTCGTAGAGCCCAGCCCTGCCCCATGGGCTCCCCCAGCTGACTGGGGCAGCCCCCCAGCCCCATGCTGGCTTCTCCCCATACACTTGCCCTGCTCAGGCCATGGGACCCTCACCCAGAGGGCCAGGACCCAGCATGGGGCTATAATATGGGGCAAGGGGCTGCAGGGCAGGAGAGGCCAGTGTCCTCTCGCCCAGCAGCCTCTCTGCCCCGTGGGCCATTCTCAGGGAGGGGAGCCCGAGGCCTTGGCTCTGCAGCAGCACTGGGAACATGTGGCAGCCCCAGGGCAGAGGGGCCAGGCTGGGCGTTCGGGCTGTTAACTTGCCCCTGGCTGGGGGCTGATTTCATGAAATGCAACATTAAATTATTCTTCCTTATGTGGTGCCCTGAGACACAGGGAGGGGAAGCCAGGCCAGCCCTGGCAAGCAACCTGATGTTTGCGCCACGCTCAGGTACTGCTGAACAGTAAATGGAAATATAAATATTTAATCCAAGGAGAGGCAGGGCCCGCTGGGGCTGCTACATGATGATGCGTGGCTCTGGCACGGACTCGGTGATGGATTTGTGTGGCAGCACGTTGGCCCCGTTGAGGTAGAGCTCGTCGTTGACGATGACGTCCTCGCCCAGCACGGTCACGTTCTCCATGCGCACCTGCCCAGAGAGGCCCCGTCACACCTGCCCTGGCTCGGGGCTCAGTGCTGGCATGTCCCTCTGGCTGCAGCCCGAGGAGGTGGGAGGGTAAGAGCTGAGCTTCCACACCCTGCAGGGGTGCCCAGGTCCTCACCCACTGGCCCACAGAGCAGCTCCAGCCCACGATGCAGGACTCCAGCCAGGAGTGGGAGCGGATGCGGGCCCCCTCCAGCACGGTGCAGCGCTTGATGCGCACCCCGTCCTCCACCACCACGCCGGCCCCGATCGTCACGTTGGGGCCAATGACACAGTTTGCCCCAATCCTGGCACTGGGGTCCTGGAAGGAAGATGGGCTGTGCCAGGGTTGAGAGGGCAGACAGAGCTCTTGGCACAGCTCAGGCCACTTGGCCACTGTGGGCACAGGAGGGCACAGCTTGAGGATGGCAGTGAGGAGAGCAGTGGGACAATGCAGAGAGCCCATGACATGTGCCTGGGGTCGGTGTGCGGGGGGCTGGCACTTACCACCAGCACGTTCCCTACAACACCGGGCCCCGAGTGCAGCTTCTCAGGGTGCTGAGCCCGCAGTGCCTGCAGGTACATGCACATGCCCGTAAGGAAGTCCTTTGGCTGCCCAATGTCCATCCAGAAGCCTGCGGGGACAGAGCCGTGGTGACAATCCCCAGTGCAGGGTGGCAGGGCAGGCGAGTCCCCGTGATGCTGCCAGCACTGTGCACAGGGCCTTACCCTGCAGCTCCATGGCATAGAGCTGCCCGTCCTGCGCCATGGCCGGGAAGATCTCCTTCTCGATGGAGGTGGGGCGGAGCTGCGGGCACAGGGAGCAGGGCTGAGCAGGGACCCGGCCCCAGCCTGGCTCAGCCCAGCACAGCCCCCCGGCTCGTACCTGGATGCGCTGCAGGATGCCGGGGTTAAAGATGTAGAGGCCGGCATTGATCTTGTTGGACACGAAGACACGCGGCTTCTCCACGAAGCGGCAGATGCGGCCCGTGTCGGCCTCGCACACCACCACGCCGTACTTGGCCGGCTCCTCCACGCGAGTCACGACCAGCGAGCCCTCCCCGCCGTGCTGCCGGTGGAAATGGGCCAGCGCCGCGAAGGGGAACTCGCAGATCACGTCGCTGTTGAGGACAAAGAAGGGCTCCCCGTCCTCGGCCAGCAGGTCCCGTGCCAGTGCCAGCGGCCCCGCTGCCCGGCCGGGAGTGACCCCGCAGGGGCGCGATGAGCCCAGTGCCGGCGTCCTGCTGGTCCCACCTCTGCCCGGCCCAGCGTCCCCCCAAGTCCCCAGCCGGCCGCCCTGGATCCTCACCCGGCCCCGCTAGCCCTGCTCCTGCCCGTGTCCATCCCGGCGTACCCCTCCCGGTGCCCCCGGTGCCCCCGCTGCTCCGCTCCGCTCCGCTCCCATCCCATCCCATCCCATCCCATCC
>VXBX01005352.1:268370-305617 GCA_013400415.1 Scytalopus superciliaris
GTGCTCGCCCCGCACATCTCACCCGGAGCCCAGTGCCCGCCCCGCACTCCCCGCCGCAGGACCCGCAGTGCCGGCCCTCGCTGCAGCCCTGCCGGGCTCCCCCCATGCGGGAAGGGCAGGGTCCGTTCCCCGCACCGGGCGGTGACGTTTAACACGAGCCCCCCAACCCCGTCCCCGGGCTCAGACGCGGGAGAGGCAGGCACGGCACACGGCGGACAAAAACAGATCCTTTAATGGTTTTTGGTTCTCTGTGAAGCACAAACAGGGTGGTTATTCATGTAAAAACAAACGGGGCCAAGGCTATGTACAAGCTGTGGAGTCCCACCGCGGTGGTCCGAAGGGCAGGGCGCGGCTCCCGCGGAGCACCAGCAGCTGGCAGGGCTGTCACGGCCCCGGGAGGGGGAACGGCGGGGGGGACACCACGGGGCTCCCCAGGACCGCGGGGGACAAGGACATGCAGAGCGGGGCAGCGAGAGGCCACTCTGGGGCAGGGCCAGGGGGGTAACACGGCTGCTGGGGGTCCGTGGGGCACCTGCTGGATACACCCCAGCCCTTCACCCGGCCTCAGTCCCTCCTGCAAACCTACTCCCTGAAAACACTGCGAGTCCCGGCAAGGCAGCGACCCGCAGGAGCAACGAAGTAACCCAGCACACGGCAGCGTGCCATGCATAAAGGTCCTTGTCCGGAGCGCAGGAGGGGAGCGGCGGCTCGGGCGAGCGCTGAGGAGCCGGGACAGGCAGAGAGAGCCGGCACCGCCCCGCTCCCCTTCCCCACCAGCGGCACAGACCGGCGCCCGCAGCTGGCCGAGCAGAGGCCTGTGCACACACGGAGTCGGCACACATGCGACATGCGAGTATTCCCCAAACAAGCTTTCCTGAAGAAATTAAAAAAAAAAAAAAACAAACCCAAACCCAACCCCGGCCTTGTGGGGAGCCAGAGTAATGGTAACGCCATGGAACCAGTCAGTGAGAGCAGGAGGGAGCAGCGGGGGTACCAGCACAGAAACAGGGGGGGATGTGGAGCAGGGTACGGTCTGGTAGCACCAGGCCACAGTATCAAACGTTAATGCCTCAACAAGGAAGGGCAGGGGACATTTATTCTGGGACAGACTGACTCTGTGAAGCAAAGCTAAAGAGGCAGGCAGTGGCACTCACTGCTCAGCCCAATCCCCCCTCACCTGGCCCCTGGAGGTCCTCAGGGAGGAGAAGGGGGTCAGCCCCAACCCTCAGCCTTCCCTTCCACCGCTCCCAGACCTGTCAGAAGCACAGGGTGGGGGAGCAGAGGGCAGCTTTGTGCTGGAGGGACAGACTCAGTAGAGCCTGTGGGACCAACATTACAGGAGGGGAAGGGTTGAAATGGTCCGAAATGCCCCACTGCACAGCTGGGGTCATGTTAACTGCTACAGATACTATTGCTAGCCCACGAGCTGAGTGCTTGCTTGGTCAGTGGTCCAGGGCAGAGTCACTCCCCAGAGCCCTGTGCCTGGCCCATGCCACACCATCAGAGAGGGACCAGACCCTGGGCTGAAGTGCAGCTCCAGGTGTGCAGCAGTCCCTCCCAGTCACAGCTCTGCCAGGGGTTGCATTTGGTCATTTCATTTCTGTGTTTGGGGTGGCTACTCACAGTGCCCAAACAGCAGAAAAAGGCAGCATCAAAAGCAAAGCCCCATGGCAAAAGCCAGAGCAGAGCCAGCAACGCTGAATGCAGGGACTGGCACCTGGGCTGCTCCCCGGCAGCCCAACTGATGCTGCCAACCGTTAAGTCGAGCGCCCTTTTCCAAACAGCTCCGGAGAATTACAAAGGCAAGGCTCTCCTGGGAGCTCCTCACATAAGAGCTCCAGCACTGTGAAGAGCCCCAGGCTCTCCTGCTTTCTCTTCCCTACATCCAGGTCCTCCCTCCAAAACACACACGCGATGAGCGAAGAACCGGGACACCCGACACCCAGCAGGCATCTACAGGGCCTCCTCCAGAGGGCAGAGCTAGCGACGTCAGAACCGTCTGGTCGGCACGAGGAGCTCTTCCATCCTGCCTCCCCTCAGCTCTTCTATCCAAGTACATTTAAAAACAACGGAGCAATACAGTTGTTTAAAATCAGAGTTGCATTTTTCCTGTGATAGTAGGTGGTCTTGTCTGCTCCTGCCACCAGGACAAGAATAGGAGGCCGTAGCCCAGGGCTACTGGTTTTCCTCACGCATCTGTTCCATGATGTTGATGAGGCTTTCCAGCCCGAACACGTAGCCCATGTCGGGTCCGTCGTGCACAGTGGGGTCGTCGCGAAAGCCTTTGAAGGTGCTGTGTGCAAAGTCAATCATACGCACGTCCACCTTGGGCGGTGCCGGGGAGCCGGGCTCGGCGCTGCCGCCGTCCTGAAGGCTCTCCGGCACCGAGCCATCCACCCGCTTCAGCCGTGTCTCTGGCCGGCGCTCCACCAACATCCCTGCCCGGCTGTCCTTCCCGTCGTAAATGATGAGGAGGGAGCTGGAGTAGAAGCGGTAGGAGGCCTGTCTCTCCAGAACTGCCTTCAGGCTTCGCAGTTTGGCCAGGACAGGCTCAAAGAGGTCCCTGCGCAGCTCGATGCCGTTGTGCAGATACTGGTAGAGGGCGTTGCGGAAGCCTTCGATGGAAAGACCACGCCCGTAGTATTTATTCCTGCATAAGTAATGCCCTGTGTCCAGCTGGTAGACCTGGAACACCAGAGGAAATGCACATCAAGTGGGAGCAACAGGCTAAGGCCATGCACAGAGCCCTGAGCTGTCCTGCACTGACAGAGCCGAGAGAACTTACTCTTGTGTCTCCACCGTGATCGAGAGGGACCAGGACACAGCTCTGCCTGCTTCCCAAATCCCAGAGCAGCTCATGGGTGCATCCCATGGGGACAGTCAGGGTGCCCAAGCACTAATTCTCTCCCAGAACATCCAAAAGGCAAGTCATCAGTCTCAGTGCCCTGCACGGGGACACGGCACAACTGACCCCAAGGGTTAAAAAGCAAAGTCCTAGAGCGACTCGGACAATCCTCTGGCAGCAGGAGCTGCCAACACATATTGCCATTATGTGGCATGTGATTAACAAGGAGTCCTCATTGCTTCAGAGTCTGTGGGCAGAGATCTGGGTTACAAGATCCTTCTGTGGGTGGGGAAAGGAGCAACCATTGCACAACAGCACCAGGAGCAAACCCTTGTGCACAGGGCTCAGCCACATGAGAGCAACTTCTTAACTCTGAGTGCAGTAAAGATGGAAATCTTGGACACCTTCCTCCCCAGGCACCATAATTCTGGCTGAACACTGAGCCACAAAAATAATTTTATTAGACAATCCCCTAATTATCTGTGAACAGAACACCTCTGGACAAAGCAGGACATCTCAGGAGAAACAGGTTCCTTTGTTCTAGGCTTAGAAAGGAAGACAAAAATAGCATGAACGCTCGTGTACCTACCTGCAGTGGGAGATTCAAATTCAGTGCTCAGCAGAAAACACTAACTGGGAGGTTTAATGAGGCTGCAAGAAGGAATGTCCAGCACCTGTAGCCTGGGGGATCCCTACCTGCATCCCACACACACGCACGCCCAAGGTGGCAGAAGTGCTCTGTTCACACTTCTTCATCTGCCGAGCAGCCTTCTCCTCAGATGCATCATCTCCGTGCTGTCTGGTCCCCATCTTCAGATCAAGCACGCAGGGAAGCTTGAAGTGATGCACCACATTCTCCAGCAAGAGGAACTCTGGGAGATGAGTCAAGGAGAGCTCACTCACCAGGGACACCCCAGGGCCACCATAGACAGGGACCTGGGCCAGCAGGAGATTGGGTTGGGCCATAAAGAAATAGGAACTGAAGAACAGACAGGACAAATCATTCGGGGAGGTGAGGGAAAAGTCAACACCCAAACAGTGGCACCCAGGTAGGAGAAAACAGCCTGGAAAGTGTAATAGTCAAGAGTAAGCAGGGAGGTCACATGCAGGTGTACTGGAAATTCCGCAGTCAGGAAGGACACAGTATGCCAGCAGGAATTGCGAACCATTGAGACCTTAAAAGTCTAATCAAATTAGTCATTTGACCATATGGATAAACAATACAATCCCCACAGACTGAAAACTCCAGACTCAAGTAATGGCCTGTCCAAAACAGCAACACTGCCCGACCCACGGAGGGGGAAGGTGACAAAGCCAGGAAACAGCACAGTAACGGGAGTCCTCAGTCACCAGCACACAATGGGCAACTCCCCCATCAGGGCACAGCACTGACAACACACCCCAGGCACCCTGTGCAGCAGCCTGTTCCAAAGGGAGGAAATAAAATCCCAAAGTTTGCCCTAAGGAGCCCCACAGGGCATGGGCTAGTGTATTACACTGAAATGACAATCAGAGCACAGCCAGATTAAACCTGAAAGAGAGAAACTGTGCTTAGTTTTGAAAGAGGAACTTCATAAAAATAAGGAAGTGTGCTTAAAAAGGACAGGACAGCCAAAGAGAATGATTTTTCTGCAAGCGATCCAGGCTATTTAAAAATAAAAGCTGGAGGCTCAAAGCACACGCTTGAGAATTGCAGAAGGAAGCCCACAGCAGTTAAAATGATGAAGAATACAGCTATTAAAAGTAAGTTTGTTTCCATGTGAGGAAAACAGAATCAAGATCCACCAGGTGACACAAAATAACCCCACAGGGCTGGCAAGTTCAGTAAAAGCAGGAGGAATGATTTGTGAAGGCACAAAAACCACCTTCAACCACACGAAGAAGGCAGTCAGACCGCCTGGGGGTAGAAAGAGGTGATCTCTGAGGCTCCTTCCAATCCAAACCACTCTGACTCATTAGCGTCACAGTACGGGAAGCAGGAAGGAATAGTAAAAAGGAACATATAACTCAAGTGTGGTCGTGTGAAGGACAGAAACGCCTAAGGAAATGCAGGGCTGAGCAGCCTCAGGCACAAACGGGTGAGGCCAGGGCGGGGGCAGCACCTGACACACCCAGCTGTGCTTCCCCAAGGATACTGTACAGCTTTCGGTCCTTGGACTCCGAGCGCATGCGGCTCAGCTGCTGCTTGTGGCAGCGCAGGCTCCAGGGGTTATAGCTGATCTTCTCAGAGCTCAGACCACTGTTCCCATCCAACATCTGAAATGGAACATCTGAGTGGATGTGCAAGTCCACTCTGGGACTCTTCGATTCCTGGATGCTGCTGGTGTAAAGACAGAACACACCTGCCTGTTAGAATCTCCAGGTACTTACGACTGTCACATCCTCCCTGGCACTACCATCTCCTGTTTGTTCCTTCTCCTGATGCACACAACACAAACCTTCTTAAGAGTAAATCCTTGCTAATACCCTGGGCTGTGGACCCACACTCAAGCATCTGGTCTAATTTCTCTGCTCACTGATAAACTGAGCAGGGAACACT
Organism: Scytalopus superciliaris; assembly: GCA_013400415.1. NCBI lineage: Eukaryota > Metazoa > Chordata > Aves > Passeriformes > Rhinocryptidae > Scytalopus > Scytalopus superciliaris. The sequence goes on from VXBX01005352.1 coordinate 273,755, forward strand.
TGTCTCTCAGAGAGCTCTGGCTGATGTGAGGAGGTAGAGACCCATATTCAAAGTACCCTGGGAAGAAACCTCTGGGTTAATAACCAGGCAGACTGAAAAATGTCCTCTCCACATGCTTTGGTTCCACATCTGATACATTGCCAAGGGTTATTCTGTGTCAGAAGCATTTCACGTGAATGAGTTGGTCCTGAACCCAGCAAAACTCCTGACACAGTACAGTGCCACAGTGTGCCAGGCTTAGCAAGTGCATGACAGTGACGCCACTGTATGGAAGTGCAAAACATCCTCAACCAGTGGGTCAGGGAAGAGGCATCTCCTGCTCATTGTGTTGTCACCAGGTCCTCAAAGTTTTACCTTTCAGTGCTGTCACTGGCCAGGCCAGGCTTCTCCTCCTTGTGCTCGGTGCCGCTGCTTGACCTGTGAAGGCTCCGACGCGAGTGCTTGCGCCGTGGCTGGTCCCTCTCTGGCATATCATCCTGCTCCAGAGCCTCGTTCTCCACGTAGGGATAGGCCACCAGGTTAATGTAGCCATCGCTGTCTCCCTCAAAACAGACAGATACCACACCTGCAAGGGAGAAGTGACATGTCAGTGCTGTTTCCTGGGGGAGGGAATATACAACCACCAGCACCGAGATGTTCAGCAGGAGGGAGGAGAATGTGGCCCATAGAACAGCACAGCAAACCCAGAGCAATGAAAAGGGGTTTAAGACTACAAGAACCCAAATGTTCTTAGCACAGCACAGGGGAGAAACCCCCCTAGAAGTGCTCTGTGCTGCTACCTGAGTGAACAGTCAGTGGCAGCAGGGGAAGCTCTGCCACCACAGGAAATAAGGACAAAAGTGCAGCTGATAGGCTGAGGGTGTGATTATTTCCTTCCTTCAGTCTTGCAGCAAATGTCGTCAAACTGGAGAGAGTCAAGCACAGTGTGCCAAGATGCTGAGGGGAGCAAAGCATATGAAGTATCTAGTTTGTTTGGCTGAGTACCTTTTGTCTTGCAGAAGCATTTCTGCTGTTGACAGGGACACCACTGGCCAAGCAGGACTCTGCTTTCCCTGCTGAAGGAGCTTTTCAGCATCAGAGCCACAAAGTACAGAGCCCTAACACTAAGGTGACACCTGTTACTGTTATCTCAAGGTGGTGAGTCTCACAGAAAAGGGATCTGCAAGGGCCCAGGGCTTCCTAGCAATGAAAGTGTAACTACCTCACCCAGGTGCAGACAAGCAGAACTGTGTGTGTCCTGTCCAGCTTTACCTTCTGAAGGCTCCTGGAAAGCACCACAGTCCAAGAGGAGGTATAGATCTTTCACAGCACACACTCAGAATATATCTATCTCGCCAGCCACAGAGTAGGACAGCTGACGCTTCCAATTAGGACTGACATCTTCATCTCTGGGACTCCCCCAGCCCTGAAAATGAGGCCATCAGCCCATCTCCTGATGTGCAATGACAAAATGTTTCATTACTTGTCACCAGTATTGAATAGCTGCCAGGAGTACCAAATGAGAGATGCACTGAATCAAATGATTCATCACAAATGTGAGGAAACCTTGCCCTGCTCAGCTGATGCAGGCCATAGTGTTCCTGTCCTTCCTTTTTCCTTATCTACACATGACAATGCTTAACAAGGTTCAGGTGACTCAAACACAACTCCAGAGCAGCTCAGGACTCCAGTATGTCACTACATAAATGCCACTCCAAGTGCTCTGGCTGCCTGCACATGTTCCCTAAGGTATCTGTGAAGTCTTACAGTAACATCCAAGTGCTCAGACAGCAAGTATCACCCCAATATTCCACCCCTCCCAGAGCAGCAGGAACAATTTTTGGGACTATTAGGAAATTGCACAGGACTCCCACATGGAAACCCATACTGGAGTGGAAGTGCACATCCCATGCCTCTAGGCTACCAGGAGGTGTCTGGCTTCAAAAAGACAGGTCTCCATCTGGACTATTAGCTTCACCAGTTTTAAACACACCTCCCCAGGAAAGCCTGACATATTGATCCTAGGAACTACACAGGCTTCAGTGGGATTTCTGATGGGACACATGGCCCCAGGGTGGCTGGAGGGTGCAAGAGGACCCATCTGTTGGAGACTACATCCCTCATCCATTACCTGTACACAGACACAGGCAGGTAAACTGACACCGCCCCAAGACCATCAGGCTGCAGCCAGATCCAAGGGCAAGGCCCTGAACAGATGGTGGTCCCAGCTGTTCATGAAGCACCCCTCTCCCAGTGCCACGTGGAGACAAAGAAGAGGGGGAACAGGAATGTTGAGTCCCCCAGAAGGCTACCTGCCTGCATCACCATCCTGAACATGAATGCACATGGCTGGAGCTGAGCTGCCAATCTACAACACAGGCACTGGAAAATTCCACTCCTTCAGTGTGGCTGGGGACAAGGCTTCACTTCAGCGCTGGATAAGCCATGTTTCCTGCTTCAGCAGCTTGCTGATACAGGTCCATAAAAGAGATGGGATAAGGAAGCAATAAATTACAGAACTGGAATGTGCAAATGCTCAGTATATGATCTAACTTCATTAGCTCAAGGTCAAGGCTGTAACTGACAATAACTTGGTAATGAAACTACTTCAGTTACACATCCATAACCTTAAGCTTTGAATCACAACTGTCATACTGCATTCTCTGTCTAGAAAGAGGAACAGATTCAACTCTGTGTGCCTACAAAAAAACCCCAACTTCCTCCTTTCCAAATGCTCCTATCGAACTGCTAGCCTGCAAAAGAGAGTTGAAAACAAATAAAACACAGAAAGACAGCAAACCATCAGCAGCTGCAGGGAAATGGAAGGGCAGGTTCCTGAAGCATGTAACTGCACTGTGGAACGGCAAGAGGGCTCACCTTTGTACTCAGGTGTGAATTCCTTCATTTCTGGGGGCAGAGACTCGTAGAAGCGCTGCTCTCTGGTGATGAGGGGCTTGCAGACAGTGTGGTCGTCGTAGCGCATCATGCTGCTGTGGCCACCCACCTGGTGGATGAAAGGCTCCAGCAGGACCCCCCGGTCTCCAGAGCGAGTGGCATTCTTGCCATACTTGCCCACTTCCATGGTTTGACAAACACACATTGCGTTGGGCACCAGTTGCACTCTTGGAGCATGGGGAGAGCCACATGGGCTGGGAGGAGCAGCTCAGCAGCGGTCAGGCAGCCACAGGGGGGAAATCCGGGCAACTTGCTTCCTTGCAGTGATCTGAAGAGGGAAAAGGGATTCCTGTTAATAGAGGACCACTTACATTTGCTCCCTGTTTGCTTGGAGAAGTTTTTAGGACTTATTTATATCCATATCTGTTAAAACTTCTGTTTTCTGTTTATATCCTCCTTGTTCCAGCATGCTCCTCACCACCTCTTTAATCCTACAGGTAAACACACACTAATTCAGAGGCAGTCCCATCGAGAGCGTCTCCAATAGGATTGACAGCAGACAGGGAAAGGAGGAGATACTGCTATTCTGAGCTTCTCATCTCTAGAAAATACTGTTTTCTTCCTTGCTCATTTTATCAGTAAGGCAACATGATAATAAGAGCATGAACTGTGAGCTACAGCCCAATTAAAACCAAGGCCACACCTGCCTATTGGTAACAGTGACTGACACATGCAGAACAAACATTTCCAGAATCTGAATTCCACTATTTGTGCCTCTGCATTTTTAACATCTAAATGACTAAATAATTCCTGTTCACCTCCTACTCTGACACGATTTCCTCCTCTGCCTGCTCAGCTCTCTTCAAGCACTGACACGAAAGACTCTCAGAGTAAGAAAGTCATTCTGTCACTGTGTGTACTCACTGTGTTCCACTCAGGCTCTCTCCTTTATTACTCCAAGTCCCTCAAGACAATAACTATTTCCTGATGCTTTCACAGTACCCACATGCACAAGGTCCTGATCTATAGAGGTAGGCAAGATATACTGCTAAATCCAAATGAGATTACAGGTTCTTTGGAGAAGCAGATGCTCTTTCACTGTTTGCAGAGTGCCCAGCACAGCAACAGCGTGATGGAAAAATAAAGCTGCCCAAATTCTCTCCAGCTGATCTGCCCTTTCCAGCTTAGATCATAGCTGATTCTGAGCCTGCTGGGGAAAATGCCACAGGATTTCCTTACAACGATGAGTTATCCAAATGTTGGTACAAGAACCATGTGGTGACTAGAGTTTCTGAATGCATCAAATTTCCAGTTTCTTAGCACCGTGACAGTGATGGGCAGTAATTTAAGAACTGAGGGATCCTGGAGGCCTGAACAAGGGACACGGCTCAGACTGTTCCTCATCTGGCCACAGGATGTCTCCACAGCTACACAACACTGCCAGGCCGGGGGAGGTTCTGGATGAACACAGGCTCCTCTCCCTTCCCCTCCAATTCAATCATGTCAGAGATGCAACTCAAGAGACTCAAAAGGAGAGGTGATACCTTCAAACATAACCCAATCTAACCCAAAAGGTTCCTGCAACAGGACAATGCTTCTCTCTCCCTATCCACACACTCCTGCTCCTCCCTCGCACTGGGGATTTTGGGATAGTATGAGTGGGACGTACATTTGAGTTGAATCATCTCACTGATCCAATGGAAAACATTTCCTTTTGTGGTTACACGACCACACAAGCACACTCAGTGTAAGGGCAACAATGTGAATATTTAGCTGGCTTTTCAGGCAGGGGCCAGGGAACAGGAGGGGGAAAAACCCACAACACAGATGGTCCTTCTCTGTAGCAACTCATATCAAAGTCTATTCAAGGTATGCCTCAAAGTCTGTCTCCTAAACTCACTCAGATCCTAAGTCATATCACAATCAAAAACACGATGGGGATTTCTCTCCTCCCTCTTATTTGCTTTATCAACGAGAAGAAATTTCAACTGCAGACACTTGCTTCTCTCATAGACGTTTTATTTGGGTTTAAGGCAGTTGGTATTTGAGAACAACAAGCAAGGTGCCAGCATCTACAACACGCCAGCACTTCCCAGATTCCAGACAAATGCTTCACAGACTTAAGTCTCCCCTTTCTGAGGTAGCTTCATCTTGGACTCAGTTTCTTTTATTTTGCCAATGATTAATGCAGTTTTCAGTTATTCCAAACATTACAGAGGGCAAGTTTAACTTCACAACTTCCTGTAGTTTAAACTTCACAGGACAAGGGAAATAAGAGGTTTATCTGTGTGACAATAGTAGCTGCCATACTCAGGAGACATGCCTGTGACTCTCAGGTCTGGTACAAGTCCCAGTTTTCACTGAAAGCCCACCATGAAGTGTCTCAGGGTCTTAGTTTTGCCAGTGACTTAAGTACTATTTTCCATTCTTTGGAGCAGGGGCATTAGCTAAGCAGATTCATTAGCTGTAGACCCCTTCACTAACTTCAGATGGAGATCACAAACACCCCAACACCCACACTGACTGTTCTCAGTTAGGGATGTCTCACCTATAGGCCTCAGGCCGGTTTTGGTCATCAGAGCAAGAGATTTGAACCCTACTTTCATCAGCCTTCTTTCCTAAAAGTCAGCAATAGGAAGCATATGCCACCTGAATCACTCTGAAGACAGCAGCCACCCACTCTGCAAAGTCCCTCAAGCCTTCTCCTCTGGCCTGTGAGTATAGTCATCCAGAGCTGCAGTCATTAAGTGCCCCAGGCTCACTGCCAAGGACCCCAGCATCCTCCAAAAAACCCAATATGACAAGTTTTGGATGTGCAGGCACCCTGGAAAGAAGTGACAGCCACAGAAACAAAACATTCTGAGGCTGTGGCACAAGAGAAGGAGCTGGGCATGAAGTGGGGAGATACTCCAAACCTGGTTACAACTGCTCCACACATTTTGAATAAACAGCAATACAGGCAGTGTTTTCCCATGTACAAGTGAATGTGAGAAAAAAATACTTTGTGGTAAGCAACATTTCAGAAACAGTATTTTTAAAGAGCAAGATATCTAAAGGACTTAAGAAACAGACACTTCATGGCTCAGATACAGCTTAGTGTTTCTCATCAAACTAAGCACTATTACTAAACATGGACACTATCCACAAATAAAGACAAAAGAATCCCAGCAGTTTCAAACAAATATAAAGCAGAAAACTATTTGAAGTCCTCAATATTACTCAACCTTCATCTGTTAAACAAAGGCATGGGTTCAACTATTTTAGCTGGCTTATAAAATTCAGAGTCCTTCCAACCAAACTACAAAATGCAGTGGACAATCCAAGAAACAGCTTGAGGGAGACCAGTTCACCCAAGCAGATCCTGTGGTATCCTCCAACACCACCACTATAGCTCAAACAGCAGTAAAACACCCAGGCTAGTTCAGCCTTCCCCTTTCCAACAGACCGGTCTATCATTAGCGAGACAGATCTCCCATCAAGCCAGACTGGGAGGTGTGGGGGGTGAGGTTCAGGAGCAGAGTTATCCACGACTACTCAAGGACATACTACATTCCACATTTCCTTATCCTCCTGAGTAAAAGACTCTTGTACTGGAACAGAGTTTGTTCTACAATATTTAAGTCTAGACGCCTATCTGTCAGTGTATCTGCTCCAAATGTGAACTGCAAACCTTGTTGTTCAAATACTTTTTAGCAGGACAGGCATAAAGAGCAGCAACACGTTGTGTTTTCTTGTAGTAAAGTACATTTCCAACTAAAATTCAGGAAGATACACAAGGTAACTCTGTTTTCCCTAACCACTTCAGAGCCAGAGCACAGAAACAAGAGCAGGGATGTCCTCTTTGATGGCATAACTTAAGGTGTCAAGAAAAATTAGCCTGAGAGGTCACCACAATGCAAAGTGAGAGCAGAGAGCTGCACTGCAATGGCTGTGAGAATTACTGCAGAGTGCACCACGATGCTGATGTTCCTACTCTTCATAAGCAGTCTTGTATGGGAATGCTGGCAATGCTTCCTGACTCGCAAGTAAAGCTATTTTCCTAAATAAAATGGAGAACAAACATTTTGAACTGTGATGCATTACACAGTGAGAAAGCTGACTGCACGAAGCACTGCTGACTCGTGTCTCTGCTGTAAGCAGCTTGCACACCCACCTTTGCAGCACCTCCTCGGCCTGTGGCCAGCCCAGGCCCTGCTGAAGGCCAAGGCAGATGGCCACTGACGACTCTGGAGCCGGGCCACAGGTGAGGGGTAAACACGTCACAGTGACAGAAGTTGCAGTTTCCCTTAACGACCTCAGAGCAGTCAGCAAAGCACAAGAACAGAAACAACTATTATATACCAGGCAAGGAGACCACGGCATTTGGCCAGTGGGTTTCTGGTGACTTGTTAGCAAAGAGAAGCAGCAGCCAGCAAGCACCCATGCTAAAAAGAAAGGTAGCTTCTAGTCAGGCCGCACTGGATGAGCCAGATTATAAAGACAAAAACTCAGTATAAGAAAAAAAAAAAAAAAAAAAGTGTACTCCACTGTGCTATGAGATCAACTTCCCAGGACAAAATGTGACCCACAGGTCTGAGACTTGTCTGTCTAGCCAGCAGTAAATAGAGAAGAGCTCTGGGACCTGGGCAGAGAATATAACTCTCCAAGAACCTGCAGCAACGTTTAGGATGTAACCAGAAACATTTGGCCATCGTGGTATCCAGGAAGCTACAAACCTTGCTAGATTGCTTAAGCACACAGCTCTGAATCCTGAGCCTTCCCCTGCATCTTGTCCAACACTTGAACTACTACCAAATACTCGTTTTTGGACAGGCTGCTCTCACCACAGCAAATGTGGCTCGTCAGATCGAGGCCAGGAAGCAGAATACAATCTATATACGTGCATCAAAAGTGAAACAGAAGTCTTAGGAAAAAGCTGTTGAAGAATGCCAGCTGAGGAAGAGAATGCCAACAGTGAAGCTGGGGCAGGAATTGCAATGGACAAGGGCATGGAGAGGACAATAGCCATGAATGGGCACACTCCACCCTATGCCATGAGCTGAGCTTCCTTCACCAATAGTCTTCCTGCCTTAACAACAGGACACAAATGCACAAACTGCTAAAGTGTACACAAGGAAAGAGCCTGTTCTAACTCTAGGATAGAGCTTGAGTGAACTTACAGTAAGGAAAACAAAATTAAGCTTGTAGTACAAGTCCTTAGGTGTACCCTATGATTTTGTCTCCTAGAGATCTGAAGGAAGACTCTGTGCTGGTTTTACCTGGGGAAGTTAATTTTCTGCCTAGTAATTTGTGTGGGACTATGGTTTGGATTTGTGCTGAAAACACTGTTGATTGGTTACTGGTAAGCAGGGTGTACAGAGTCAAGGTCTTTTCTGCTTCTGACACCAGCCCACCAGTAAGGAGACTGGGGGTGCACAAGAAGCTGGGAGGCAGCATGCCCCTGACCCAGGGGATATCCCAGACCATACAGTGTCATGCTCAGCATACAGACCTGGGGAAAGAAAAAGGAAGGGGAGATGTTTGGAATGACACCATTTGTCTTCCTAAGTCACTGCTACTGTGATGGAGCCCAGCTTTCCTGGGGATGGCTGAACACTGCCTGCCCACAGGAAGTGGGGAATGAATTCCTTGTTTTGCTTTGCTTGTGCACACAGCTGTTGCTTTAACTTTCTTTATCTCAATCCATGACATTTTGTCACTTTTACCATTCCAACTCCCTCTGCGTTCCACCAGGAAGGCAGTGAGTGAGTGGCTGTGGGGCTGAGTTGCTGTCTGGGGTTAAACCATGACAGATTATTTGTGCTGTACTTCTATCACACCAATCACAAAGCTCCAGCACTTCTGCCAGCAGCCGGCAAACCCAAGAATTTTCTCCTCTTCTCTTCCTAAGAAAGGAGCGGAAGCCAAGCCTTTTCAGCTCCTTCTGAAGAAAGAGAGGCTGAGCCGTGCACTTTTAACTCTGGCTGGAATGCCAAAACCACTCACTAAAACCAGTGCCTAGATTTGAGGTTAAACAAGGCTTTTTTCTTAGAGGCCAGATTAGCAAGAATTGCAAAGGCCCTTCTGCTGTCACCTACACATAAAGCACGGCATGCTTTCTCGGGGGGATGAGGTACTGGAAGTCCTTGCCAGGGATCCAGACCCAGGACACAAACAAGACCCATTTTCTCATGCTGGCACACTACAGTGGTAGCTTCTCTCTGGTTATTGGTTTTTTTAAGCCAAGCCTTAGCACACAACAGTGCACAGGGAAGGTCTGCCATGTTCAGCAACATATGGAGCAGGTACTCTGCAACATTTTGTGAGCATCTGTCATACAGCTGTCTGTAAGTGAGGGTAACCAAAGCCAGGGCTCAAATGGCCCCTTCCAGCTTGTATTCCTGTTTGACCTGATGCTGGACAAGCTGGCACTACTGTGATAAAATCAGGCTGGGGAGCAGGAGAGGACTGCATATAACAGGGATGGTATGATTTAATTCCCTTGCTGCTCTTTTCTCCAGGCTTCCCCTTCCTCACTGGAGAAATGCAGTGCATTGTCAGGAGGGCACAGGCTGCCTGGGGACCTTCCAGACCCTGTCACTGCTGTCAGTGTCACTGCAAAGGGGAGGCTGGAGGAAGGTCTGGCCCTGGTCTGGTTGTCACCATGCTTTTCTCTCCAGTGGACAGGGAGGATGAGCAAGAGGAAGCTTACCTGCTGAATCCCACTGCACCTTGCCACAAATACACCCTGCCTCAGTAGTAAAGGGCACCTTCCTCCTCTGTTCTGAGGCACTGGCTGCAGCCCAAGCCTCAGTTTCCATAGCAGCAAGACCTGATCGAATACATGCAACAAAAGGTTGCTTTATCAGTACCAGTGCAAAAGATTTTCTTCCAAGCTTGTGCTTGGAAGGGATGAGCAGGGTCATCCAGTATCGGCTTTGCATTTTATAGGAGAGATGAGATTAGGACACACGCTTTCTAGAGAAGGGCTTAGGGAAGATCAATCCTTGTGAGGCCTCATTGCTCAGCTTTCTGTGAGCTAATTTCTGGCTTCTCTTCATATCATTTGCAAAGAGGAAAATCTCCACCAGATATAGGTTATTTTTAAGCTATTCCAATGGAAAAGCTACTCTTCAGCACAGCGCTCCAACCCACCAGTCAGAGACAGTTAGAAAGGAACATACTTTCTGCAATCAAAACCAGTAAGAAATTAACCTAACCCACCAAGAAAAGACATTTCTTGAATTCACACCAGCGAAGGGGCTCAGAAAACTCATCAGCAGGCAGAAAACTACAGTCCTTGCATTCATAGTGGGGCAGGGCGAAAGGAAAACAATTCACACCAATCCCATGGAAGAGGCTTGGATCAAAAATTCATTCAGAAAGAATTTGTAACTCAACTTACGGACTGAATAAGCAGAGGGAACAATTCCATGTCCTGTCTCAAAAACATCCTATGTTTAAAGTTCTCATCAATGCTGATAATAAAGCATACCTGCTCTTTAGTCACAGACCCTGGTCTCCTCCCCAACAGTGAGGCTTAAATAAACCATACATCCCTAAAGAAGTTGTGCACCATCATCCAAGTAACTCCACCCAAATGCTTCCTCAGCAACAAGATGATGGAATGACTATTCTGAGTTCAGCATGAGGAGGAACATTCAGGAACCAGTGTTCAAAATGCACAGCTTTCATGTCAGCTGTGGGTACCAAATTCTACAACCCCAACAGCACTGGAAGGTGGGATAGACAAGCAGGTAAACACACCACACTAATCTGCTGACAGCAAGTAAATGAGTCAGAGTTAGTAATGGTTGTGCTGAACCAGAGGACCAACACACCACACAGCAAGCCACTGCTGGCACAGAAGAGGAAGGTGTGATTTTGTGGGAGAGTGTACAGAGCTGAGCTGGATGGATGGCACTGGGAAGGACTGCTCAGCAGTGGGGGAGCCCCACCAAACAGCTGAGAATCCATTGTGATCAGGCAAGCAGGTCTCAGGGTGCAGGGAACAACTGGCACCTCCTAAGTTCTTACCTCATTTCTTCTTAAAAATGCCCCAGAAATCCTTGGGGGTTTCAGGCCAGAGCCAAGGATGTCAGTATGGCCTAACCATCTACAGAGTAACTGCTGGCCTTCAAGCTGAAAGATGCTGTCATGACACATGTGTGCCAACACCTCTGGAGCCTGAGCTCCCACTCACACCTCCACATAGACTGGAAAAGGAGAAGTGGTTGTGCAGCTCAGCCTTGCGTCCCTCAGGACCCCAGCCAGCAGAGACACCTAGAAGGTTGGTGGGAAGATGGGATAAGATCCTCCCGGCTTGCATAAGAGGAAACAGCCAGCAAAATCACTAAAATCCCAGAAAAAGGAAGTACTTGTGCAGCAATAAAAGAAGTTTTCAGGCTTGACAGGGTGGTTGAGAGGAACCGAAAGGAACAGTCAGTGTGCTGCATCTTACACCTGCCACACACAGCAAGCAAAGCACAGATGCCAAAGTGAGGATCCTGCAACAGGAAAAACAGTCAATCCCCTCAACTCAAAAGCAAGGGCACACACTTTCAGAACTTATGTGGGCTACCAGAGAAAGAAGCAGCTTTTTCTGGCTCTTTGCCCTCCACTGTCTCATAAGAAATAAGGGAAGATAAGGAAAAACACAAATGAGAAAAAAACAAGCCCTGCACATAGAAAACCAAAATATAAAGTCTATTTGAAATTGAAAGTCAAGCAAAAAAGTTTAATCTACCTGCACTTCATAACTTCTTTTCTGCTTTCAGAACGTGTAAAAACATTAAGTTATGAAGAAAACCTAGGTGAACAGCTAGGCCTCCAGCCTTGGTCTGCACAAGGAAAAAGTGCATGTTGATACTTTATTCATCTACCATGCTCTCTCCAGTTTGGTAAAACAGGGCAGATTTTGGGGTGGAGACAACTGCTCATCTTGTTGCTCTTTAGAGTGAACCTCCACAAAAAGCCCAACTCCATCCAAATGCCTGGCTTTACAAAAGCCCACCCAATACTATGCTGAGATTCCTTTTGGCACTGATCAAGCCAAATCACTGCCTAACTCCTCCTCTGGTTATTTCTTCAGACCATGGTTACACAGGCAATCCTTTGAGAGCTGCACCAGCACGAACAGCACCCTCCCACTCAGCTCTGCTGCGCTGGTACAACTGTTTGCAGCCTCACCACGGATCAAATTAGGGAACTGATCACAGTTAAAAATAAACCAGCACTTTGTTTTGTTTTTTTTAAGGATTACTTTTCAACCCAGGTCAGATCCCCCATCTATTGTGCAGCTGTACAAACAGCTGTATCAGCACAAGGTGCCTGAATTGCTGATGGTTATCCCTGTGCCTAAGGCCAACGTTTGCATTCCCAGTTCACCTCTTGTTTCATGGCTGCTGCAGAACAGGATCACTTACTAAACTGAACACGTAGGGGACTTTATTGCTGCCTGCAACTGCATGGAGGGTCTCTTTAATGAGACAAAATGAGGTCACACTGATGAGTATCCTAAGCTACTGAGCTCCCTCGAGCTGTTGCTTGTCCAAAATTATATGTCGTTTTTGCAGTCTGCATGCTGAAATAAATATAAAAACATGACTAACCAAGTCACTAATGCGAACGAACAGCTTTGGGCCAAGTTTTGAAACAGAACTCTCCTAGAAATTGCATAACCATTAACTGCGTTGGTGATCTTCCATTCAAAAAATGCAAGCCTACCTGATGTGCAGATTCCCACTTCTTTGAAGACTGACATTCAGGGAGTGGGGAGGCTATGTGCAGTTTTGGCAACTCTTCCAATTGCAGCTGAATTTTTATTTGAACGTGGAAATGCAAAAAGAAATCCTGAAAACCAAAGTAAGCACTGAGCAGTGATGCCATGCTAGTATGCTTTAGAATTTACCATGAGAGAAACAGACTGAAAGCTTCACAAATTATCAGCTCACTCTTTGAAACAAAACCAACTGAAAATACTTCCTATTTGATGGCTGTCTGGGAACCTACTGGGAAGGACTTCGTTCTCAGTTCTCTGCTTTCAGCTGGTACCCACATCAGATAGACACCACTGTCCAAGGCCTTCTCATTGAAAACAAGGCACAAAAGACTGAACAACCATTAAAATTTGACTTCTAGAACAGGGTAGGAGGGATCCTAATGAAATAGCTTCAGGAAACAAGATCTCTACAGTTTCTGTTGTGTCTGCTCTAGAAGGCAAAAATCACAATTTCTAAGCTGTTCAGCTGTCCTTTAGTAGATGTCATCACATCAATCCACAAAGACACACAAACCCCAAAAAACTGCTATTTGGCAAACCTTACCCTTTGTTCCTTAACACGCATCTGAGGGTATAGTTCCATCATAGCTTAAGTAAATCTAAGTCAGCACTCCTCAAACCCACCCTCTGTCCTGAGTCAGCACTGGCACTCACTGATCCTGCTCAGAAACCAGCCTGGCAAAAAAGCTAACCCAGAAAAAAAGAAGAGTTGTTTTCACCAATGTGGCTTCCTGAACTGGTTTAGTGCCAGTGCCCAATGAAAGTAAAAAGGAAGAATCATTCAGCAGGGCAAGGGCAGGCACAGGAGTAGCAGAGCCAATTCCATCCAGCTCCAACTACCCTACAACCACACGCTCAGAGAAGTCTCATCCCAACTTTAAAGACATGTGAGTTGTCACTTCCAGGAGAAAGATCATTCAACTTTTTCACCTCTCCTGACATCATCTTTACACCAGCATCAGCACTCTCGCAGACAGCTAGATTAAGTACCCAATCTGGTAGGAAACCAAACCAGCAATACGTAAAACAAAAAGCCTTCGGTTTTCAGATGGATCAGGTCCCTAATAGGTCTGACTGTGAGGCTCAAAAATTCTCCAGCACCAAAAGACGGGCGGAACTGGGAACCAAGGCAAGGCAAAAGTTCAAGCAACTGTGAAGCTGCTCTCTTCCTCAACATACATAAAATATCACAACATAACTACATAATAGTTATACAAAAAACATTTTTGTTCAAAATATTTAAATTGTACATTAAAAAATCAGCAATCCAATTCTTCATGTTTTCATCTTCCACAACACACCATTAATATTTAAAACGTCCTATTTCCTCAAAACTAAATATTTAATTTATTTGCTACGGTGTTCTTTTCAGAGCAAAAGAGCTACTAAAATACATAGCAGAGAGTGAGAAACAGCCTGTTGTGATTAAGTAGGGCATGACAAACGGCAGCAGCATGTGCAAGCAGTACCAGGGAGCAAAGCCAGGAGGAACAGCAACAACAACATTATACAAACAACACCGATTCATGAACAACAAAGAATTCTTAGAAACTGCTGCTTGGGTTATGTCCAAGACTCTCTTTACCTTGGTTAAACTATTAAGAAAGTCACCTCAGAAAGCTGACCACTTCTGCACAACCAAGCTTTTTAGGAAGGAGGAGCTGGTCCATCTGAAGGGCTCTGTGTAGGAAACCACTGCAGCACTTACTGTGGAGCGATCAAGTTGCAGCTACACTGAAGGTGACAGGAAGCTGAAACTAGTGATTTGTCCTGTCTCACCAAGAAGGGCTCTCGTGCCAACATCTATGCACACACCCCTTATCTCCTGAAGCCCAGACACATCACTGTTTGCTATGCACAGCAACACCTTCATGGTAGTGACGTTATAGGGTCTTGTCTGAAGAACTTCACTTATTGATAAGGTATTTTTCGTGATCTCAGCCTGATACCCATTTCCTCATGATCAACAACTGTTGTAGCTAGTTCTCGTCACTGCTTGTAACACCTAACTCTGGATACACCATTGATCAGACTGGGGATTCCTGGAAGACCCCAGTTTGGCCTCAGAGGTGCAGCAAATTCAATTGCTGCTTGTCATATTGCTTCCACTTGGAGGACAGCACACTCAAAGAACAGTTTGGGCCACTTCCATACACAATTCACTCCTCCAGAATTCAGATATTCAAGAAGCAGCCACAACTTCGTAAGCAGCAAGTTTTCATTGTATTTGGACAATCTTGCAAAAAAACCGTACATCTTTCAAAGAAAACAGTATGTTCATGAGCAAATGCTACATCTCTGTCACAACAAATCAGTAAGTTATCACAAAATCACAGTCAAGGAGTTCATCTTAATAAATTCTTGACTGCTGACAGTCACTAGCATTGAAAGTACTGCCCTTTAAATACCAAATATACGTATTAAAGCATTCTTAAACATTCAGCAAATTCAGTAAAGCCATCAGTTAGGATTGCATTTAGACATCTGAACTACTCACAACTCTCCAATACAAGTAAAATACAGGTGCAACAAAATAAATCAGAAGCAAAACTCTGTTGAAGCTGCAGAGTGCTAAGCAGATGCACATGGTCCCATTCAGATCAAAGCATGCTCTGAGTGTCTCAAGAGTAACAGACTAGTATCTGTATACAGTAAGACTTCATAACGCTGTCACATCAGATTAGCAACCCGTAAACACACAGCTGCCTTCTGGCAGGTAGTCAAACCTGAGGCAGAAGCTTTACAGGGGTCAAGACTCTTGCAGGATTCATCTAGATCTATTTTCTGCTGCTGGGAGATGAAATATGAAAAAGGGAGAGGAATTGATCATAGAGGTGCAGAGCTTTGCACAGGGATTGTTTCTCACTCCGCAAAAGGTGACCTCCAAAGCCTCTTTGCTTCTCCTCTCCTTTAAGAGGATTATGAATCCTACCCTTGGGAGACTTCAGCTCAGCTACGGGCCTACTGATATTACACACTAATATAATGTCTTGTCTCCTCGTTCCTATCAGCAGAGAGATATTAGAAGAATTCATGTGATCACTGCTCAAAGACCAGGACTTCAAATGGACCCTCTAATGCAAGCAGGGAAAGCCAAAGCCAGTGGTGTTTCGAGGGGACTTTTCTTTGTGGCTGTCACACACTCAAGCTGCAAGTCTGCTCAAATCCCAATTCAGCTTATCTGCACATGCAGGCTGCTGACTCCCCTTGAAAGCAGACATTTAATCAAGTAAAGACTGAAAACAGGATCATCACACGCTAAAAAATTAGGGCAAGTCTAGAGAATGCAGTTCACAGCTCTACAGCTGATGTACTGAACTGGAGCCTCAGCGAGCACTGAGCCCAGGTGTGCTGTCAAGAAATGAGGAGCAGCAATGCCCTGCAAGAACACGCTGGCACCTCAAATGGAAAGCCAAGGAGCAGAATGCAGCACATTCGCTTACATAAATCTTTCACAGACAGCAGGAACCAAAAATTTGAGGACAATTTTCCCCCCTGTTCTTATGTTTTTGGGGTTTTTTTTCTACTTTCCAACAAGACACCATTTGGACCCTTCTGAATGGAGTCTACAGAGTAAGGTCTGAATCATCCCTAGGCAACATAATCACTTCCCTTGTCACTTAATAGCATACAGATGTAAAGCAATCCATGCTCCCATGCAAGTGAACATATGGGTTTTTCCTTCATAAGGTAATCAAAGTTCAATTGCTTTATGAATTTCACAGTTACAAAAAAAAAAATGTGAAGACTAGACATGAAGTGAAACCTTAACAGGAAGGAACACACTGCCAGCAAGGAAGCAGCATCTTTGTGAATGGAGATTTAGGGTGAGATTAGACACACTTACAAGCTAATCCCAACGGATACAGTCAGTTCCCATTTGGAACAAATGGTAAAATGTTCTCAGAAGAAAAAAAAAAAAAAAAAGGTACGTGGCTAACACAACATATCTTCTCAGATGCATCTGTAAGAACACTCCATGCTTTTGGCTGTTTCAGACTGCACAGTGCAATACCAAAATGAAGCCAAGAGTTAGAAGCTTTAACCAGTAACTGTACAGAGAAGCTAGTGTTAACCACGGATGCACAAAAGCCACAAGGAGCTGAACCCATAAAGAATTATTACAAAAGCCATAAATGCAGAGGAGCTCAAATTACATTCCTCAGGCAGTTGTGATAAAATAAGAATGATCTACAGCTTTCCCAGAGACCACTAACTGAAAGACAAATATAAGCAGCTTGCGGTAAACTTGGATTTTTAGTATCTGTTCTCAACTTTTGAATTATGATGCTTTTAAAACAGAAAAAACAGCTCTCATTAAAAAGTCAGTTGCTGCAGATAATTGATTCCCACAGAAAATCCAGAACTAGGACAGAAAAACCGAACTTCTAACTGCTATTTTTGATCCTGCAGTGACAAAAACCTCAAGACCAATGTTATGTAAGAGCATTAACCTCTTTGCTCATAACTGGCACCTTAATTTAGCACACTACCACACTGAATAGCTTAAACTGAATTCTTAATGTCAAACCATACCACTGGCTGCAGCAAGGCAGTAATTGCAATAATGGAAAGGGAAAAAACAAACAAAGCAAGCATCATACACTGAATTTTGCAATTACAGTTCCTTGGGCACTAGTGTGTGTGTTTATATATATCTGAGCCTGTCCAGCTCTAATGTAACAGTATTCTTTCCGGAGTGGTAATCCCAAAAATATTATAAGATGCTCCCCAGCATCTCAGCAACACTGAAGAGAAATCAAAGTACACAGTAGATCTGTACTGACACAAAACCTCCAGCTCACCTTTTATATTACAAAGTCTGTCAAACCCCAAGAGGCTGTAAGCTGCTGAAAACAGTTACTTTAGGTCCTGAGTGACTTTTTCACAAACTAACCTCACAGCATTCCAAATACATCCTCCATAGGTATGACTGAAATCTCCAAAACTACTATGTATTGTACTTAACTATAGTTCAGTGGCTATCACATACACACACATGACTGAGTGAAAAATAAAACAAGGTAATAATCTTGAAGAACAGTTCATCTGAACCCCTCCACATCCCCCCCCCAGAAAAGACAGATTAATCTTCTACACTGATAAAGAGCCAGACTGACGAATTTCAACCTGACAGCGTCTTAAATACTGTCTTCCATCCATTCTTATCACATTGTGGCAAAGAATGACATTCAGGAGGAAAAGAAAGACTGATTAAGAGCCTACTTTCAGAAGCTAATGTCCTGTTGTGTGGAAAGAGCTCTCTATGAATCACCTCCGCCTCTGACTCCATTTACTCTTCAGAATTCCCTGATGGGCTTGAATTCATACTCCACCCATCCAGCCTGTAATGTCCCAACTTGCATACAAGAATACTGTGGGAAACAGTGTCAAAACACCCAGTAAACTTAAGCTAAATGGCCTCTAATGATCTTTCTCATCCACAAATCCGATTATATTATCACAGAAGACAATGAGGTGCGTCAGACACAACTTACCATCAGTAAATCCATACTGACTGTTTCCAGTCACATTCCTTCACATGCTCAGAAAGGTGTAGCAAACAGACTTGTCCCCAGGACTGAAGGGAGGCTGACCATCCTGGATTATCCTTTGGCCTGTTTTGAAGACAAGTGCTCAGAGATGTCTCAGCACCTCTGTGACTTTTCCAAGATGGCCAAGACTGGCATCGCTGTGACTCAGGCAGCTCAGTCCCATCGGGCCCCACGTGCTCACATGGCTCAAATTCCCTCAAGCAATCCCCCCACTGTTTCCATTTGCTTCTGACTGCTGGTTCCTCTTCTGAACCTTGTCTCCTAACAGAGGAGCTGGGACACCTTACTGCTGAAGAGTCCCAAACACCTCAAGCAAGTCTGTGCATCACTCATCTAGCAGCCTTTGTTTAGCCTTTTACTGCTGATGTAGAGGTAGAAACCATGTCACCATTATCAGGAATGTTGCAATAAGAACATCCTGAGGGAAAGCAGCTGTTTCCCCAATTCCAAGAAACGCAGATCGACATGGCTGAGTTTGTTCTGTCTGTATTCCAGGATGTCAAAGAAACCACAGGTCTCTTTGCAGAGATGTAAAACCAACTCGCTGAAGTTGCATGACCCCATTTCTGAAACATTTGGCAAAACAGCCGCACTCTCACTGTTGCCCAGGCTGAGTGTATTTACCACATGGAAGTAAGGTCTGTAAAAAGCAAACCCAGGCCCCTCCTGAAAATCCCTAATAAAGTTTCATGGAGACACTTCAGCTTTAATTAAGAAGAATCCAGATGACAGAATAAGGAACTGGGACTTTCACACAGCTAGTTGCCAACTGGCCAGATTGCTCTAGGCACAGAATGGAGATGTCTTATGATGACTCCACGCTCTCAGGGCTTTTACATACGTACCACCTCAATGTATCAGAGGAGGGGGAACTGCAGGAGAGAACTCCAAGCTGTTCCAATGCTCCCCAAGAGAAAGGAGAGCCAAGAGACGGAAGGCTTGCAGCCTGGGTCACTGCTGCGGGCTTCTGGCACGGAGCAGGCATCTCATCGTGCCATGCTCCCGCTGCCAGAGCGGCGGCAGTGCCTGCTGTGTCTGGAAGCCAGCACGGAAGTGTCACACAACCAAACAAAAGTGCATTTTATCAAACTCCAGAACTCGCAAGTCTCCCCTGCCCCCTTCTGGGAACAAGGTGGATTTGAAAACTTCAGTATCTATTTTCAGCGATAAAACTGTTTACTTGGGCAAACAACAGAAAGAAAACCAGAAAGAGCTTTAGCCTCAAGCACGAGTTCCTTCAGCAAAGACATGGATATTATGAAGTGCATCTCGTTCAGGAGCAGAGTCTCAAAATGGATTTTCCTCACCCGTACACTGGAGCCACTGACAGAAATTCTTGCCTGCCAGAAAATGGCCGGACAACTCACTACAGCTCAACTGTGTTATGACTAAGCTGATTCACCTCTCAGGTCACAGTGCAGATGAGAAGTGCAGGCTCCTCGTCCTTTACCCCAACAGCTCCACTACTTTCTTCCCCAAAGTAAAAAAATAATACAAAAGGAAAATACAGCAAATGCAGCAAAACTCCCATGATACACATTAACCGCTCATAAACCCCCTCCACGAGTTACGGAAACCACATTCTATTAAGCTGCTGACTGAGACCTGACTTAAGCAAAAAAAACAAACAGGCCTCGTCAGGGCCACAGAAAAAAAGGTGCCTCTTCCTACCACTGCTAACAAGGAAAACATCATGCTACTGTTTATCTGTGAAGCTTTCCGTTTCACAGTTCTAAAACTAAAGACGTTGCACTTTCTTTTTCACCTCCAGAGTGCAGTCCTGCAATACTATGCTACTCAGAAAACTTGAGCAGATATTCAAACACTTTTCCTTTGTCTCTGCTTTGCATGAGGGCTGCAGAGAAGGAAAGCTAAGCAAAGACTCCACATCCCACTCCAGACTGTAACAAAGAGAAGGGAACTTCCAAAGGAATGGAGCATGGCTACTGTTAAGCAGCCATTTAGGATCTGTGAAATGTTTCTTATCCTGAAGAGACTGACACCACAGCAGATCCAGACACTCTATCCAAAGAGCATATTGTGAGCAATGACATGTTCCGTGCAAAGGGAGGGGAGAGCAAAGTCAGCTGGTAAGGAGCAGAAATTGGCTCCAGTACTCAGGAAGCAGCACAAATGTTTTGTTTCCTAGGAATTAGGACATTTAGATTTAAACCTATCAAGACTAAGAGCTATGCATCAAAGCCAAATACAAACTTGCCACAAAGGCCCATCACAATCAAGCTAATCTCACCCTTATGGCCTCTGAAAACCAGCCGTTTGATTCACTTCAAGCTCACTGTAAAGCAGCTTTACAATTCCTGTGATACACTCAGGGCTCTGACACCACTCTGATCCATCTCCTCCTCAGATCTATACACTGCCCGTTTTCTGAGCTGTCTGAGAATTAATTATATGGAAATGAACAGTGCTAGATAAGGGGATTCCAAGCAGCTGGCTCTCTTAACTGAGGACTATAGGACCTCTGCATTCAAGAAATCTGTGGCAATGCCCATCCAGTACAACTAGTGCTGTTAGAGAATGAGCCTAAGACCCAAACAAGCACACGTTGATACTATACCCATCTTCTCTCCTGTGGCCAGAAACAAACATCTGCTCAGCCACGGTGTGGGTTCTAGCTCTTGCCTTTTGCCACCACCAGACCACATAAGAGCAGCATCCTGACCTGAGGACATTCTGCCAAAACAGCAGGTGATACACAAACAAGCAGCTCTGAACAAAAAGATTAATTGTCTGCATAAGCTCCACCTACCCCTCCGTCAAATGCAAGGCACTAACAGCTTGGCCTCACAAGAGCTGGAATTTCAGTACCCAAGAGGACTTTAATCTCACATATGCAGGCAGAGATATAGCAGCGTATTTCTGCAGTGAATGGAAGGGCACATGCACCAAAACTTTCTCTTTCCCTGTCTTACTGTGAAGATAAAGCTGAACAAACGTTTTGCCTCCGCTAAGCTTGTCTTTTCCTACACGGGGATGCTGAAAACACTACATTTGGCAGGCGCCAAATGGCATCCTGTGGTTTTATCAGAGAGCACAGCTTCTGTCTGAACACTGGTAAAACACTTAAAGCCAAGAGAAGTGAAGCAATTCTTACATCTCTCCACTAAAGCTTAATGGGTCAGCAAAGTCCTCAGACGATTTTATTAACAGATTCTTTGGACAGTCATATTCTGTCTGAGGTTATCCAAATGAAAAAAAGAACCAGGAATAGGCTACTGGCTTTGGTGCTTCCACTGAATGTTTTGGTCATCTCAAACCATTCACTTCTGGTGTACTTCAGCCAGCAGCAAACACAGCTTTTCAGAAAGGGACAGCTTACTTGACTACCTGCTACCTCTGAACTCTTTTGAAAGCCTGCAGTTTGGTCATCATTTCACTTTCCATTGACCCCTCTGCACTTCATTTAAACTTAGTCCCACCTGAAAAATTAAATTCTCAGGATTTTAAGAATTTGTGTCCTAGTTCATCAATAATTGAATTGTGTCTGTTAATAGAGACTCCAATTAGGGCACTTCTTTCAAGTGAATGTGGTGCTGTTTGGCTGAAGATCCAAATCCTTGAGTAACTTTTCTGTAGAAACCAAAAAAGACAATCTGGGAGCACAGGAGTCCCACAGAAAGACTTCAGAGCATAAAAGCAAGATTATCCAAACAAACTCACTTCACCCTGGTAAACAAATTCTTGTGCCAAAAGCACAAGAAGCAGTTATTATCTAGTGCTTTCTTCTGCTAATGTAGTTCTGAGACATTGATACTAAACAAAACTGGGGCTTTCTTAAGCATCTGAAGAAGGTCAGAAACGCAAGACAGTCAGTTGTACAGTACTCCAGACCACAGCAATGCAAAGGACACTGCTTAATTCACTGTATGAGAAAAGGGAACTGCAGGTTGCCCTGCTATGCTGAGTGGATACTGATTCTGGAATAAACATAGCAAGGCTTGTAGGAATAGGTAAAATCTTTTATGACCAACTGATAGCAGATGCCCTCCTCTCCCACTGCAACTGCTTCTAAGTCTTACACTGAAAAAGGCATATTTTGGGCCCCTACCCTTCCATCTAAACCTTCTTTCTTTGGAAAACATGCTAGTCACAATACACAATTTAAGCACTGATTACTGTCTATCTTCTCAGTACTCCCAGCAAAACAAGCTTTGATTTAAAAGTGCCATTTTATCACTGTAACTGTACCTACATTAAGAGATTCCACTGACAGAGCTGCACTAGGTAAGGATGAACACGCTGATTAATGCAGCTCTCCCAAGCAAATTGTAGCAGAAACGACCTTACAGGCACGTCCACAGGGAGTTAAAGCCACATAATCACATTGCAAATCCATGCCCCCTACTCGGTATCAGTTTAATTTTCCTAAGCAGATGACCCTTAAGGGTCACAGGCAAGAAAGCATGAGCTCTAACTTCTCAACCTGACACTATTGTGATTTTTTTTTTCCATGAGAAAGTACCAAACAAAGGTACGTTCTTGCATACAGTACATTCTCTTGTACTGTCAATCCATTAAAAAAACAAAGAACACAGAGAAGGGAAGAGAAAAAACTGAGCTCTGTGTTAGGGGGGGAAAAAAGAAACCTCAGTGCAGGTGCTGCAAGAAAGTAAACAATGCCATAAAAATGCAGGAATAAAGGGCAAAGTTTTGGTTTTCAAGTTTTGAATAGGAAATAGCAAAATTTGCCATAAATATATTTTAGACAATGACAGTGTACTAAAACTAGTAATAAGTCAGAATAAGTTAAGTAGTAAGTAAGAAGTTAAGACTGACAATAAGTAAGAATTAAGTAAAATATATGAGATAGCATCTGATGGGACTAAAAGCTAAGGTAGTAATTTCATTTGAAACTGGATAAAACTCTGAAGAGAATTTCATACAAGGATACTCTCACATGCCTGGTTGACACTTAAAAATCCAATGTGGCAAAATACACGACACACAACTCAGGGTCACGGAAGGGATTTTGATGTGAATCTTTTGTTATCCTGTTACTCTCCTGGGGATCAGCATAATCTGCAAGGCCCTCAATCACTCATACTGAAAATCTTAAAGCTGTTAAAATACCTTGGGGTTGTTTTGTTGCTTGCAGTATGTTCTGGAAGGTAAAGGACAAAGAGTTAACAAGAGGCCCAGCCACCTGAGTGGAAATAAAAGTCAATCTGAACCTGAGGCTATCTTCTCAGGAGACACATGAATTGGTTGGCTAGTCACTGCTTGAAGCTTGGCAAGATGCTACAATGTTTTGAAGGACAAAATCCAAAACCTGGTATTTAAAAATGCCTGCAAGATCATTTTACCTAAGCAGGAGCCAGCACAACCATCCTTTGGTACCTTCCTCTAGCAAACTTCACACTTCCAAAGGACCCAGTGTAACTTTGGCTTTGCAGAGAGAAATATCCAAGGAGAAGGGAGCTCCTAAATGCCAGAGCAATCCATGAACACAGTTCACCCTACTGTATTTCTCGAGCACCTTCCAAAGTGACCTTTACTATTCCAAACCTTTTTACTCTCCCTATATACTGACACAGGGCAGCAGGCCCCCTGAAATGCCCTGCAACACCAGCCAGCTCTGTTTGTGGGTTTGAAGCAAGAAACTCCTTTTCAAATGAAGTGAGGAATCAGACGAACAAAGCCTATATTGAACTTCCTGTTCACCGAAGCAGTCGCAAACAAGTCTCTGTAAACACCCTGCAGGTCACAAATTCCCAATATCTTATCTAAATGTTAAGCTGCTGAAGTAGATCTCAAAGCTCTTTCCAACAGGCTTTCTCGAGCGCCACTTGCAACAACCAAGGCCACTGGTTACATAACAGAGCTGTAAAGCCAAAGCCAAAAGGCAGTAATTTGTTAACCTGATCTACTGTCAAATGGATTTGCATCCAGCTATTAAGTGCAGGAATAATTACATACATATAATAAATAATTTTTTTTTGTCCCATATGCTAAAAAAAGCACAGCACACGCTCATTTTGGAAGTCACACAGACTACGGCAAGTTTGTTTTTAATAACAGGTCTCTCTCAAGTGTGTAAAAGCCACCTTGGTTTTTCACACTTTCAGTTCTTCTAAAGACACTGGAAGGCCACAGTGCAGGTTCGTTTGGTTTTGGTTTTCTTCCTACAAAACAGTCTGCTAAATCACATGCATCCTCACAGCCACAGTACATCATATGGGCCATGTATAGGTAGGGAAAGCAAATTTCCCTTTCATTTTCTCCTCCAGATCAACACAGTGTGGTAACAGGTGCCAGAAGCATATCCTCTCAGGCTGAAAGACACAAAATAACAAGTACTACGGGTAGGAAATAACACACAGTTCTCTTCTTTGAAAATCATAAGAAAACTGCAAATGACAGGAAACCTGAAACAAAACGTGCTTCTGCACTCATGCAAGAGTCAATCTGCCAAGCTCACTATCTGGGGACACTGACCTTTATCAGAATTCTTAAAAGGTTTTCAATTTTCTTCTGGTTGTCATGTCACGATAGGATGAACTCCAAAAACACAGAGCCTGGAGACACTTCACAGTCTAACCTTAATTGCCAGGTTTTAGAAGATATTTTAATTGCAGTGAATAAAGAGCCTGGTTTACCTTTGGCTAATGAGTGATACAACACCCTCAACTGCTATTTTAACTAAGAGTATTTTAGTTGAGCTGCATTTACAAATCAGAATTAAATTTTAAAATGACTGGGGTTTGTTATTAGGTGAACCAAATTGTCAATAGGCTTCCTGTATTCTCAGTTTTGGCAATACTGAAATACATTGGGAGTGTCAGTGCTAAGCATGATACATGACAAATGAACAGACCACAGGAACAGAAATATCTGTGATCTTATTTAACTAAAGCTAAGAATAATTAAGGGGAAAGCAGAAACCCCCAAAAGCTGTTATTACACGAAAAAAAAACATCAGCATGCAGAGCACCTGAAGAAAAGCAAAAACTATTCAGATTCTGCATGGTGCACAACACTGATACTACTTCAGTCTGACTAAAACAGAAGGTTTTCCTCAGTTCTACAAAAATAAAAGATGCATAAAGCATGTCTGATAATGCTTATGGGTTCAGATTTAGCTTACCATCAAATTGTAATAAGTGTATTCAGGTCAACACTTGTGGTAAGAACTGTGAAGTATTAAGACCTCAATTACATAAGGAAGATTTATGCCCAATGCCTCTTGCACAGCATAAGAAAAAACACTTAGAATATTTGGTTCAAATGGAAAATAAAGCAAACAATTCCAGTATTTCCAAAAGTAAGGGGATCCATAATGATTTTGTACAGTGTCACATTTAACCTAAGTAAAATTCACGTCTTCAAGATTAACATGATGTGGGTTTTATTATGGGAAGTGTGGGGGTATTTAAGTAACTACCTAAAACAACCTGCATATGTAGTGTTTCAACACAAACTGAACTTCAAACTGCTTTAACAGTTCTTTCAGACAGATTCAAAAGACTGAAGTTCTTTTTTTCTGTAAGTTTGTGGGATGGGTGTTCACCCCCGTGAATCCAACAGCCAGAGCTTCCTCAGATCTGCCACACAACATGCAGACCAGAGTTTGGAAAAGTGAAACACACCTTCCACCAGGCAGCAACTGGTCTGAGAGCCTTCCAAACTTCCAGGACTTCACCAGTTTTATTTACACCCCACAACAGTACTCAAACCAACACAAGAGCACCACACCTCATCTCCTGCAATGGCCCCAGCAATTTCATGGAAGTTGCTCTTTGGATTGAATCAGCCACTGAGTAAGACAGAGGACTATGTAGGCCCCAGGCTTCTCTCCCAAATCCTTCCTGCTTTAAATAACTCACTGACATCTGCACTCACTGGTGCACCGATTTTGGTGTTCAAAGCTGCTTATCGCCTATAGTTAGCTGTAATGAGATCATGACTGCCTCCCCACACGTGCTTAAGCTGCTTAGACAGTACTGTCAAAGGACACAGAACAAACAGCCAGCCCTATCTTCTTGTGCCCCAAGACTTCTAAACTCACTTTTGGAAATGCTTGAAAACACTTTGATACCAACAGTGGGCAACGTTAATTGAAATTTAAAACCACGTTGATTATTTTGCATTAACCCACCCCGGAAGTTTAAAAATGGGGAAAGTGTAAATCAGAACAGGGGAGGGGAAAAAAAAAATGTCAGAGCAGAATATATGAGCTATACAGTAAGGAGTCCACCTTTAGATCAGTATTTAAGTCAGCTGTGACAAAGACACAGGAGCATCCTCCAAAGAGAAGGTGCCACGTCTCCTCTTCTAACCCAGGAAGGTAGTTGTGGAGCTCAACATCTCTGGTCATTACCTGCTGCACTTCAAACTAGAAAAGACCATTAGTCACACAGGTCAGGGGACTCCTCACCAGAAAAACAAACTCTGTGACACTACCAGTACATAAACATGCCCTGCCTCAATAAAACAAGGTCATTTGAGTCTGCCTCAATCATGCTTATACTACAGGTACTACTAGCAAGCCATATCTCTGTTGATAAAGAACTGGGGAAAACAGATATGCTCGACTTTCTTCCTAATTTAGGATAATACAAAGTAAGCTCTTTGAGCCTGGAAGACCATCAAGTCAGCCTTATCAGCTTTCAGCAAACCAACCTCAGAATAGAAAGGAAAAATAAAAACCAGACAATGTCTAGAGTTCTGAAATTATAAAGTGATTCAACTGCACATGAGCCACCTACATGGCCAGAATTACTAGAGCATGAGTGAGCTTCCAAATCTTGCAAGTTTAGTTCTTCTTACAAAGAAGTGACACTGATTTGGTGAATGAACAGGACAGGGCTTTTCACTCTGTGCTAGTGCACTTACCTGGGCATTCCATGTAGTATCCTCCAATGATAAGAGCATGACTCCCACTAACCATACTTATACAGCCTTACTTGAAGGGTAAAATTACAAACAGAGAGGTAAAAAGCAAGTAGTTTATTTCTCTTTGCATGATATTTAAGGTGGCTGCATATGAATTCTGAGCAACACAGAAAAAAATTACCTTAGAGATGTCACCCAAGCTCTTTCGGCTGAGCAGTCACTGGAATATTGAGCCAACCTCTCACAATCAAGAGGGAGCAGGACCCCAGAAGCAAGTCAGCCTGCAAGATGTTGTATGGAAAGAAGTTAGCAAGCAGTAAATTAGCTTTATTTAGATCCTTATTTGTTCATCAATTCAGAACTTCTGAGAGCACACTTTCCCTCGAGTCTGCGACCAGAATTCACAGCAAGTTCCTTTCAGGATGCAAATGCTCTCAACTCATTTCTCTGGGCTCTGGCAGATGCTCTTTACCAAATGTAACACGGGGGCTGAGGGGGGACACTGTCCCCAGCTGCCTCAGCCACCCTCAGCTGAAGATTACCAACCACAGGTGGAGCTGAACCAGATGCAAGACTGTTCCTCACCAGGCCTGGTTCACAGGGCACGGGTGGCTCTCAGGGAAGAAAGACTGAAGCACAGTATATTAAACATGGCAGCTGAAAAGGCCCTGCTGCAGGCCCCAATACAAGGGGAGGTAGAGTCTGGCAAAGCTGCAGGACAGCTGGTGAAGGAGATAGCCTTTCTAACTACAAAAGCTAAATCAGAGACAGCTTATCTATTGGGGCTCTCAAACATGTGTAGCGACGTCCTACCAGGGTAGGCATATCCATCTTATAACCTCTTTCACTGCTTGTATCAGATTTGGTTGACACAGATCTCCTAATAATATAATTGTGGCAGCTATGCCTGTGTTGTTTTTTTAACAGAAACAACTGCACCCATTTTAACTACCATGGACAGCATTATACAGATGGAGGCACCCTCTAACAGCACAGCTTATTCCTTTACTCCCAGAGAAGGGGATCAAATGTTGTGAATGACACTGACCACATACTGATGGGGTTATGCAAAATAAAAGCTTAGAGAGGCTTGTCTTTTATGCACAGTTAATGCCACTCAAAATGCACATAGATGAGCCTACAGAAGTAAATCATGGCAAATTACTTGCACCTCAGTACCATCTGCAGCACAGCTCACACTGATGGGGAGCACATACGAAGCACAAACACCCAACACACTGATTAAGAGAATTGCATCTATTAGGAAGTACATCCACCCGAAGAGCACACTGGGAAAGCCAAAAATAACAGCTGCTGCCACATCAGAACGGCACAACACTGCGCACAGGCAGTGCCTGCAAAACAGAAACTAAGCAGCCACGCACAAACACTTCCTCTTCCTCCCCCACCACCCCTACAACAGCAGCAACAAACCTGATATTAAACACTGGCCAGCATCCTGCTCTGCATTCCTGTCACATCAGGGATAGGGAAGAGACTGCTAGCTGCTCCTCCATACAGCTGAAGGGTTCCTTCAGTTTACAGCATGTCACACAAATACTTCACACGATTCTTGCAGAGGTTTCTGCCGCATTTTCTTTTCTTTCGCTCCTTTTCTCCAGTTCACCCACTTCAGAACTCACTAGGGACCCTTTGTTCTTACTAGGCTTGTTTTAGATACATTCCTTCTCAAAGACTGAGAAGTCAGAAATAAAAGCAGTTGTTCCTAAGCAAGTCACATAAAAGCAAGCACAGAGCCACAGCTTGACTGGGCTGCCACACACAAACTGCAAGTCAAGTGCAAATCTAAACACTTCCCAGCACCAAGACTGACAATGTGACACTGCCAAATGCAAGAGTAAACAAATCAGGCTGCAGTTTGCTGTCAATACTGAGTTCTGAGACTAAAAATCCCAGCATCAACACTCAGTGCTCACAACTCCAATACATTACAGGCTAACTCCCAGTGGGCAGACTGGGGGAATTCACTGACAGCAAGTGAAGTGCCTGGGCTCCACTGCAACAAGCAAGGCCTCTGTCAGATTTTCCACGGCTTCAGTAACTGCATTTCAACCACAGATGGAAGAATCATACCTCTTCTGGAGCACGGGCTGTGGAGATCCAACTTCAAACTTAGCACCTGCATTTCTTATCCCAGTGGAAAGCACAGTGCCACCCCATCCCCAGTGTGCCAGCCAGAACTCATCAGACCCACAACCACCTTCAGACACCAAGAAATCAACTAAAAATCTGAAATCTGGAAACCTTTTTTACAATCATCTGGTGATCCACCGAACCAAAGACACTGTGTCCTGTAAGCAGATGGTAAACAAATAGCTCCAAGCTTGTACAGGGCTCCTCATCTCACACTGGTCAAGCTCAACAAGGTCACATTTCGCAGTCTGATAATTTTATCCAAAATGAATAAGCTCTACATGTGTGGGAGAAAAGGAAAGAAACAAACCAGGCAGCTCAGGTGGGATAAAGAGAGCACAGAACTGCATGATTAAGAAGAAACCATAATGCTTATTTTAGAACACTAATTAGCTGATTAATAAGGACACAGGTACTACGCCAGCCTGGGCACTTTTTGACCTCTGAGTGTTTGTTACTCTAACCTTGACTTCTCACCATGTGCAATGCAAGACAGAATAACTTCCAAGTCAGTTGACTTGCACAGTCTG
This sequence comes from Scytalopus superciliaris, assembly GCA_013400415.1. Taxonomy (NCBI): domain Eukaryota; kingdom Metazoa; phylum Chordata; class Aves; order Passeriformes; family Rhinocryptidae; genus Scytalopus; species Scytalopus superciliaris. The sequence continues at coordinate 303,481 of VXBX01005352.1, forward strand.
TCATGAGAGGGGATCCCAAAGCACATTTAATTTTGCTTTCTAGAATATTTTTGTAAGAAGGCCATGCCGAGTACCATCAACATGATGACGAGGCACACAATGATACTATTCACAAAAGTAAGAAATAAGCAGAGGTAGTAGTGTTTAATAAATTTTTAAATATATGTAAAATATGTACTTTGAAACTGTATTTGTTGTAATAAAGCACATACAGAAAAATACACCATTGCAATGTCACACACTCACAGCACTGGTTACCCTAACAAGGATAAGACTCCCTTTCAGCACCAGCCCCACACTCCCACCACTTCCCTTGCACCAGCAAAATCATTTACACACCCACCAAGCTGGGGAATGAAAAACCAGCCAGTCTGTCTTCAGCTTGATCACCTTGTAAGTCAGGGAACTTTGATTCCCACCTGCACAGCAAGGCAAGAACTTCCTGTGGGTTGCAGTCCTTGCTTACAGGAGCTGAAGTGCCTTCGAAGCCACACACTGAATGTGAACTTGGTGACTCAAAGCAGATCATAAAAACTGTCCTCCTTATCTCAACAGATAATCATGCTCATTTGCTCTTTCTCTATACAAGAAACACACAAAACTGTCACAAGGTGCCTAATGAATAACCAGCGTCCAGGAGAGGGTCCTACCAGCATATCCTAGTCTTTCAATCCCTGCCATCATCAGAGATTCCTATGGTAATGACCTCATATACATCAACATTCCCCTCAAGGAGCCAAGGATCACTTCTCCCGCTCTCCCAAAAGTCCTTACTGGACAGAAAACAAAGGCAATGCCATGAAAAGGAGACTTCAGATCCACCTAACAGGCTCTAACCAGGATGGCACAGGCTGTTCATCCATGCACCCAGAAACAGTGGTGCTGAAAAAGCTGGGGAGGGTAAGAAACACCCTCTGAGAAAGAAAAAGAAAAATAAATTTGCATGAGGACAATTCAAAACATTGACAAAGTGAGTTTTATGCACTTGAAAGAGCAACCCAGTGTTATCTCTGTTTGCAGAGTTCACACTTAAATCTTTTTACAACCTTCCACTTTCCTTCCAGCTCCAAAACACTTACCTTAGATCAGTGATAAACTAGACCAGCCAGAGAAAAACACTTTTCAATCTCAGTAACAAGAAACTGTAACACGGGATTAGGATGTCTTTTATAGAACTATTTATGGGTACAGTGACAACACCTAGTAGCTGATATACCTCATTCTAAAACATTTTGAAGCTCCTGACAGGATCTCTGCAAAAATGAAATCAAGGTCTTGGTTCAGTAACATATAAAAATGAAAATATACACGGGAATGCATAACCAGGAATTTTTCTTCATCAAAAATCTGACCATACACACATATCAGCTACAGGTGACAGTTCACTCCAATGAGAATTTCACAAGGCAATACAACATATTATTCTGTGAGTCTAGCTACCAACTAAGTTTACACAGCCCTACTGATTAAGAATGAACAGAGATACAAGCCCACACTGTTCCAGCACCATTCAGGGTTTGGTTAGCAAAGGCCAATCTTGGAATCCAGCTTTGGAAGCTCCGAACGCCAAGTTAAGCTAGGTGAAGCCAAAGGGAGGAAAAGCAGATGGAGCAGAAACACAGCAAGAGGGGCTGAAATGAGAGAGGCAGCACAAACCAAACCACATCGCTGGGAATTAAAAATGGGGGCTGATTCTGAGCTTTAAAATGGAGGGGCACGGAGCCCGGGACCAGTTCAAAACCGGAGCAGCTCGGAAATGAGCAGGAGGCAGTCCCACCTCCCCGCCCCTGCTTGGAAACGCCAGGCAAGGCTGGTTTCGGTGCGGGCCTGCGAGCCCAGGAGCACACCTGCCCCCCGGTGTCCCCCCCGGGCCCCCCACACCCTCCCGTGCCCCGCCGGCCTCCTCACCATGTCGGTCTCATGTTACCGCCGCGGCTCGGAGCTCCTTCCCTTCCTGCGCGCAGCTCCTGTGCAGGGGAAGGAAGGCCACAAAGGGAGCGGAGGCTCGCTGAGCCCGCCGGGCACGGCCCTGCCCCGCAGTGCCCCGCAATGCCCAGCCCGGGCCCCCCGCCCGGCAGCGCTGGGGCTCACCCACACACCGGCTGCCCCCGGGACCCGCCCCCGGGGGCCGCACACG
>VXBX01005354.1:3229-50027 GCA_013400415.1 Scytalopus superciliaris
CGCCCCCCCTCCTGCCTCCATCCCCCAGGATTAGATTATAAAAATGTCTTGTTCAGTTTGCAACATGAAAAACTGCTGGGCACTACTGAATTTCATGTGATAGCATTTTTGTATGCAATTTTAATGCATTTTTCAGCATACACAGAAGTGCTGACACAGCTGGGAGGTTATTCTGGTTTTTGTTCTCCAGTTGCTAAAAACCCAGAAATTACATTTGGACATAATTTTCCTAACAGTAGTTTATACACATTAGCAGTTTACTTTCAGTCTTGAAGAGGGAACAACATAATATTTGTTTAATATGAGGAAGCAGGAGTAAGTGATCTGCAATCAGAAAGCTTGTGTTAAAATGGCTCCCACAGGTTTTGTTAAAGCAGGATCTGTTTCAAATCTGCACCTCCAGACACGCTGCTGACAGTGAAGCACATTTGTATGAGCTGCCCTCCTGCGTGTAATGAAACGGAGCATCGCCAGTCTGTTAAAGTTCACTATTTTTAATCACTCGAATACAATTCTTTTATAGTTCACAAAAAACAAATGTCTGCATTGCAGCAAGATGTCTGAGGCAAGGTAGGGACAGCAGCGCTGTGCTCCTGCTCGGCCCAATCGCGCCGCTCCGCCAGCGCCGGAGCCAATTGCTGCAGCAGGCAGGTTAAAGATTGACAATTGCAGTGGCAAGACTGAGAAAGGCCTTCTGGAAATTTCTACCATCTTTGTTCCATCTAAGTAAAGCAAATTTCAGCCAAGCTGAAGAATTCCTTATACTTTTTGGTGCTTTGTCAAGGTACGATGTTATCACTCGCTTTCCTAGATTGCATAATAAGCAGCACTTTGCTGTTTTTTCTGCTCAGGACAGATGGAATGTGGGGTTTTGTTTAAGTGACAGACACAGGGAAAAAGCACGTATGCTTTCTCTCCAAGGTTTTACTGGACTGGATCTTGTTAATATCACAATTAGGCAGGGCATGTATGAAGCAATGTAGCTGAGGTTTATTCAGCTTGTAGCAAATGGCCATTATTCTAATATAACTAGTAGTTAATCGTATAATTGCACTGTAAGGTTTCTGGCTACTAAGGAGTAATTTGAATTGCCCAGGATGAACATGATTAGCCATTATTATTTAGTGCCAACATCCAGTTACTTTTGTAATTAACTGGACAAAGAATGCAGTGGGGGGAAAACAAAGGAGTGGTCTAGATTATAAATCATACTAAAAACAGTAGCTTTTTAAAGGCTACAAGCCTTTTTCATTCTTTGCAGGCAAACTGTTTTAGTTGGAAGCTAAATAGTGCTAGGGAAAAGCTGAGTAATTTCTTTAAACAAATGGCACTACTTAACATACTGGGAATGAAAAAAATGCAGAGTATAAACCACTCCAAATGTGACATTCACCCTCCCCCCCACATTAGGCAGGAGTACTGAAATATACCAGAAAACCTTCATGGCTACTAAGGAAGCATGAAATAAAAGGAACTTCATGCTCAGAAATCATAAAGAGGTAGATTATATTACAAATGTAGCCCTTTAGATCAGTGTCCACAGACTTCAGTTGGCTTGTCTTCCTGAGCCGTCTTCCATTTTGTGATATATTTTTTGCTGTTCTCTTGTTGTTGTTTTGGTTTGGGGTTTTTTCCTTTTTGCTTTGTTTCAATTGTATTGTACTCTATCACTTTTCAGCTACTGGCCCTATGGATGCAGTGGCTGAAAAGTGATAGGTCATGGTGAGTTTTCCATAGTAATGGTACCACTCCAGCATAATTGGTTAAAGGGTGATAAATCTCAGTAAAAGCTCTCCTCTTCTCTATGTGGAAGTCAGGGTATTAATTTGAATTTCCTAAATATCTTGAAATTTGGACACAACCTTTGCTCATGTGGAATGTAGTGGCCAGCAGTTTTCAAATTTGTTTTTTCTGGATCCCCAGTATTTTTCCCATGGGCACATGAATCCCATTAGTGTGAATTTAAGCCTGTTAGACTGGGTTTGATTTACTTGGTTATTGTCTGCAAACCCCTCAGTGGCAGTACACTGGCTTGGAGGGGTCTGTAGACTGGAAGCCATCATAGTAGGCCATTACTTTGGCCCTTTTAATTGTATTCAGAAAGTATTTAAAATATATTTATTAGTAAACATGCCTTGTATTCATGGGTTAAAGTCTAATTTAGCAATGGCTTCATAGGAAGTGAGTTTCATTTATTTGGTAGTTGTCTGCCATTCTTATGTTAACCCTTTGCTGCCTGTTGTCACAGCATCTGTGTTTCACACTGAGATTAAGACCATGCTGTAGCAGGTTGTTAACATTCTTAATTTAGCCAGCATAACCCTTTACTTTCAAACATGTTTGTTCTCAGATTATATTTTTAGTGTCTGAGGTTTGTAGCTATTTGGTTGCCTTGCTTGGGCCTCAGTTGTATAGTTTATAGCCTTAAAGATGACTATATTATGCTTAGGATCTCCCTCCCTCCCCTGATTTTTCTGTTTTGTGAAGCTATTTTGAATGGACACTGAATAGGAGTAAGGTTTTAAAAAGAACCCAAGTGTTCTTTAAATGAAAAATAGATTTATTTGCTTGTTGTCAGAGGTAACTAGCTTAAACATTGCTGTGCACAGATAGGTGAGCAAGCCTTTTGTGTATGCTAATTGCTTAATATAAAATGCTATTTGCTTAATACAGATGGAGCATTTTGCAGGGAATTCTACAAAAGGAAATATAAAATACGAGGTGCTCAAACTGGAGAGCGAAGCTAAAATTGAGTGATTTCCTTAGTAACCTGTGACTTCACAAATCTCCCTCTCTTGTGCCTTTTTAGCTAAACATTCGGATGTCAGGTGTCCTTTTGTCGTTCTTTACCATTTCTGATATTTAGATGCTTGCTTTGAATATTGCCCTGCTGTGTAAACAGGAGCTACTGGTATTGAACAAAGTGCTCCCATTTTAGCTCCAGTCCAGGAGCGAGGCAGTGCAGTGCTGGCAGACGCCATTTTAAGAACCCTGCATAAATAGCATAGCTACCGATGAGTAAGAGACTGTTATAGGTGAGTGCTTATACAAAGCTGCTATTTATTCAGCAATGGCATGCTAATATTTTTTTTCCACTTTTTTATTGAATGCAGGTGTGGTTTTTTTTTTTTTTTTTTTTTTAAATTTTTTTTTTAAATTTTTTTTCCCANTTTTTTTGAAATCATTATTTAGAATTGCTGCTCACAAATGTGATACAGGCAGGAATTATCTTAAGGGTGAAATTCAGTTTTAGTGCTTATAGTCTTAAATCAATTTTTTTGTTGTTTTGTTTTCTGTTAATTAAAAGGAAAAACTAATTCCATAAATGTGTAGTTCTTGATTTGGCATTAATGTGTTATTCCCTGATGTAGATCTAGATTGTGTATGTGGGCATTAGCTGTTTCGAGTGGTTTTCCATATCTGTCAGTTTTTCTTGGTTAAATGTCAAGGTGCAGTAGTTCATCTGCAACTTTTAATTGCTCTTTGTAGTTAATATAGGTTAGAGCATCTTTAAATATTTTTGTAGATAGACATTTTTTCAGGTAAGTACTACTGTTAGTAAAGGAATGATTTTCCTAAACAGAAAAGTTAGTGTTTTATTTAGTGGTGTGAAATTTGAAAAACTGAATTTTATATTTAAAGAAAACATCTTCTCTTCAGTGTAATAGAGAACATATTTAAAAATTAAGCAGCTAAGTTCTTTTCCCATTTTTACCTAAGTATCAGTAAATCTTGTGTATTTGCAATCCTTATTTTTTTTTTCTTTCTGTGCCCAACTCTCCCCAGAGGAATAACCTCCACCCCTTCTACCCTTATTCAGACATGTTAAACTAATTCGTATGAAACAAATTAGTTTAACATTGTAGAAAACAATTTCTTCTTTTTTTTTTTTTCCTTTTTGTTATTGTGGTAAGTTTTGTCAATATGAGTAGGGAAGTTTTAAATGATTAATTGGTGTTCTGTTCAATTGACAGGAAAACTGGCAAAGCTTAAATTTCAGTTGTATTCTTAAAACATGTTTCTCTGTGTTCATTCACCTTAATGAGGAATTAAGAGTAGCTTTCAGAATGTCATAAGGTGTTTATTGTATTCATCTGGGTACTTAATTGAGTAAATTTCAGTATCATTTCTGGTCTGCAGCCTCAGAGCATTGCATTCATGCATGCATGACAGTAATGCATGCTGGCTGAAATAACTGCTCTGAGCCCTGCAAAAACAAATTCTCAAAATAAAACTCTAGAATAGTCTGCTTGATCACACAGTTCTTGTTTCCATAGAACTAAGTGTTTGTTCGTAACTATTTTGCTGCTGGTCTTAATTTTCCTTTTATTTTGTTGTGGAGAATGGTAAAGTAACTCTTATTAAGGACCTGTTTTTCTGGAATTATTTAATTGGAAATCTTTTGCGTAATGAAACTTCTGCCTTTGGAAGTTGGTGCTTTATAAGGTGCAAAGGTGAAAAGATCTCTCAGCTCTGGAGAAGTTACTGTAAACTTGTTGTGAATTGTTATGATGTATTTACAAACTCGAGTCTCAAAGATGACCACTACAGTCATCACTGCCACCATTCAAACAATGCCATGTTGTGCAAGCCATTATACATTACAGCAAATGAAACAATGGGAGAGGCTTTTGAAGAGCTGTGAATGGGAAATATCTTTTATAGCTATGTCTAAAACACTTACTTAGTGTTCCTCCCCAACAGTTCTTTTTTTCAGAACAGTATCAGTGGTTTTCTTATATACTTAAATGTTTTTCCCCTTAAAATATTCATTATAGCCGAGATTCTGGAGGTGCATCTGTTCCCCTGAGGCTGAGTTTTCATAGCGCAGTAGATAATTGCTGGCTGTGGTGTGAGTGGTGGGTGATGCACAGGGTGCACATGTGTGTGTAGGGAATGTTCTCCTCCATTGCAAGAAAAATGGGGACCTTTGGTGTCAAATGATAAATGAATGCCTTAGGTGTTGATTTATACTTCAGATCTTTGGAAGGTTGTCTTCAGGCATTTTTTGCATGATGTTTGCACCCTGCCTGTGGCGAGGGAGTTAGAACCAGGTGATCTTCGGGGTCCCTTCCATCAAACTACTCTATCATTCTATGATTCATTGTATCAGAGATGTGGTGAGGTACTTTGTTCATCTTGGAACTGTTCATTAAGAATATTTTTCTTGTCTGTATAGACCTATTGCATGAACACCCAAAATGGTGATGGAGGAAACTGGCTCAGTTTCCTAGATTAAGCTCATTATCTGGAGAGAGACAGATTTCGAGCTGAAAACCTTTCCTGTGTTGTAACTAATACACAGGAGCCATGCCCTGTAACCCCCTGCAGGGCTGGGGTTGGGCCCAGGGCCCGGAACAGTCTGGAAGTTCCCCTGGGACTTGGTCAGGGGAGTAGGAACAGTTCCTGCTCTGGTGTTGCTGCGTTGATCCATCGCTCCCAGTTCTCATCCAGGACCCATGAACAACTCTGTGTATTTTAATACTGACTTGGAGCAACTACTGTATCTTTGTTGTTGTATCACGTTCCCCTGAGGTTGTGATTTGAACAAAATGCATTTGATGGATTTGGATGAGTCTGGAATAATATGATTGCTTTAATGTATCTTAAATGTCAGCTGCTGCTAAAAGGATGTTGCCCTTTTCCCCCATCCCCATGTATGGCACTGTCCCATTTTCTGCATGTCCAACTACACAGTGAGCTACATCACAGAAGTGATTCTGTTAAAATGGGTGTGATTTCTGGAACATGGAGTTAAGGATTGGGCAAGCCGTTTCTTTTAGTAGCAGCCTGTGTAAAATGATCGTAAGTCTTCAACCTGCATCTTGTAAAGACTTGCATGTCCTAGTCTGTGTCTGAAACTGGATCTGTTTTTTCAAAGCAGGTAATGTGCACTGCCAGATTACTTTACTCTTGACAGAATTCCTGTGTATGGTTATACGTTTGCCTGTATGCATTATTGATCATATATACACGATGTTTTAAAAATAGGGGGTTTATTACAGTTTGGTGATATTGAAAGAGGATTTTATAAAGAGGGGAAGGAAAAAAACCCCACACAACGTTGGAAGAGAACAATGAACCCATCCCATGAGCCCATCCCTTCCCATTGCTTAGGAGAGGAATGGGCAGAGGCAAGTGGTGCATGAAATGTTTTGGTGTCTGTAGCCCACTGCCAGCTCCTCTTTGCTGGAGGCCCCTGGGAAAGGGTGTAACAAATGTGCAGGATAATTCATCTGCCCATGCATAGTAAATGGTGAGCATTGTAGTATGGTCAGCTATGGTATGCATTTAATCTGCCCATGCAAAATAAATCTGAGAAGCATTGTGCTACAGTCAACTGTGCTACACATTTACCCTTATTCTGGTCATATGAGTGCCTTTCCTTCTTCCTGAAATGATCCAGATAGTCCATGAGATGGAAGGTAGATGCTGGTAGAGTAGAACTTCCCTTCAGTGTTTTGTGACTTTAAAAGAGCTTCATTTATAAAGTATTTCTCTATACAAATGGCACGTAGAGAATAATGATTTATAGAATTCATGAATCCTCTCAGCTTCGTGTTTTCCATACCTTGAATTTGGTTAATTTGTATTTAAAATTTTTGCTGACTGAATCATTTAGAAGTGTGAAAGGACTTGCAACCCAAACCCTCAGTAGCTGATAGTTAATTAAAAGTATTTTTGTCAAATACCAGATTAAAAGGTCCTTCTGCTGTGAAGTTTTACTTTGTTTAGGAATCTCTTTTAACTTATACCCATAACAAAACTCCTGCTAATATAAACTGTTTGTCAGGCTGAAGAGTTTCTCTGGTATAAATGTAACCAAATCCTCACTGTTGTTTCCGAACTGTGATGATCTGTCTCAGGCAGATTTATCCACAGTGGCTAAAGCAAGTCCCTAGCTACCTCTTGGCCTCTTTTGCTAGAGCTGGGATGAGTGACTGGAACCTCAGTCCACTCCATAGCAGTAGAAATTGATAACCTGCCTTATCAGTCTAAACAGGTATCAGCAGCCATGAACAGACTGAGCAATAAATTGTCACTGTAGAGGAAAGGATCTACATCCCCCCATGGCTGTTGTGCTCTAGTGGACACTGTGATACCTGCCTGAGGCACCAGAGCCTCATTTGTCTATCATTTTGAATTTGGGTTTACTTCATGGTATATTTTCCTTTACCTTTCTGTTACAATAGTCAGATCTCTGAAACTGGTGTGTAAATCAATATTCATTCTAATTCATTTTTCCTCTCCCTTTGACCTTCTTTCCCCAAAGTGACCTAACTAGTCAAATTCGTTGAGTTGCTTTCTTGTATGGCACCACTGTAAAACTAGAAAATATCGGAATGTCAGCTGTAGTTTATAATAATTTAATCCTTCCCGGAGCAAATGAAACTGACTATGTAAGACTGAAAGTAACAACTCTGTAGTGCTTGCTCTTTATTATGGTTAATAGTTGGTGGAATTGTATTGCCAATAAATTATAAATATTCAGTTTTCTGTTATGTAGACTTGTTTCAAAATCCTTTAAATGATTTATTTAATAGTTTTTTAAATTGCATTTTACCTTCTAATTTTGCAAGTTGTGCTGTGTTACTAAGTCTGTTACTTCAGATAATCTGTTCACGAATGTTGATGAGCATTTAAATGTTGGCAGGCATCCGTCCACAGGGTTTATTTTAGGTTAGGAGCTCCAAGGAACACAATTCCTGTTTCTCTGTCACATTCACACAATTTACACATACAGTGCCATAATCTTCAGTACATGTTATAAGACTGCCATTAGTATGAGAATGTTACTTTTGTGGGTATGTGTACCTGGGTTGTTTCTCAGCAAGTTCTGATCAGTGCATACTCTGACAAACAGCAGGCCTTTCATTTCATCAGAAATTTTAATATAGTTGTGTTTGACAGTGTTACTTCATGGATAGAGGTTAGACATGAGAACAATATGGTCTCTTAAGTATTCTAATTCACCTTTTTTAATCCTGCAGCTTGGCTGAAGAGGAAATAAAGGCAGAGCAGGAGGTGGTGGAGGGGATGGACATCTCCACTCGATCCAAAGGTAAGAGGAGTATTTCATCTTGGTTCTACAACACAACTATTTGTAAACCAGGATATTGAAACTGTCTCATTTACCATGAAGTTGCTCTTGAGTGAAGGCTCAAGATTCATTGTATTTTTTTACAGTGAGTACTGTGTCTTAATTTTTGCTTCGTTTTCATCATATATCAAACCTACGCATACATATTTCAGTGTTTATGAATAACTAAGGTTAAATTATAAAAAAACTATCGTGGTACAGTTATATGAGATGGTACATGTGATCTGGCACCTCAGAATAGATTCACTTCCTCCTTTTTTGTCCCTTCTCCCTGGCCTTTTCTCTGTTCTCTCCTGGTCTTGCATGTCAATGTCCATCACTGGGCTGCTTTCAGTGTTTACCTCTCTCTGTATTTCAGTTTTCTAAGCCAGCAGAAAGTGAACGTTTTTGTTGCTTTAAGGATTGCTGCTGAGTGGGGTAAGCTCCCAGCTCTGCACTCCCACCACTTACTTCCTTTGTGGTTGTTGCATCCCAGCCACTTGACCTTTCTAACCAGCTTAAAAACTGAAACATTTTTCTGCTGTTGTAGTGACCAGTTTGTTTGTGAAAGAGTTTGATAATAGACGAACTTGGTATAAAACAAAATGGGGGTTATTAGATGCATTTAGCTGCCCATGAAATCTCACTTCTCTTTTCTCTTTAGAAAGACTCTGGCCCACTTATTAGTGCTAATAAGAATTTCACATGCATCAAGTGAGCTAAACTATTACATATGTGACTGACATAATAAGTGTCTAAAAGTCACTTATGAGTCTGATACCTGCTTATGAACGTGTCTGTATTTTAGTGCTGTTGCTTTACTTCTCCCAGAAACTGGTGTATGGTCCATACAAAAAGTTGCAGCTTCCTCACATTAGTCTAGTGCTGCTCTGACCTCAGAGTGTGCTGGTACAATGAATTAAGCCCATAGGAAAGTTTTGCCTTTTTTTTGGTAGGGTTAAGATGAAGTGTCCTAGGACAGTGAGCTGATTTAATACTCGTGGTTATTGAAAGGGTCAGTCTTTCATCTTCCAACCTTCTCAGCCACGCGGTCTTGCAGCTTCCCTGGCTCTGATCAATTAAAATTGGTCAATCCAGAGGGATTTAACCTACCAGAAAGAGGCTTGTGTTTTCATACCGTTTACTGTTGATACAACTCCCTGAGCAGCTGAAGACAAAGCCAGGCTCACCACAGTGCTGGTTTAGGTTGACCCAGTCTGTCACTGTGTGGAACCAGTACCAGTCTGTACCTAGAAGTCTTAGTGTTTAAATACCAGTGGGAGTGATCTGAATGGCCTTTGTACATAACCATAGTAGACATAAAACTTAACAAGAGTTTGAATTACGTGAAGAATAATAATAGAATTGGTATTTGTTGAAGTAGATACTGATTTGCTTTAGTTGGTTTGTTCAATTTGACATGAATATTGATAAAACCTCTGCCAGCACCATTCTAACGACAAGAATAATGATCACCCACCCCAAGCCCTTACAGGTTTTTATACTTTGCAGTGAAGAATGTGGGTTGTAAAGAAACCTGTAGAGATGCCTGGAAGCCATCTCTCTTTGTTGTATGCCCAGCCTAACCTGTGGTAGAACTCTATAATAGTTGAACACGTAGTTTTTCACAGAAAGTAAAAGAACCATAAATGTCATCTCCAAGAGGTGGCCACTTTACAGGCCTGTTATAATGAATCTTTGTGGACTCCTGTTGTATAATTTAGACAAGTTTCTCTGTTAGTTCAGTGCAGTATTTCTGCAGCAGAGAAGTTATAACTCAGAATTTTAAAACTTACTGTACTCTGTGTTAGGCAGAAAAACCACAGAAAAGCTCTGAACTGGTGGGATAGTGGCAGCAGTGTCTCCACTTACAGCAATTATCTTGTGCAGAGTTCTGCTTTGTGTGTTTTAGAAAGGATGTAGATGAGGAAGTTGACCCCATATAGACAAACCTGAAGGGGAGCACACAGCTCTTTGGGCTTTGTTTGGTTCTTTTGATGGGGTGAGAAGCCTGTGCAGGAGATCAGTCTGTGTTATTGTATAACTTCACACTTGGCCTAGAGAAGCGGATGTGCTGCAAGTCTGTAACCTGACTTGCCCTGCTACAGTTTGTACAGCTCATGTCAGGCTGTGTCCTTTTAAAGAAGTTGTAGGAAAATAAATTTAATTGATTTAAAACCAGTTAGTCCGATGCAGACCTCTTCATAAACATTGTTGTTTTGGTACAAGCAGTTTAATTGATATAAATCAATTCCAGTTCAGTTTAAGCTAAACTAAACCGTGCATTGTTTAATCTGCAACATGGGTGTTAACACAGCCTTTGAACCGGTCTAAGTAACTGTGGTGGTTTCAAAGCAGCCTAAGCTGGTCAAACTGCTCAATGCAGCAGTTTTGTCCACTTCCTTCCATGCCTAAGCTGGCAGGAAACTAACTGAACCATAAAACATGAACAGTTTTCTACTAGCTTAGTGTGCTGAAACAGCTTAGTAGGCTGCCAAAACTGGTTTAAGAGAGGGCAGGAATACCCCAGTTAAGTGCAGGAGGTACAGAGCTTTGTTAGCAAGCATTTAGATGGGGTCAGGCTGTAATGAAATCAGAGCTTAAAGCCATTGCTTACACTTATTACTTTAGAATGTGACATGTAAGGGTGAGTCTATAACTGGGATCAGGGCTGTGCAGCCCTGTGTTTACCTTCAGCTGCATTCCTCAGTTCCTTTCCTTGGGCTTCTGCTGTTGCACAATCAGCTGTGCCAAGCAGCTGATTTAGCAGAAAATTGATCATTTTTTGTAGTACCAGTTTTGCCTGAGTCATGAGCTCATTAACCCCACTGTTACACAGAAGTGCCTGTCTGCAAGAAGTTACAGGTACAGATAGCTGTTGAGGTGGGAAAGAGGAGTAGAGTTACTGTAGCAGTTATAATTTAGATCTGCTAATATGCTGTGCATGTGCAGCTTTGCTAAGACAAAGTTTTAAAATGCACTGCTCTTGATGAGAACAAGAAGGCATAAGGCAGTTGAGAACTGGAAATGGGAAATGACAACTTAAAGAGAATGCAGAGAGTCCAGAAACATAAAATGGAGTCAACACAGGATTGATGTTTAATGAAGGAGAAAGACTGTGGATTAGATTATTATATTTTGTACTCTGCATATGATACATTAACGTGTCCAACAGAAACATCTTATTATATTTCTGTTCCAGCCCTATGGACTACTTTTTAACCTTGTTTATTAAATATTTCAAGATGCGGCTTGCAGGGTTTCTGGATAAATGCCTAAGCATTTCCAGGTTGTGGTTCCAGAGCACCATAACAAACGTAATTGTTTGGTGCAATTCTCTCTTCACTTGTACTTTCTCTCTTTGGACAGAATGAACTTTCCACTGGGCTTTGACTTCCATGTAGGTTGTTTTCATGCATTTCAGCCTGGTACTGGAGCCATTCCCTGTTTAGTGCCCAGTCAAAAGGAGCTTTTAAAAACTCTCTTTTTTCCATCATCAGTCATACATCTCTCACATTGCCTTTACATCTGTGCTGGCTCTTGGCCAGTCCTCTTCCCAGTCAGTTAAAGACTTGGGTGTAGAGGTAGATTTTCTACCTATTTGTCTCCCCGAACCAGATTACTGGGGAGTTGAACAGATGTTGGACATTACTAGAAGGAGCCTTTCCCAGCAGTGACAGCTGGGCATTCGATGGTCTTAGGTTGGCATAAAATCATATACTGCTTGATGGTGAAAATTCTGACTTTTACATCTTTTGCACTGCTGCAGGCCTGTGTGGAAGGCTTTGGTCCTGGGGGCTCCTCTCAGTGGCAAAGTGTTCAACCATTATGATTAAAACAAAATTACTAGGTAAAGGGCATTCCCTTAATACATTACGTATTTTGCAACAGTTTCATCATAGTACATCATGTATCAACCTTCTTTGCAGTGGTACCAAGTATTTAATCACACAGAGATGGATTCCACCTGTCGGCAGCCCCGGGCCTTTGTCTCTAATGCAGAGCTCCTTGTTATCAGCAATTAGCACCTTGGGGCAGCAATTCCCCCCCAGCCAGGCTCCAGCTTATCCACACCTCACAGCTCCGACCCTGCAAGCTGCTGCGAAGTGTTGCTTTTTCTTCCAAAGCCCTCCAGTAACAAGTAACAGTGTCCTTTTGTGCTTGTGTAAGACTGTAACATAGTGGGAGTTCGTAAGAATTTACACAGCCATGGCTGACCTCTGTTCTTTGTTGCGTTAGTAACTGGATTGGGTTAATTACATCAGTTGAAGTTTTGGAATGTAAACAGGGCTTTAGTGGTTGATTGCAGTTGCATCATGTTTCAGAATTCTGGGAGAAGATTAAAATGGCTCAAAGTTGAGTGTAAGTTCTAACAGATTTATCCATGATTTGAAGTGTTTTGATGATAATTAACCTTGCTATACTATTACAGGTAATTGATTCGAAAAATCATAAATCTATTAACAACCATTCAGGATAGTAAATTTAACTGGGAGACTTCACAGCTCTGGCATTCATATCAGTTATTAATTGAAACCTCTTCTATCAAATTGTACTGGAGTTAGTACTGCTGTTTTCCTGCAGGTTTCTTCATGGATTGCTCTCCATACCATTTTAAAGTACAGGTATTTAAATGTTTTGAGAAGGAGGAAAGAAGAGAGAAATGACAGTCTAGGTGGAAGTCAGTTTTCTGGTTTTGTTCTTGTTCCTTCTAAAGGCATAGATACACATTTCTGTGGGGTAGTGACAGCTTGAGAAGCCTTCAGTTGCCTTTGTTTTCTTGTACCTTCTCTCACACTGCCTTCTTTAGGCTAACCCAGCTGTCTCTTACAGCCATCAAATGAATTCTTCATGAAACTGTGTTCATTAAATTTTTATTCTTTTGTTTTATTTCATCAAATTTAATTCCTTGATTTGGTTCACCAAATGTTGGCAGAACTCTGTCATAATAAAAGGAATAGTCTGGCATTGGGAATGAAGGGTAAGAGAAGTAGCCTTGGGCTGGCTGTTTAAGTGACACTTCTGCTGAGTGACTTACATGGAACAGTTGACTGTGTTTCTAGCTGGAAACATTATTCAGAATTTTGCATACTTGACCCACTTGCATCACAGAAAACTCATTGGTGTAACTAAGTCTCAGTTTACTGATGTCTCCTGGGAGACTAAAATAATGCTTTCACTGAAAAAATAAATTGTTGTTTGTGGCTCCTGGAAAACCAGAATGACTGCTAACCTTACCATCTTTATCACAAGTCATATTGAAAAGCTTTTTTAACTTTTTTTGTTTGGTTGGTTTGTTTTGTTATTGTTGTTCAAATAAATATGTTTCTGGGTTTACCTCTTCTCACTTTCTGAAAATTTCCAGAACAGGAAACACCTCATTTTTCGTAGAATTTGTGTCTAAAATAGAAGAAAATTAAGTACATAATTTGAATAACGAATACTTTTCATGAAAGTATAGTAAACTTGATGTAGTTAAGATAATTTTTTGATTGTCTGTACTTTATTTTGAAATGCAAAAATTTCTTTCCATCCACACTATCTGAAAGAAGGGTAATTGTTATGCTGACAGTAAAAGCTTTTATCCTGCAATTTCCACACTTCTTGGGAAGGCTTTTGTTTTGTTTGTTTAACATTTTGAATTTTAAGTTATTGCAGAATTTAAATTTGGTCTCTTTTGTTCTATCCTCTCAGATTTGTGTCACTTTGTTTAAGTAACATTGCCCTGGGGAAACGATCTAGGTTAATTAACTTTTCTCCTGATAGGTTGTTTTAACAGGGATCAAACTTTTGATCTGGTTTTCAGCTCAGCCACATAAACTCTGCTAACACAGCTGGCAAAGCCAGGCAGGGCGAAGCAGCAGTGTGTGCTCCCATTTGAAAAAAATTCACACAAAATGCAACTTGAGCATTTTTTGTCTTGGTAAGAATTGGAAGCTCAAGCAGTTTAGTTGCTACCGTTCTTTTGTTACTTAAACTGAATTAAAAGGGTGTTCATATTATTAGGTCACTCACAGATTGATAAATTGGCAACATACTGTGGTAGTTAAAGACACTGGCCTATTCCACTAACACAAATAAATTTGAAAGAAAATGCCTGTGCATTGCTGTTTTCCTGTCTATTCCTTACTTTTTCCAGTTACATTGCCTCAAGAAAATCTCTGTGAGTTTCAATGACTTGCCAGTTGAAAAAAAAGGAAGTGTATTTCAGGTCAGTTTTTGTATGTTGTCTATGAGTCACCACTAGTTTATTTGAAAATCCCTTGTATGCTCAAACTTCTTGAACCACAGAAGGAAATTACAGTACTTTAAGTAGATTTTCAAATCACTTAACCAAGCATATTTGTGTGATCATTTCATAGGGTTGCTATTGAATCAGCACCTTTTTTGCTGAAATGTAGTTTGGATTTGGCTGTGACTGAATTGTAATTGAGTATAGCTAATAGCAGTTTAACCCTTTTCCTGTCCCCACATCAGTTAATTTAGGAAAAAACCAGCATCTGAAAGTGAAAAGCATTACGTTATGGGGAGGCAGGAACTTCACAGCTGATTTTCATACTTAAAGCTGAGTCACAATATGCAGTGTCACAGTCAGCTGCTTTGTAATCCCCACAATCTGAGGCTGAGGAGCTGAAAGGAAACTGGTGTGCTCCACTGGTGGCAGTTCTGTGCCAAAGAGCAGAAAACTCTGCTGTCCTTTTACCCTCCTGGTTTAAGCTGTGCCTCTGTACCTATGGTCTGGAAATAAAAGCTGAAGTCTCATGAGGGAGTTACAATGATGGCTTTACTTGCTGGTGAGAAACTCGGGCTCAGAGATCCTTACAAGTCCTTTGGGGATGTTGTTTTCGAGACAGAGACAATTCTCACATCTCCCTGCATTGAGAAAATGAGTAAGGCATGATCAGCACTTCACAGTAAGAGTGGTTTTCTTATGACTGTCTTTAGTAATGTGTGGAAAGACTGTTGAGAACTGCAAATTATAATAAAGAAACAAAGACTTAATGTGGTGATGGGAAGATGAGAAAAAATATGGTCTGATGCTGTTTTTGTAGATCACTGAGTGCAAACAGTTCCCACGCTGAGTAAGCTCTGTTCTACTTTCATGCAAAAAATAGAATTCAGAGCTTCTTTGGGTTTAGGTTTAATCACTTCGGTTTAGCTGTGGGCTTTGGTTTAGCTGACACTGATGGTGGAGTATTTCTTCCAGGATAGCTAGATTGGCACAGCTCCCTTGAGGATATGTGAGGTATATCCCAGTCCAAGGAGTTCTTCTGCCACCTTCTGTACATAATCAGCTAAACTGACAAACCCACTGAGTCTCCTGTCAGCAGAGTTGCACTGTCTTAGGAGTTTTATTGTCGTAATTACTTAAGGAGGGGAGGAAGCAGACACTGAATTTTCACACATATAGGGTGACATTCCTTACCTGGCAGTTCTCTGTATTGTCAAATCAATCTAAGTTTTGGGCTAAATGGAGTGGCAGGCAGATTTGCCTGAATCAAAACACGTCAAGTAACAATAATGGCCTCAGACATGTTGTATTGATTGAATCCACCCTAGGCATGTCGGGAGATAACAGGTCCTCAGTGCTGCCTGCAAGTGTGAAAGGGGAGGGCTGTGGGAAGGAATAAAAGTCACGTAGTCTTAAGTGTCAGAACTCAAAACATGAGAAGATTTGTTAGTTTATTTAACCCAGATTAACTGCATTTTGCCAAAGTTTTATGACTTACGTCAACATGGAAGTTTCTTTGAGAGCTGACACTACATTTCTGCTGGGCAAAAGAGCTGTGCCTACAGAACTACTGGAAGACTCTTTTCCTAAAACTGTTGAAATTACCTGTGTTGTTAGCCTGGTGAAGCTATTCTAGATTTATAAAACTTTGGATGGGCAAATGCTCCTTCCTTTATTTTCCCTCTTTCAGCTATATGTTCTTCCATCTGTATTTTAATATGTTTTTCATACTTACACTTTTCTTAAGCATTATCTTGTCACACATTGCCAGGCTTTCGGTCAGTTAGAAGTCACCATATAGCTGCATATTTTCCACAGAATTATGTTGAAAGTATCCAAACCCACTATTTCCATTTTTTTGTTTTCTTGTGCAGTTGTATCTTTTGGGAATGGTTCAGTTGTTTCTTTGTGATATTGATGACTTCTGACCCTTATGGTTTTATCTATAATTCTGTTTTGTTGCATGCATTAAAAGCTTAAGGAAAAGTTAGACACGTTAAACTAGCTCTGATGAGCTTTCACGTGTATTTTGTCAAGATCATGTCTCTGTTCTATGATTGTCCTTTACAGCTGATTGCATACCTGTTTCTTTTGAAAAATGTCAGTAAGTTCATTGTAATTGAGCTGAGCATTTCATATTCATTAGGAATCATTTAGATTTTGTTCTGAGAGAATGAAGTTGCAAGCATTCTTACTTTAAAAAGATGAGTTTAAAATCTTTGAATAGTGTGAATGACAAGCCATAACCCTGTTGGAATGTTTTTCATCAATCTGCACTCTCCAACCATGTTGTTCATGTGTGTTACAGATCCTGGCTCTGCTGAACGCACAGCACAAAAAAGGAAATTTCCCAGCCCTCCACATTCCTCTAATGGCCACTCACCTCAAGATGCATCAACAAGTCCTATAAAAAAGAAAAAGAAACCTGGTCTATTGAACAGTAATAATAAAGAGCAGGTAAGAGAAGTCATGGTTTTATTATACTAGAATATGAAACAGTAAAGGATGGAGAGACAGCTGATCAGGAGCTCACTCCTCTTTAGGAATCTCCATTTCTGTACTCTTAAGAAGAGTAATTTTTGCCTGCAGTGTGGGTAGGAGTTGGCATTATCATTTGGATTTGAATGCTCTTTTATTGTCGTTCTACATGTGTTGAGAAAGACCACCTGTGTCCTGCTTATTGATTTCATGAAGCTAGTAAGATACATAATGAATAAATGTAATTTTGAACAGAGTTATTATGAAGAAATGTAAAAACAATAACAAAAGTAACAATGGGTGCTATTAATTAATACCATTAAAAGAAAATGCATTATCGGTGTGATATGTTATATGAGAAAGATCTCAATGTCAGTGGAAGTTCCTCATCTGCCTTTAGTCCTGTTCTACTGCTACTTATAAACAAAAGTCAGCTCCATCTTTGGTACTCTGTAGATTCCCTCCCTGTCCTTAAAACCTCTGAGCAATATACACTCCTGTCAAACTGGTTAAATCCATGGGTCACACTGACTTTTCAGCCTTCATGCTTGAAACCTTATAACTGGTGTCTTCTGAATGCTGAATTGATAGCATTTGTTGTAGTTCTTGGAAGAACTTGATTCTGGAAGACAGCTACAATTTCTGATTCACCGTGTGATGCATGTGAAAGAACTACATGTATTGAATAACAAATGCTGTAAAGCACCAGCTTAGAGGAGATGAAAGACGTCGTCAGCCTTACTGAAATTATTTCACATCTAATGTAATAATGACATAGCTGTGTGTTTTTCAAAGTGCTGTCGTGTGTCACTGTTTTTTTTTGCCAGGATCACATAAACACAGGATTAAATTGTGAGCATTTAAAGCACTTTTTCCTGGCATGGCAGCATCCACATTAGATATTATCCTGGTACAGTTGCACGGGTGAAGAAAGAAAATGAAATTCCTGCAGTTGTCCTGGAACAAAGGCATAAATCAGGCCTTAAAAACCAGTGTCAACCGTATTTTCTTTCAGGATAACGGGAAGGTCTGACAGTAGCATGTGGAGATGTGCTTGCAGTAGTGCACTGGGGTCAGTTTGGCTTTTGCTGAGCTTCACTTCAGGCTGGATTTATTTGTCTACATCCTGGACATTTTCTGGGGAGATGTTGTCCCACTGAAGTCTGAGCTTCTAACTGTGCAGCGTAGAGATAATTGTACAGGCAGGAGCATTGAATCCTAGGGTGTTAATTTCCACTGTTTTCTTCCTGCATTTAAAAATATACGTGAAAACACAGTTGCAGCTGTTCAACTTGATACATTCCCCTTGGTAAATCCTTTTCTGTTTTCCAGGTGTCTCTGAGCTGAAATGTACAGAATAGAATAAAGTTGTATATCTAATGAAGAAAACCAATCAGACTTGCTTATTTTGCTGTATTTGTTACATATTAGCAAGAAAATACAATCTGTTTAGTTTTGTTTAGCTTTCACAAGTTGTTTTTAATACTGTCTTGTATGTCAAATTTGAAGTGGGCCTGAAGATTGTTGTGTTTAAAGTAGGTGCACAGTCTGTTCTGTGTGGTAGCAGGAGTTGTTAGAGATTCTTTTACTGCTGAGCAGATGTGAGTTAAACATACAGGTGCTGGTTTTGCTCTCAGGTTAAATTTCAAGTATAATGTAGCTGATAGCTGTGGTTCTGATTGGCTGATAAATCTGTTTTGAGGTATGACAACATCCCTGGAAACCTCTAACTTATATAAAGTGAGAGATGTCTAAATGATATAAGCATCCTTGAACAGAAAATTGATTCTTCTCATGCTCCAGCAAAAATGGACTTCTCGTCAGTTTTCATGTTATGAGCTGGTTTCTGTGGAATAGTTTCATAGGTTTTATGTTTTTCTTAAAGCTGAGTCTTTGAATCTTACAAAGTATGAATATGCTACTTATATCCACTTCAAAGTCAGACTATATATTAAATTCTTCTGGTAATTTCCTTTATCTGCAGTGGAGGAAATGCCCCATAGTTTCATCTCCATGTATACAAGATTGTGATCTTGGTCTCACAGCTGTGATGCATAAACCTGCAAAGAAAACATGTTTCTGCACTGAAAATGACAACTTTCCCTTCCTCACTCTGGTTTTCCTTATCCCTTTGTGTCTGTTGGAATGACTGGTAGCAATATGTTTGAAATGGAGTTAAACCCTTGTGCTGTCCCGCTTATTCCACAAGATCTTGTAGAACCTCCCTTCTGAAAGTCTCATCCTCTTATAGGATTAAATGTATATATATATGAAGTACAGAAGTATCACTTTGCCCATTTCTGTGGTGGGAACAAAGTCTCTTTTCAGGCTTTATCATTCGTAGAATAGAAAACAAAACCCACCAAAACTGACAGAAATTAATGTGAAATTTTAGATGTCAGAATGTTTATGGGAAACATCCTTTCTTTGCCTAAAATATTATACAGGGTTAGATAATTATAGCTGATATCTCTGCTGGGTTTTGTTTTCTTCAAAGTGGTATGTGGGTTGTTTTTGGTGACATTATTTATCCCCTGTGTGACTGATTTTATACAGGATGCCCCAAAGGTGCAGAATCACATGGGCATGTGACAGCTCGGGGTCTCAGAACTTCCAGATGTGTAAATGTTATAGGACTTATGCAAAATGACCTGAGAACCAAACGAAATGGTTCTGCAGACTACGGGACTTTGCACAGTTATGAGTGATGTAATGAACAAGTAGTTTTGCGTCAGACAAAGTCGCAATAAAGAAACTCCCTAAAATCTCAAGATCGTTTCCCTCTGTGCCCTCCTCAGCAAATCACCCCCATAATTAATACCAAACAAAGAATTTAAGTTCCCTTGTCATTAATAAATAGAATGTAGTTTCCCAGTAAATTGTTATCAGCTCTTCAGAGCTGATAAAACAAGCTCTAGGTATCTGTGGACCGCTTAAGCCACGCCAGCCTCTTCACTCCTTGTGTTTTGGCATCAGCTGTGTCGTCTTTGAGTTGTCGGGCTCAGGTGGAAGACCAGTTCATGCATGTTACAAAGTTAACATTGTTTTCTAGTGCAGGCAAACCAGTGGAGATTGTGAGTCTTAAATTTTGATATGCATTTAGATGATGAATGAATTCTCTCCCAGTGTTCCTGCTCCTGTAGCGGAGGTGGCTGCTCAGGATCTGAATTTGCTCCTTTGTCCTCCTTCTCTACAGTTTGCCTTATTAATCAAAATTGGCACTGGCTTGCTTCATGGTGCAAAGCTGTGAACTGCTGCAAACTAGCTCAGATTTGCATGGTGTTCTATTCCTTGTTTCAGGACTAACTTCTTCAGTTGTCCCAGGTTTAGCCACGACTAAATATCTCAGTATTGAGCTTGCACAGCCCCATGGAATTCTGAGTTTAGAAGACCTAATAGCTTCTGTAGCAATACTTCTTTCTTGAAGCTAAAAGTGTTCGCTGTCTCTTGTTGGATTGCATGTCTTGCACTCGATGCCCTCACTTGCCACAAAAATTTATTTCTGGTCTTGAGTGCAAACTGTCATTCGACATCTGAATAAGAAGTAAACTTCTTTATGAATGATTTTGTGCAATGACTAAGATACTGTGCTTGCATACATGTTAATCAAACTCTGTAAATTGCTGTTTGCTTATATATTATGAATGTTAATGATTTGAAAAAATGCAAATTTGTTTTGAAACCAAACCTGTTTTTCTTGCCTACATTTCAGTCAGAACTAAGACATGGTCCGTTTTACTATATGAAGCAGCCACTCACCACAGACCCTGTTGATGTTGTACCACAGGATGGACGGAATGATTTCTATTGCTGGGTTTGTCATCGGGAAGGCCAAGTCCTCTGCTGTGAACTCTGTCCTCGGGTTTATCATGCTAAGTGTCTGAAACTGACAGCCGAACCAGAGGGGGATTGGTTTTGCCCAGAATGTGAGGTTAGTTTGATGTAAGGAGTGGATTTCTTTCATGTTTTTGAAATTTAAGCAGCTTTTTTCTGTGTTCTGAAATGTTTCTGGATTATTCCTATATTGCCTCTTGGTAAAAGTACCAGAGCAATTTGTGCAGAAGAGGAGCCATCCATGGCTTTGCTTCACCACTTGTTCTGTGTGTGTGCCTGGGTTGCGTTTGCATTCTTACCACGAGTCTTCAACTTCCTTTTTGTTTCCAGCTCTAGAAAAGCACCATTTCAAAGAGTGATCTCTTCATCAGGCACCACTAATTCTGAAAACATTCTGCAGTTTTCCACTAGTTTAACTGGTGCTTCTCCTAGTGGGCTGATCAGCTTTTCAACAGTGCAGAAAAAAAATGCACTGTAGGGCCTACACAAGCAAGTGGGTATTTTATTACTATTTTTTTCTCCTCCTCTCCAGAGATTTCTGGGGAGAGAATACTTAGAATCCAAGTATCTGTAATGACAGCAGATTTGTTTATTGCATGTTTTTCCTTTGATCACTTATCGTATTAGAGCCCAGGTGACCTTCTCACTTGTTCACATTGCTGTGAACCCACATTGTATTTGGGAATTTTATGTATTCACACATTCACTTTGCCTGATCTTGAAGATGGTGGATAATTTTCTGGTCTTTTCCTTTTTTTTTAAATGAATGTACCAAGAACAAAAAACAAGTAAAATAAGCATCTGAAGTACTTACACTGCATCATCAGAAACGGTTATTTTTGTAACAAAAGAGCTATTATATTCCATTTGAGTACCAGAACGTTTCAGTGGAGAAGGATTTACCTGGAAGTGTTTGCTGACAAAATGTTTTTCTTTTAATCTGAACCTGTAGAAAATCACAGTGGCAGAATGCATAGAAACACAGAGTAAAGCAATGACAATGCTCACCATTGAACAGCTATCATATCTACTGAAGTTTGCACTACAGAAAATGAAACAACCAGGGGTAAGGAAATATTTTTTTTACTTTTCCTTAAAATATTTGGATCACATGTTTGTCATAATCCTGGGTTTTGCTTCCTTTTCTGGATAACGAACCTAGTTTATCAGTTTCTGTGTGACAACTACTGTGCTGCCTGCCACCTGTCTTGCACTGACAGATTAGCTTAGGGTCTAGGGACTGTTTTGGAATGCATTTAAAATGCGGTTTCTTGATGTAACTTCTGGATGTATTTTCAGTAGGTGTAGTGAAAATACAGTTTGGTTTTCCAGTGGAACATGGTTTCACTCTCTGAAGGTGGGCAGTGCTGATTCTGAGATACAAGGGGAGTGAGGAGACATGATCTGTTATCAATACAGTTATATGGACAGGAGCCTTGGGCCCAGACACTGTTGATTATACCTTTTGAAAACATAGCTTCTATCTGTTAGAAATGGTTCTTGCCACAGAGTCAGTTGAATCATAAATGTCTAAAATGCTGACGTTTTCCTCAGTGTGTGGAAACCATGCCATTAAATTTCATGCAACATGAAGCTGCTGTTCTGTGAATATTTGTCATGTAGGTAAAACTGGATTTCCTCCGGGTTGTACCTATATCCATCTATCTGTGTCAGACTCCTCAAAATTTCAGCTATTCCAGTCACTCATTCTTGCTTCTAGGTTTCCACAGTTCTGGCCACTTGTTCTTTGCTGTGCAGGCTGTGCCTGGTTTTCACATGTGTGAAGATAACAGTTAATCAAAATATGATGTGATGTGTTACCAAGGGTTGTCCTAGCTCCTGTTGCTCTCCTGTATGTAAGCAGAGGAGCAGGGAGGGTGTCTCTGTGCCTGCAGTGTTACAGTAACTACAGAGTATGTTGGGAAAACCATATGTGCAGAATCATGGGCTCTCTGCGTCTCTTATTCTCTGTGACAAGTATTTTAGCAGAACAATAGTGACAATTTCTTACCCTTGGGTACTGACAGATTTTGGCTCTTTGAATCCTTTCTCTCTGGAGTGGTAAATACTGTCAGATGGAGCCTGTAGAAGCTGTAAGTGCAGTATTTCAGTAGCAAAGTGTCAGTGTTTGTTTATATTGAATTCACCAAGTGTTCTGAAAATGCGGTTAGAAAGCTCATGCCTAATGAATGCTATTGACATGTTTTGCCCTTCAGGCATTTTACTAATAACCTGTTGTGTTGGTATCAAGTACTTCAGTTGGTTTTGGTCCAGGAATTGCAGTCCCTTCCACATTGGCAGATACAGTGTGGAGTTCCTCTGATAGAAGTTCGACTGTGTTTGCATTACCAAGCCATCATTGTTTTGAAAGGTGTGATTCTAATGAGAGTCAGGAGAAAAGTATTTGTGAGTCTTGTAAATTGGAAATTTAGTGTCTTTATTCTGCTAAAAATGGTTTGTTGAGCCTCATCTAATACTCTACAGAGAAAGACCCCGACTGTAAATCATAACGGTACGTTTTAGGAAACCTCTAATTTTTGCAATTCATTATGTCCAGCATATGAAAAATCAGTCCAGTGAGACTTTTAGTTCCTGTTATGCTGCTTATAATTTACTTCCTCACAACACTTTATAATTACCTTTGAAGAATTTTCTCTGATAACACAGTTGGAAGCAGTATTAGAAAAATGAGTATTGTGTCATTGATGAAACTGTTCAGTATTAGTAAGCAGTGTGGTTTATTATTTTCTCTAACAGACAGAGCCATTTCAAAAGCCAGTTTCACTGGATCAACACCCAGATTATGCAGAATATATCTTTCATCCAATGGACCTTTGTACATTAGAGAAGGTTTGTATGAAGCTAACAGAGGAAGGTTCCTTGAGTTTGATTTCTGTGGTTTTGATGGCAGGGGAGAGAAGTTGCTTGCAATTATTTTGATGGGGCTTTTTTGTTATTATAAAAGTCAATTCAGTTACAGCTTAAAGCAATCACATTCCAAGTAAACAAGTTCACTGTTTTGTCTGAACTGGTAACAAATGCTCAGGAAAAACAGCGTGAAAAAGATAAGCTTACACTGCTGACTTCCTCCTGTTAAAATCATCTAATTCCAGGTTTTTTTGAAATGTTGAAGATGTTGATCTAAATAATTCACTATTTAGAGGTAGTTTAGACAGTTCATAGATTTTCAGGGCAGTCAAAAGACACCCTGACTTGGATTGATTAAGTATTTAGGATTGTATGTCTTGCAGTAAATAAGTGTCATAGAATGACAGAACAGTTTGGATTGGAAGAGGCTTTAAGGATCATCTCATTCCAATCCCCTGCTGTGGGCAGGGACACCTTCCAATAGGCCACGTTCTTCCAAGCCCTGTCCAACTTGAATACTTAGAGGGGTCAGTTTTATTTATTGTATGACTGATAGGAAACAGTGTTGAGGAAGAAGTGTTTACTCATTTCTGTTTCCTGATACATTCCTAATTTCTTCTTTACAGAATGTTAAAAAGAAAATGTACGGTTGCACTGAAGCATTTTTGGCTGATGCCAAATGGATTTTGCACAACTGCATTATTTACAATGGGGGTAAGTATTAGTATGTCCTTACACCTTCAACTATGAAACTTTGAAATAGCTAAAGTCATGGAGGAATTTGTAGGTTTCTAGTTGGAAAATGCTGAAAGTATCTTCCTGTTAATGACCATAATGCCTAAAAATTACAGATTTTTTTTTTTTAAAAACTGACTGTAGGGCCAAATAGAGCCTGTGCTGTCACTTGATCATTCCACCTTAGAAAAAAAATTCACAAAAGTTAAAATCATGGAATGGTTTGAGTTCATAGAGTCATTGAATGGTTCAGGTTGCTACAGACCTTAAAGATCACCTGTTTCCAACGCCCAAGTTGCTGTAGCATTTTGCATTGTGCAGCACTTTATGATCCTCTCAATTAGGTCTCAATTTAGTACATTCCTCACTGAAAGTGCATTGGTGGTGGGAAGGCTGCAATAGGCTTCAAAAAGAAGCATTTAAAGATTATTACAATGTTAATGTTGAGAAGAAAAGTGCTGGTGTCCTGCTTTTGCAAGCATGTAGTTTGTAAGTAGGTTTTTACATCATCTTTTTAGATGTTCTGTTTTGTTTTCATCACTAACTTTTACAGCTGAAAACTGTTGATTTTATCATAATTCTAGCATAACAATTCTCTTGGCTAAAGCATTTTATTGTTTCCTCAGGAAATCACAAATTGACACAGACAGCAAAAGTCATCATCAAAATCTGTGAGCATGAGGTATGAGTGCCCCAGTTAACTTAATTGTTCTGTTTTTAAAGTGTTCAATTTCATGTATTCATGAGTGAAATAATACATGTTTTCTAATGTGTGTATTACCAAACTAGAATTTTTGTAGACTTTCTTATCCATGGTCTACAGAATGGTGTTTGGCAAGGGTATTGCTAATGTGTCTTTCATGAGGATATTCACTATTTATAATTAAAATTTCCAGGGAGGGGAGGGAAGAGAAAAAAGTGAATACATGGATTCTGCACAAAGACAGGATTCAAAATGCCTCAGCAGCCCCCAGTACAGGGGCACAGTCCCTGCCCTGGTCCTGCTGGCCACTATTGCTGATACAAGCCAGGTGCCATTGGTCTTCTTCGTGGACAAGTGGTGCTAGCAAACTAGACAGGCTAACATAATAATACTGATCACACTTTGGACTCTTCAATCTCTTCCAATAACTTTGCTTTTTTTCTTTTCAGATGAATGAAATTGAAGTATGTCCGGAATGTTATTTAGCTGCTTGCCAAAAACGAGAAAATTGGTTTTGTGAGCCTTGTGTAAGTTAAGGGTTATGGTACTCTGGCTACTACATTAAACTAGCAGTTCTCATTTCATGTTCTGTTATCCCCTCTTGGTTTTAAACCTGTGGTGGTTACTGAGCCAAGGAAAGCTGCTGTAGTTTACCAGATAGCTTGTGCTTGTATAGCATGTTCTTTGTGGAGTCAGATTGTCTCAAGATGTTTTCACAAAAGGATTGGTTCAATCAGAAACAACCATAGAGGGTGTCAGCAACTAGTTCAGTACTCAAGTTCTCTGTCCTCAGATATCAGATAATTGCTCCTGTGTCATCTGTGCTTGCACGTGGTCGCAGCACTCAGGGAGGATTTCTGACATGGGAATGTCTCTTTCTGCAGGTGTGCGCCTGGGAATTTAGACTGGATTTTTCTTTCCTGACCTATTGATAGGTTGTCTGTTTTCTGTTTAATACTGCACCAAACTTGGGAGGATAAGATTCTTCAGTAGAAGTGTATAATCCATCAAGTTCTTTGACTGTCCTGGTTTCAGCTGGGACAGAGTTCATTTTCTTCTGAGTAGCTGGAACAGTGCTGTGTTTTGGCTTTAGTATGAGAATAATGTTGATAACACTGACATTTTCATTGTTGCTAAGTAGTGCTTACTCTAAGTCAAGGACACTTCAGTGTCTCAGGCTCTGCCAGGACACAGACTTAAGTGAAAATTAAGAGCATTTCAAAGATTGGCCCTAGTCTAACATATGTTATCCTACACATTTGGAGGGGACTAATCAAAATTACTAAAGAAGTGCAATTGCAATGAGTGTAGTTGAGACAGGTAAGGTTTTATGTCTTGGGCGTTTTTTACATAATTTTATAATTTTGTCCTCTCAGGATTTACATATATATAGTAAAATGGGATTTTGTACTTGGCAAGCACCTTGAGTGTGTTGGATCTTTATTGAACCTAAGTAATGTATGCAATTTAAAAAAAAAAGTTTATTATTATATTCGAAGGTAGTACTGCTTACATTTTCTTACTGTGTGTTTTGCCTCTTCCTCTAGAGCAATCCCCACCCTTTGGTCTGGGCTAAACTCAAAGGCTTTCCATTCTGGCCTGCTAAAGCACTGAGGGATAAAGATGGGCAAGTCGATGCCCGTTTCTTTGGCCAACATGACAGGTGGGAATGTAACCAAAGGATGTCTTTGGCTGTGCTTGAGGAATTCTTGTTGGAATTTCATATGCTTAAGAGTTTTTGAATGCTGTCTTTTGAACCTGGACCCTGACAAATTGTGTAATAACAT
Organism: Scytalopus superciliaris; assembly: GCA_013400415.1. Lineage (NCBI taxonomy): Eukaryota > Metazoa > Chordata > Aves > Passeriformes > Rhinocryptidae > Scytalopus > Scytalopus superciliaris. The sequence continues at coordinate 29,947 of VXBX01005354.1, forward strand.
CACGTACACAGTTTTCCTTACATGGTATCTGTAGAATGTGAGCTGTGAGAATGTGTGAGAATCTTTATGATTAGGCTAAAATTAATTAGTATGTACCCAAAAGTTGCCAGTGTCAATCCACAGTGTGAAATGTAGTTACATTATCTTTTACTTTTCTGTTTTATATATAGGGCCTGGGTTCCAATAAATAATTGCTACCTCATGTCTAAAGAAATTCCTTTTTCTGTGAAAAAGACTAAAAGCATCTTCAATAGTGCAATGCAAGAAATGGAGGTTTATGTTGATAACATTCGTAGAAAATTTGGAGTATTTAATTACGCACCTTTCCGGACACCATATACTCCCAACAATCAATACCAAATGTTGTTAGACCCTGCAAACCCAACTGCTGGAACTGCAAAGACAGACAAACAGGAGAAAATCAAACTGAACTTTGATATGACAGCATCACCCAAGATCCTGATGAGCAAGTCCATGCTGAGCAGTAGTACAGGCCGTAGGATTTCATTGACAGATATGCCACGGTCACCAATGAGTACAAACTCATCAGTTCACACTGGATCTGATGTTGAACAGGATGCAGAGAAAAAAGCAACTTCCAGTCATTTTAGTGCCAGTGAAGAATCCATGGACTTTATTGAGAAAAATACAGGTAAAAAAAAAAAAAAGGTGGGGTACAGGACTGTGGTAAGGCACTAGCTTTATTCCATGTGCTTTTTAAAGACAGGCTGCATTATGACTTGGTTTTGAAGAAATTTTAGAAGAAAAGATGAGTTTAACTTTCAGTATCACAGATAAGAACCATCAGTTCTGTCACATTGAGAAGAAATAAAAAAATCTTGAAAAGTGACCAAACCACTTTAGTTTAAATAGCAGAAAATAGTTGTAATTATCAAAATGAATGGAGAATGGAAGTAAATACAGAAAGAGTTAGACTTGTCATGATTAGGAGTTTTAAATCTGTCTTTATTAATTTTGTACTTTTCAGCTTCTCCAGCACCAACAAGAACAGGTCAAGCAGGGAGCTTGTCAGGCAGCCCCAAACCTTTTTCTCCTCAAGCATCAACGCCAATTTCTGCTAAGCAAGAAAGAACTTCCACTCCAGGAAGCATTCTGAATCTTAATCTTGGTTAGTCTTGACCTTTGAAAACCTAATACTCTTACAGCTGAACAAATGGTGGTGGTGTATGGCATTGTAATATGAACAAGCTGGTGTGTGGCTTTAAATGAACAAAAGTCTCTAAGTGAGCTACATTTGTAATTATTGTTTCACCAATTTTCTTGAGGTTTTTTGTGTTGTTTTATTAAAGAAAACTTGTGTTATTGTTACTTTGTGTGGATAAAAGGAAGTAGTTAAAGGATGGGGGTTTTTTTTCTGAACTGTACAAATGAATGTTTCTAAACAGTAGTAAGTTTCTAAAGGCTGTAATTACATGAACATTGCTGCTCTTCACTCCTCAGTCAATCAAGTGAATTTCTGGCAAGGTTTTCTTGTGATCTTGAGGATTTAGGATTTACTAGGGCTTCTTCTGGCATGCATCACCTCCTCACTGACCATCCCTCTCTAGGCAGATAGATGGATAAAAGGAATTAGCAGAATTCTTGAAGTCTTAAAAGTCCTTATAAGTTAATTTTGGGATTGTGGAATTTTGAAAGATGGAATAGTTAAGTATTAAGTTGATAAAATAGTTAAGTGAGTCAAATGGATGTAAATCAGTTTCCTCAGCTGTGCTTTGTTCCTGTGAATATTCTGATTCAGTTCTGGCTACTTTTTACCTCCATGTGATATTACCCAGAGAAATGGGATTCTGCCCCTTGGTATTGGCCAGGTATCTCAGGTAGGCTTGAGTTCAAATGCTGAAATATGTCTTCAGTACCTTACAGATGCTCTGATTCTGGATACAAGCTCACAAGTCTACGTTTCAGCATGTCAGTCTATCTCTGGGGACATAACATAGAGTTCATTTTTTCTGCTGCACTGCAGCTGTTTGTCATCTCATCTGAGGTGACATTGCATTTGGAAAAACACTAAAAACTCTGTAGTGCTGCAGTTGTTTGGGCCACAGATGGGAGACATCAGCTGGAGCACAGGACATTTTGAGTAAATCGGAAAATGCGGTGTTATGGTCCATGAGCAATACCATGAAAGATCTGCTTGAATGCTTTCAAGTAGAGTATCACTCATTTTTTCAGCTTCGGGGAATTTCCTTTGCTAAACATACTCCTTGGTGATAGGAATGAAAATGGCAACCCTTCTTCATTTGTGTCAGCTGTGCCAGACATGGATTCTTCTGTGAGCCTGTGATATAACTTACTGTGACTCATTGTCCTATGTAATGTGAACAGGGTTTCTTTCTGCAGAAACAGAAGTGAAAGTCCAGAAAACAAAGGCATTTTGTATCTTGAGCAGAGTGCTAGGAGGACTCTGTGATCCTGCAATTCAAACTTACAGGGGATGTCTGGTCAGAGGCATTATTGACTCAGCCCTTTGTATTTATTTCGCTTTTCTCTGAGTTGTATATCAACAGAGTATGTTTTGTAAATATATATATCTATTTCAAGTCAAATAAGGCAATACTGTGCCATATTTAAGTGCTCTGGAGTGAAACTTTAAACAAAGCACAAATGCCCCATTGTGCCAGTGTTACCTTTTGTTTTCTCCGTGGCTCTGGCTCTTTTGATCCTAAGGAGTTAAAGTGGCCAACTGTAATTCTTCTGTCCATTCCTTCCCCTTTCTTCATGTGCCCTTCCTCTTCCACCAGCTAACTCCAGATGGTTTAGAGCCCTGAGCACTCATGGAGTGTCAGCACTCTTGGCAAAGAGTAAAGGGTAGGACTATGCCACAGAAATACAGTCTCTGAAATGGAAAAATTGAAGCAAAAATGTGAAACTTAGTTGCTAAGACAGTTTTAGCTTTAGCACTGTAGTGTGTGCTCTTTGCAGACAGAGTGAAGACTCACTACATGTAGATGACAACTCAAGATTTTGCTGACATATGTTGAAAAGTGTATTATCTTGAATTTATTAATCTATCCAGTGTAATAGTCCACATTTTTATATGTATTCTCATGACTTAACTTTTGGATTTTAAATGATGACTATAAGGATTTTTATTTCTATTTAATTTTCTCTGTGAAAATACTGCTACTAAATAACAGCAGTAATTTAGTAGAGGTGCTGCCAAACAGTTTACAGACCTGAATGGTGATTTCACAGTGATGGAGGAAATGTTTGCACGATTGATGCACACATTTTGCGTGTGAAATATGTAGTGGAGAGGGAGGATCCACTGTTTGTATAATTTTAGAATTATTATTTAGCCCATAGTTGTAAAAGAAGTGAAATATGTTTCAGATAGTCTTCAGTGCAATTTGTCCTGTGTGGACAGCGATCTCTGTTCCTTTTGTAAAATCATTTTTCTCAGTGTCTGTTCCTTTCTGTAGATCGTAGCAAAGCTGAGATGGACCTGAAGGAGCTGAGCGAGTCGGTGCAGCAGCAGAGCACTCCCGTGCAGCTCATCTCCCCCAAGCGGCAGATCCGCAGCAGGTTCCAGCTCAACCTTGACAAGACCATAGAGAGCTGTAAAGCACAACTTGGTAAGTGTCTCTCAAGAACACAGTGGAAAGTCTCAATTGGATATTTAAGTAAGTTTTCAGCTGGTAAAACCCTAAATATTTTATGTGTTAAGAGTAGAGGATATTTGAACTCTTCGAGGCAAGTAGAATGCACTGAACTAGTTTACTTTAAAACACAGTGAGACCTGATGTTTCAAACTGTTGTCAGAAATCTTTAACCTTTTAATCTGTTTTTGTACCATACTGTTAGAGAACGACAGGGTTATAGTCTTACTATTTGCTTTGTAAACTGAAAGATTCGAGAATTGTACCCAAATTCTGTCAGTTGCACAGATTAGGGTGTAAGTAACTATCATCAGGTGAATAGTATTAGTGATTTTAAAGTGGTTCCTTGTGGGTAAAAGTAATTCCTTGTTGTATTTGCCAGTATTGAGTCCTGAGTTGAACAGAAGAGCTTGCAGGTAGTGGAAAAAAACAGTAAGAGGAGGGCCATTGAATGAAATAAAAAGATTAATTGGAGTATGTGGAAGTTATTTCTTACACACTGTGGTACTGAGATAGGGCACTAAGGGAAGTGTTTGTAGCTTGAGGACTGGCAGTTAAGATAATGGTGTGTATGTGTACTTTGTTCCAGTATATAGAGCATTTTTATTTGGTAATTTCAGTCAGTCTGATGTCAGCATGGAATGTACTTTCCTCCCCACAATTAGGAATAAATGAAATATCTGAAGCTGTTTATACTGCAGTAGAACACAGTGACTCTGATGATTCTGAAAAATCTGACACCAGTGACAGTGAATATAGTGATGAGGATCAGAAGTCAAAGAATGACCAAGAAGATGGTGAGGACAAGGAAGGTGCAAGAAGTGACAAAGAATCCTTGAGCTTGAAAAAAAAACCTAAGCCCCCAGCACAGAATGAAGACAAAGAGGAACTTAAAAGCACAAGTCCAGAAGTGGAGAAAACAGAAGAATTGGTCAAGGAAAAGTCAGTTTCAGACACTGAAAAAGAATTTTCTGAAAAGGGAAAAAGTTTACAACATCCTGCAAAAGAAAAACTGAAAGGTAAAGATGAAACAGACTCTCCAACTGTGCATCTCGGACTGGACTCTGATTCTGAGAGCGAACTTGTCATCGATCTGGGAGATGATCATTGTTCTCGTGATGGAAGGAAAAACAAGAAAGAATCTAAAGAACCTTCTCCCAAACAAGATGGTAGGATGAAATTCTTTCCTTCCTTTTTTTTCTTCTGTTCTGAAGGGGTGTTACCAAAGACAGAATTTTACCTTTATTTTTGCATTAAGATAAAAATCTGTACTAAAATAATTTTTATTCTTTGTGACTAAGTTTTCAATGCCCATTACGGTTTCTGGTTTAAACAAAATGTATTTGTTTCCTTTCAGCAGTGTAGAACTCTGAATATCCATAATATGTATTCTGTGACAAATGCAGAGTTTATTTTGCAATGGTTATGGCTTTCAGTTGAATCTTTAAGTTTCCACTGACCTCCCAAAGTTGCAGGTATAGAAGAAGTTGGAACTTACCAAACACACAAATGGCATAAGATCTCATTCAAATCAATGTAAATGCTCTGAGAAATAATGAAAAGAACAATTAAGTCACATGTTGTTTCTGAGATACTGTCCCTTGTTTCTGTGTTGCTAAAAGAGGAAAGCAATCTCAATTAATGATGTGCTTTGGCTAAGCTTGTTTTGCATGTTAATCTTTTGGCAAAACAAAACAGAAAACCAGATTTAAATGGTTAGATTGAAAAATATTTTACTCTTCATGTATCTTTATTTCCTTGTTAATACTTTATAGTGTGTTGGCTCAATCATGTTATCGAAAACATTATTTTAAATCCATTAACTAAGAGTACTTTAGAAGACCACTTAGTGCTCCTGGATTTTGAATTTTAAAGCAAAATTTAATGGATAAATGTTTATTGTGAGATAATCCAGAAATAGGCTTATACAATAAAAACAGAATTGTAATTTTGAGGGTTCTTAAGGCCATTTCCTCTCATCCTTTCACTTGAGACACAGCAGAAGAGTCTGACTGCACATCACTACACCCATCCTTCAGGTAGTTGTAGAGCAGCAAAGTCTCCCCTGACTTCTCCAAACTAAACAACCCCAGTTTTCTCAGCTGCTTCTCATAAGACATGTTTTCTAGACCCTTCTCCAGCTCCATTGCCCTTCTTTGGACATGCTCCAGCACATCAGTGTTTTTTTTGTAGGGCTCAAAACTGAACACAGCACTCAAAGTGTGACCTTGCCAGTGCCAAGTACTGTGGGACAATCCCTTCCCTGGTCCTGCTGGCCATGCTATTCCTGATACAGGACAAGATGCCATTGGCCTTCTTGGCTACCTGGGCATCTTGCTGGCTCATGTCCAGCCAGCTGTTGACCAGCACCCCCAGACCCCTTTCTGCTGAGCAGCTGTCCATCTGCTCTGCCCCTGTAGCATGGTATGGAGTTGTTGTGACCCAAGGACAGGATTTACTGAACCTCATGCCATTGTCCACAGCCCATCAATCCAGTCTGTCAAGTCTGCAGAACCTTCCTACCCTCCTGCCCAACTTGGTGTCATCTGCATTTGGTTGTCAATGCCAGTTCACTGTTGTTTAAAAAGTTTTTAGTGTGCTATTCTTCACTTATTGTTCAGTCATTGATAGTTTAGAATGTGTTTTTCTGCTGGAAATTGGGATGGCAACTGTAAATGGTAACCCAGAAACATCCTAACAAGTGCTAACCTCTCACATAAATTCCAGAGGAGGTCAGGCTGTTTTTTCTGGGGTTTGTACTTTTTCTTTTGTTTTGCTTAGTTACTGATGCATCTGAATTGCCACCAACTTCAAGTAGACTGAAATGACTTTACTTGTAGAATATCAGTTACTTTTGAGGAAAATAATTCAAAGAAGATTGGAAGGTATATATGACTCTTCCAACAATTAGATGGAGAATTATGAATCAGATACGTTGGTGAAAGCTGGTGTGATATTTTGTTTGTTTAGTTGTAGGTAAAACTCCACCTTCCTCCAGCACAAGCACCCAGCCTCTACCAGAAACTCCAGTGCTCACACGTTCTGCAGCTCAGACCCCCCCAGCTGGTGTGACAGCAACTACCAGTGCTGCTTCCACTGCCAGTGCTCCATCTGCAGCCACAGGAAGCCCTGTGAAAAAGCAGAGGCCCTTGCTACCCAAGGAGACTGCCCCTGCTGTGCAGAGGGTGGTGTGGAATTCTTCAAATAAATTCCAGACATCTTCTCAGAAATGGCACATGCAGAAAGTACAGAGACAGCAGCAACAGCAGCAGAGCCAGCAGTCTCAGTCACAGCAGCCTCAGTCCTCTCAAGGAACAAGATACCAGACAAGACAAGCAGTTAAAGGTACACACTTTCTCACTCAATGTGCCTGTGGTGCCATAATTCCCCAGTAGTGATCTCAGTGCTCCAAGGCTGCCCAACCACGACTTCTTCCATATAAACAAAATCTCAGTGTGGTTCTACTCTGATAAGTGACTTTAAAATACAGCAACTTACTCACCATACCTGCTCTTTCTGGTGTGTATTTAGAGTCATGTCTCCTTATTTTAATGACAAAAAACTTGTGTCTGTGTAAATATTTTTGCTGTTCTTAGCCATCAAAGATTTTGAAGAGTGAACTGAATTATATTCTGGACTATAGAATTAAACCATTAACTATTCCACTTGCATGTTTACCACTCAGTATCTACAAATTGCTTCCAGTTATATCTGACAAGAAGCTGATCTGAACGGTTTTTCAGAGTATAATTTGACAACAATGAAATTACCCAGGCTCTGTTTGTCTTTGAAGTCCCTGTTGCTTAACAAGACTTTGATGGCAGTTTACTGAACAAACAGCCCTGGCATTTTAGAATGTTTTCACAACTGTTTTCTTACCATCCCTTTGCTGGAGGTTTCACCAGTAGCAGGCACAGGGTAATACCAGCCCATGCTGCTGTTGCTTCACTTCAGAGAACAGCAACTTTATGTAAATTAGCTTCATTTGTAATTTCAAGTTAATAAACTGGCATGTTTTCTGCTCTGCCTGATGAATAGACATTCTCCCCTCTGCTAAAACCACTGGCACCCCAGTGATTTCATAGGGAAGAGATTTAGGTAATGGCTCACATACAGATGTGTATCAGAGGCACATTTCTCTGGTCCCAGACTGCTTTGGTGTCAGTCATTTAAGCAGTGGTGAGAAAGTGGTATCCTTCTGCTTGCAGACTGCACAAATTTGATACAGAAATATTTAGTGAGGAAAAATAAGTGTGAAACTTGGTGAAATATTTTTAATAGAATCATACTTTAATTCACACCATAATAATATGAAAATTAAAATTTAGGGCTTTTTAATCAATACTGTTTACTTATTGAGCACATCATAGTAATGTTCCATCTTAAATACTACAGTCTAGAAATCTAATCAAATGAAAACTATAAAATCTATAGATTGCTTATCTACTGATTTGGTATAACCAAAAGTATAATAGAGATAAATATGAAAAAGTTTTTTATTTCAGTAATTCCATTTTTGAGGATACTGGCAATGAAGACATCTTTTATAATATGAATCAGTAAAAATAGCTTTAAAAGTCTTGTTCTAAGAAAAATTAATTTTTAAAATATGAGGCCAATGAGTCATTGGGGATGAAAAGGCAAGGCTATTTGCATTTTTTATTTTTACTTTTTTCAATTATTCACTGTTTAAGCTTGTTTGAAATACTGACCAAAAATGAGAAAATGTTTCTTATCCTGTTTAAGTTAATACCATGAATAACTTCTTTGCTTTAAAGAGTTAATGTAGTGTTGTGTTCCTCGCTCTGCAGCCAACAAAAGGCTAATGTTGATCTGAATATATGTGTATTAATCATGTTGCAACACTAATAATAGTTAGTAGTAATACCAAAAGAATGGGAATAACACCAGCAAGTATTAATAAAGTAGAGTTTCTTCAAAGGTAGCTCACTAAGCTTTATTTTAAAGCAAAAAAGAAAAGTAATTCGCTAACGTGTTTCAAAGTTATGGCAAATGAAAATGTAAAAGTCTGACTTATATGTGTGGTATTAGTTGGGAGTTCTCCAGATTGAGAGGTTAGGAAGGGACTTGATAGGAAGTGGGATAGAAAAGTCCCAAAATGGGAAGACTACAGAGTGGAGGGAGACTTTTGTACTGGCCAGTCTGAAATGGTAAGTTTCAAAGTTACCTTTGCTTCTTTGCCTTTAAGCCTTACAATTATGTGCAAGTTCAGTGGCTGGACATTGTATAATAAATCATTAGATGGCACCACTGTATAAGTAATGCAAGTCATGCAAGTCTGAAATATTTTTTTGTGCACAGTTAAGTTAGATATTGAAGTTAGAAGTTTGCCTATTGTGAAAGTTCAGGTTGCACACCTATTTACTTTCATGATTGCTTAGGTGACTGATCCACTCAATGTTCTCTTTTTTCAGCTGTGCAGCAAAAAGAGATCACCCAGAGCACTTCCACATCCACTATAACCTTAGTCACAAGCACTCAGCCTATTTCTATGGTTACCAGTTCTGGATCTGCAAGTACACTTTCTTCCTCACTTAACACGGACCTGCCAATTGCAACGGCTTCAGCTGATGTGGCTGCAGACATTGCTAAATATACCAGCAAAGTAAGTTCTGGAGCAGGGTTTCCTTGACATTCGGTTTTGAAGTGAACTAATTCTGAAATAACTTTAGTTTCAGGTTGTCGTATGTTGCAAATTCATCCTGCTAGGTGGGAACAGCTAGATTTTAGTGAGAGTGCAGAACCACATTTTTAGACCTGACTTAATGCTGCCATTCCAAGGCAGGGTGTGATGGCCTTCAGCTGCTCAGACACTTCAGACCCTTTCCTTCTCATGTCCTGCTCCTTCTTATTTCTGTGACATGTAGGTTTGGAGCATTTTCTTTGTTTTCTTCTAAAGGTGTAGATATTCCCCCAGAATCATATTTACAGAAAGCAGTATTTTGTCATCTTTTTTGTCCAGTAAAATCTATTAAAAATACATATCAAAAGATTATTTTTTTCCTTTTATCTTTCAGATGATGGATGCCATCAAAGGAACAATGACTGAAATATATAATGATCTTTCAAAAAATACTACTGGAAGTACAATAGCTGAGGTTAGTGTAAGATAAAAAAAAAAGGTTTATTTTAACTTTGAAAGCAAATTAATACATAAATATATATTTATAAAAAGTACCATATTCCAGTTGTGTGATTATGACAATAGTTGCTAATACTTCTTAAAAATACTTCAAAGTTTAGGCATTTTTAATGAAATGATACAGTTTTCCCTAGAATACTTCAGACTTCGGTTTTGGGGTTTACTCTGGTCTTGTAGTGTTAATATGAAGGAGCCTTGATGTAGATGATGATCAGGCTCATTGCTTTGGGCATGATTTTTTGTATAATAGTTCTGTATTATACACTCTGTTTATTATTACTGTTAAATTTTTAATTTAGATTCGGCGCTTGAGGATTGAGATAGAAAAGCTTCAATGGCTACATCAGCAGGAACTCTCAGAAATGAAGCATAACCTAGGTATGAAAATTATAGTCCAAAGCAGTGTCTCAGGTTTTGTCCTATATAGAAAATGGAAATGCTTGCAGTATGTACTAACTTCATCACATGGTGCTACAAAGTGTTGTCAGAATAGAAAACATTATCCAGAGTTACCTTATCTGTGCATGAGAAGGAACAGGTGTTCAGGCCTCTGAGACAAATTTAGGCTAAGCTTTTGATGGACAGAACGGCTCTTTATGCATCATTGTATAATCCCTCTTCATGAGATATTTTATGCTGGTTATTTTGTACTAATTCTCATATGAACCAGGTTCTTTTACTACAATTTACAGATTGTAGCTGGCATTTTCATTCAGATCAACTCTTGGTGTATAGGCTTTATTTCTTTATTTAAAGTGAATAGACAACCCTGACTTGAATCTTGGTGGCCAGACTGTCAGTGAAACGAGGTCAAAATGCTACCTTAAACAGATAAAAGACTAGCCCTTCTAGGAGGGAGATTGTCATCTCTACGTTCACTGAGCCATATTGGCAGGAAATGAAACCATAATTAAAATGTGAGTCTTCTTAAATTATCTTTTTTAATGCACTGACTGTGGGAAGATGGTTGCAGTTGTGTGGTCAAGTCTCCTTTAGGCTACACACAGTCCAAACAGCCTTAGGGCTATGTCATACAGTGTCCTCATCCACTTTTAGGCTCTCCTTTTTGCAGAGCACATCTGGGAGTGTATTAAGGACTGAACAACTCCATATTCAGACTTGTGTCTCTGGTTCATTAGTAACAATTTGCTCTTTCAAGTCAGGGTAGACCAGTTTTTCCACTGCTACAGTCCAGTGATAACATTCTTCAGAGTCACTTGGGTATGGCAACAACACATCTGCTGTTCACAGAGCTGAATTGTCTAAGTGTGCTCAGAAAGAAAAGAAAAATTCTTTAAACACTTTGCCACCAGTTTGAAGCTACTGATTTAAGTAAACACCTTTAACAGTGTTTGGAAAGTATGTCAACTTCAGAGTTTTTCAGAAGACCTGAAGATTCACCCCAAGTCAAAGTGGCTGGAGCTGGAATGCTTTATTTGTATTTGCCCACTTTCTTGAAGATTCTGTCAAGCTCTTTCATTCGGAGTTTCCCAGAGTGACTGGGATACCAATTTATAACTGCATCAATAGTGGGTGGCTCTCAGAGCAATCCTGAAGTAAGGCTCAGATTTACAGCTTTATTCACATAGTCGTGAGTTTTTACAGCTTTGTTGGCATCCCTCTTGGAACTTTCACTTTTTCTTTTTGTAAAGAAACCAAGATATAATAAACATGTGAGACAAGAGAAGAAATACATTTTTCTGTATTTTCTGAATATTGGAGCAGAACAAAAGTTTGGGCTTGTAAAGACAAAGTGTGTTAGCAGCAGCTGCACGTGTGCTTTTTGTGTTTATGCTGGAGTCTGGTCCTCTGTGGGACATGTAGAGTTAAAGTGTAACGGTTAAGGGTAAAAATCTTGGTGCCAGAGTAAGAGTAGAAGTCTTGCATTTGTTGAGTAGGTATGAAACAGAGATGCCCAAGCTTGGGGAATATTTTGACTGTTAGTTGTAAATTCTTTAAACTGATGAGTATTACTGGTTTGTTTGCATCTTGTGAGGTGGAAAATGCCAAACCATCTCTCTCTGCATTTTGAGTAGAACTCACAATGGCTGAAATGCGTCAGAGTCTGGAACAAGAACGAGATCGTTTGATTGCTGAGGTGAAGAAGCAGCTGGAACTGGAAAAGCAACAAGCAGTGGATGAAACTAAGAAGAAGCAGTGGTGTGCCAACTGCAAGAAAGAGGCCATCTTTTATTGCTGTTGGAATACCAGCTACTGTGACTATCCCTGCCAACAAGCTCACTGGCCTGAGCATATGAAATCTTGCACACAGTCAGGTAATGGTGCTCTGGGCTGGGGGTGGGTGAGGACAGTGACTTAGTTCTTCATGTGCCTGTGAGGAGGGACTGGACTGGCTCACGTGAGTAGTGACTACTTTCTCTTTTTTCCTTCATTTTAGCTACTGCAACACAGCAAGAAACAGATACTGAAATTAGCACAGAAACACTAAATAAATCATCCCAGCCCAGTTCAAGTGTGCAGTCTACACCCACAGAAACAGCCAGCACCCCTAAGGAAAAGGAAGGTTCAGCTGATAAAAGCAAAGAGAGTGTTACAGTGAGTATCATCACTTCAAACAAAAATAATGTGTAAGATTTCTCTGAAACCTACCCCTGAAGGCTTTCCTGGATAAGCCAGGAATTTGTGACCATTTGCATATTTCAAAGAGTATATTTTGGGGAGTGATAGAGAGTTACGGTTTTTATTCTTCATCAAAAAATAACCTTCTGTGCTCTGGGAACACCCTTTCCCCTTCACTTATTCCCAGTAAAACCTTGTGTTGGCTTGACTCATCCTTCCAGCCAAAGGGGACTGGACCTCTTTCTCTCTCTCTCTCCAGGACCCATCAGTGTAGCTTCTGGTCTGGATCTTTCGATACAAGTTGCCTTCTGATAAGCAATACTGACTGCAGCACTTCCAAGCCCTTCTTGCCTGGGGGTTCAGAGGCCAAGCTCAAGACCTGCATTCAAATCAACTTACTTTATCACCACAGACTGTCATTAGGGTACCACAATGTTCCATAACACTGATACAACAGTTCACCTGGATCTACGGTTAATGGAGCAGTTTCGAAATCCTCCATAGCATCTACTCTGATAGTATTCAGTAGGCAAGGATGAGCAAATGCTCTGATAAAAGGGACTTAACTTTGCATATATAGAAAATGTTTATAGAGAAGATTCTGCTTTATAGGTAGGGCTTGACTATTAGCAATTTCGGCATCATTTTTTTTCTGCCCTTGCAAGATTTATTAAATGAAAAATTTTAGTGGGGGGGGAGGGGGTGGGCTGATCCTTCAAACCCTTACACATGATCCTCCACATCAGTTGTATTTTAAAATATTAAAAGCAAACTAATTTTGTAGTATTGTGATTCCAGCATGATGTCTCATTGAGATAGTCCTGTAGAATTGGGAAGCGTAGTAATCTAGAGAGCTGTGTTCATTTCTTGACACTTTTGCTACTGTCTGGTGTTAGATCTCTGGGCTTGACATGTCATCTAAGGGAGTAACTCGGGGAAATGGATTTTAGGAGGGAGAAGGATGCGCTGTTCCACTTGAATGCTTTGATGAAGTTGGTTAAACTCTGGCTCATTCAGTCAATATTCATGTTTATTGTTACAGCAGCACAAACTTTGTATTACTGGGGAAATAGGGAATGTGAGACCTAAAACTTGCCAGGGAATATTCGTTATACAAACCTGAAATTGCTTTCACATAGGTGTTCTACCTGAAACATCATGCTGTATACATTGATCATATTCATAATTTGAATTTTGTTTAATTCACAAAGAAGTAACCTGTGAATTCATTAAGATGCAAATTTTTAACACAAAGAAAACATCCCACATAAATTTCAGATCATAATAATAACAACTAGTGGAATTTATGTAAAAGCTTGAGGCTTCTACTGAGGTTGCCTGTGCTGTCTCTGCAGATAGCAACAGGTGTGACAAGCAACCAGCCTATAAAACTGGTCCAGGTACCGCAGATCACCACCTATATTCCAACTACTCAACCCACAATTGTAAGTACAACATGATAATTTAAGGTCTGCAGCAGTCCTATTCCTGGCATTCAAATTGCTCAGTATCTCGGGGGGGTTGTCTCTGTCTGCTGTTCTATACAGAGATGAATTCACTGGTATAGTCTCAACTTGCAGTGCAAAATGTTTTGTTTTGCTGTGCAACATTCCACCCTTTCATTCCACTCATGATTGCAAGGATCCAGAAATTATTAAGTCTAGTGAAGGCACTGAGGACAGGCAGATGCCATTTCATATTATCAGTCCATTTCATGTATATACTTGACCACAACATCAATGTAAATACATAGAATTCATTTTAAATATCTTTTAAATATCTTTTTGTCTATGGTATCCTAAAGAGATTTAAGTATTTCTGAGCTATGCTTGATATTCCTGTGACATCTCAGTACCTATAAAAAAGAATATGCATTTGTCAGCCGTGTCTCTCCCATGCAGTCTTGCACATTAGCATTACGAAATGATTAAAAATGGCATTGGAATCAGACCTGGCTTTTTCCATCTAAGTCTTAACCAAGGAAACTTGAATTCCCTAGTGTCAGTCACAGGAGAGGGGACAGAAGTGAGTTTGAGGTTTTTGTATTTGATGCACCATAATAGCCCATTATTTCAGCTAGTCGTGCTCTGCAGTGCTCACGGCAGAGTCAGTGCAGCACCTGAGCTGGCACTGCCCTGGCCATGGCACAGCTGCTTGGGGGGTTCAGCAGGGAAGCCCATGTGTGGGTGACTTCATTTCTGACAAATCAGATTATTTATAGCAGTAACTGTGTACTATTTAACAGTGTACCTTAACCACACTGTGACTGCGAGGCCTGATGTGCTGCAGAAGTTCCTCTGTCTGTCTCTCTCCTTGTGCACCCCCACCAGCTGCAGGACACACCTGTGTGTGTATGTCAGTGGATACACCACATGCACGAGTACAAAGAGTGTTTCACAGCCACCATATTCCACACAAACGTAGTGGGGATCGTGCTCTTAGTGGGGATCATGACATCCCACGTTCCTCACAGCATTTTAACTCCACTCACTTGGTCTCAGCTGAGGGCACTGTGCACCTTTGCAGCATCAGCCCTGAGTTGCTTGGACCGAATTACCATTAAGAACAAGGTTTTATATGTTTTAAAACCCAACAGCAGACATTGAAGATGTTAGGCTTTTTTTCTGGTGAACAGCTGTGAGGCTGTAAGATCCTAAGGTGGTTTTGTGTAATCAGAAAAATGGCAGTTAGCTTCTTTTGTTTTCTGTAACACAAAGTATATTGAGTTATGTAAAGCAGAATTGGAAGGTCTGAAAGGTTTCCAGCTTCATTTGTGCATGTTTATAACTTTGTACACATTTGCATTAGTCTTGCACAGCTACAGACACCTCTGTATTCTAATGACTGCACGTGCAATTTAAATGATTTTAAACCTTAGTGCATGTTTAATATGTATGCAAAATGTACATATGTGTAAAACTGGCAGAGGTGGAAAATTTACCTCTCAGGGAATGATCTTAACACATTTAAGGAGTCTCGCACATTCCATATTCCGATCGCGCTAAGAACTGAAACTTAATTATTTTCATGTGTGTAAGTGTGTATATTTAAAAGGCGACTGTGGCAACCTTAATTTCTTCACCTCTAGTACTGACAGTGACTCACATAATGGCTTCTTTAGGGTTCAGTTTGCACTTTGTGTCCAGCTAATAATTTCTTCCTCTGTATCTTCTGGGTACCATTTCCATTGAACCCTGTGTACACATCTGAAATCATTACAAAATGGCAGTAATCTTGAATTTATTTAGAAAATCGGTTCCATGTTTGGTTTTGATTCTTCATGCAGTTAAAATAATGTTAAAAATATGAATCCATCATCTTTGCATTCCAGGGAATGGAATGAGTAGGCTTCTGGAAGGCACAGACTCTGTCTTTGTGGAATATCATTGAGACACTCATGTGGTTTCTTGAATCGGTGTGGGGAAACAATGGGCTTCACTGAACTTGTATTTCTTCTTCCATGTTCTCTTTGGAATGTCACACTACCACTGGGGGAAGATCTGTGCATCCCTTTCAGGTTCCTCAAAGTCTCACTCCCTGTTTCTTCCACAAGATGTTGTGAACTGAAATGGATGCGTTTGTCTGATCACCAGTTGTGCATCACTGAATTGTGTCGGAACATACTTGCAGTTTGTATGGTAGAGACATTTCTAGACTTTCTCACGTTTTTGGAGGAGGTTAAGATACAGACTTAAGGTTCAATAAATCCTTTTACAGATCTTCCAGAGTGATGTGACCTTGACCAGATTGTTTAACATTCTTGTGCCTTTGTCTCTGCATCTGTAGAATCAATTACCACCTATAGAGATGTCCTGAAACTCCATTTGTCAAGATGTATAAATCATGATCTGTATGATGGAAGTGAAAAGTTTATTCTATATTAATATTTTTACAGGGGTTGTAAGACAGTTCCCAGTAATGCTGATGTTTTTGCTATTGATTTGTGCAAAAGTTAACTTAAGTACTTTTTTTGTTCAGATGGATGTTCTTTGTTCTCTTCTGTGTAGACTGAATGCATGGGGGAAATAGTTCCTTTTGGGGAAAAAGATTTAAGTAATGTGTAACAAGAATATACTTATAAACAAGGGTATTTTTGTACTCCAGTTTGATTTGTCAAAACTTTTTCAAATGACAAAGGATTTTCTTAGCCCTTTTTCCTCTTCCTGTGTATTAGTTTGAAGAAAATACATAACTGGATGTAATTCTGAAACCCTCACTCTCCAAGCACAGACAGTGGGTACAGTCGCTGTAGCCTCCTGTCCCTGTAATTCTATAGCAGTAACGAGAACACAGAAAAACTCTTGGCCATAGGGAAATTAATACACTACTTTCTGCCCTGGAATGAGGTAATAAAGCGGTAATAAAGGTATTAGTTCTTGCACAAAATTGGAGCTTGTTCTGGATTTCCCCTGGAAAATAAATCTCTATTTCTGTGGTCATGTTTATGTGACCTTTAACATAACAATCTGTTTCTCTTGGTTTTAATCCACAGACCATTCCTGTAGTGGTAAGTCCTTCTGCTGGGACAGTGGCAATGAGAACTGGAGTTCAGTATGTTCAGACCACAATGCCAGTCCAAGTACGAAGAGTCTAACTGCTAACAAGAAGTCCATACAATTGTTGGAATAAATAAATCTAATAGAAATGTGAAAAATAAACACAGTTCTTTGGATTAACCTCAGAGGTTCAGACTTTAGCTTTGTGTATGTGTACAAAGCATTAATTACACTACATTAATGTAAAGCATTAGTGCTGGCTTAGAAAAGCTGAGGACAGGTAAGATCCATATTAAATCTATGCTTCTTTTGTAAATAATGTACAATTTGTGGATGTCATTAGAGTACCATCTCCTTTTTATATTTGTATTGACTTTAACTTATAAAGAGTGTTTGAAGGTGGAAAAGGAAGGTTTAAAACAGCCTTATCACAACCTAATGCTGAAAACTGGTCTTGGGAAACTGCAGTTTTGCATCAAATAATATAATACTGATAATCTGAACAACTGTCTTTGCATTCGGATTGAAAAAAATTTCTGCACTTTGAAACTCTTGTAGAATTTCTTTGAACAACCAATTGATGAAGGCTATCTTTTTTCAGTTCATTGTATCAGGCAAATTATGGCTTTTCCAACCTGTGGACCTGAAACACATTGTTTTTTGCAATGACCAGACTGACAGCAATTTAAATGTTGTTTGCAGGTTTAAATTAATTTAAAATTTCATTCAGTCTAAGATCAGAAAAGTTGGAAACTGTAATAGGAGTTGGTTGTAGCACGATTTCTGATCACTGGTATCAGAGATTGAGGAAAGTAAAATTTGTTCCTATGTTTCAACAGTTTGCTTATTTTTTAAAAATCCTCCCAAAGGACTTTGAACAAGAACTAAGTGTGGAGAAAAACATGGATCGGGAAACATGGGCAAAGGACTTTGGATGCTGGGCCAGAGCATGTATTATTTATATGATGGAATTTACGTTTCTATGTAAGCATGAAGCAGTACAGTCTGAGAGGAAGTCCCCCCTGCAGATGCTGTCTGTTACACTGAGACTGTAGTCCCATTTTGTATGTTGTGTAAAACGAAAGCATTGAACAAAGCAAAGGTGATGTATGTATATGAGAAAATTAATTGTATGATATCATTCCAGTACATTCTGTTGTACATTTTAGTCATGTTGATTTCTCCCATTGTTTATATAAGAATGCAGTTTGTACAGTCTCCAGCTAGTCCCCAGATTAGAGGGAAAAAAGTATTAGAAGAAAAAAAAAGCAAGAACAGAATATTCATTAATTGCAGTTGTGTCAAAACTAGCCTAGCTGGCCTTATTTGTGAAGCATAATTGCTTTTAGCATATGGAAGTATTTTTTCACATTTTCTTTGTATAAAATTTGTATTAAACTTAAATATCTTTTTTGACAATTGTGTTTCTTTGTGACTAAGACAGGTGGCACACACGGTATGCTTTGGGTTTCTCCAATTTTTCAAGGAACTTCACAATTTTTTTATTAAACTGTTTTAGAAAAATGTTCTGTGTTCCTGGATTTCCAGTTTTGGTTCAGTCTGGAGGGATGTTCATTTCTGCAGTCTCCAGATCCCAGGTAATTTCACTTATATTGGCATCTTCTGTCTCAGAAGTGTGGGGGGCTTTCTTTTCCCCATCTGGCTGCAAGGGGTGGTGCCAGTGATCAGGTGTTGAGTGACAGGCAGCGAGTGGGGGGACCTAACCTGGACTTGATGAAAACGCTCTTTTCCCTTATACCCTTGTGGGAAAGCTTCTTTTCACCTTCAGCTCCAGGCACTGGGTGGAACAGACATGTGGGAGGAGCAGTGGCAGGCAGGACCTGGTGTTTACCTGCCCCTCACCAGGTGCAACAGCCAGCACTGCAGAATTTGAGCTGGAGCTCACAGGCTGAGGTTGTGTGTGGCAGCTGCCAGGGCAGGAGGGGGGCACTCAACTCTCCTGTCTGGGGGGCTCACTGTCTCTGCTGGGCAGGGGGAGCATGGTGTGGAAAACTGAGCACTGTTCCACTGCACTGGATGGAAGTGTTCTATCTGTGATGATGGTGATGGGTATTTTTGGAACCATTTCTGGTCTTTCTGGTGGTTCTGTTGTTGCATCTGAATTATTCAAGGCTGGCTGAGGACAAACTGTGATTTTTGTCAAAGCCTTTTTCTGAACTGGTTGACCTCTAGCTTCTGCTTTAAATGATTAGAATATGAAGTCAGGGCCCTTAGTGTGTATCATTCAGTGGCTTTTTTCGTTGTTGAGAGCTTTATTTATTTTGTGTTCACTCTATGACTTACAGAGGTGGTAGGTGGGTGACAGCAGACAGGTGGAGGGATCTTAAGTGATAAGGCTTATTGTGGGGGAAAACCCCAATATTTTCTTTCAGTCCTTCACCTGAAGAGGATGTGGGGCAGAGCATTTCAGAGGGAGTTGTGCTTGGGCCAGAGAGCAGCTCTTTACAAATACCCCCAAAGCAGGTACTGGGGTTTGGTTGTGGCTGTTGAGCTCTCCTGTCACAGGTGGTGTGTGGCTGCTGCCTTCTGAGCCAAGGACTGAGGCTGGATTAATTTAAGATCAGATTTTCTGCTTTAGTTTGGCAGAAAATCCCCTCTCTGATCTAGCACTGTTTTCTCTGTTTTTAGAGATTAGGAGTATCCCTCAGGCTTGTGTAGCACTTGTGTCATATTTGTAACTTGTGTAACCTTTACTCATTTGATCTTATTAGATGAGGGCACTGTAGCACTCACTGAGTCTCTACCACCTGGTTCCAGGAAGGCTTTGATCCTTCTGAGCTTCTCTGGTGCCTCAGCAAGCAAGAATCAGCAGTTTTCAAAGTGAATGAGAGATTCAAATATTTTGACAGCAAGATGAACAGGTCAGCACATATTGCACATGTAGCTCCAGATCCAACTGTGGCAGCACGGAAGGCAGGCAGTCTAGTCCCCCAAAATGTAAACATGGTTTTATTTAATGCCTTTCACTCATCACAAGGTACTTTCTCCCCAACCCCAAGATGGCAGCATAAGGCACTGTGTGGACAGTCCTCATAGCATCTTGGTAGGGTTCAAAAACACAGCCATAGTTCTTACCAGCAGTACCATGTGTCCTTACTACTCATGTACACAATATGATTCTCCCCAAAGTTTTGTTCCGGAGAAATGAACTATTAATTTAGAACAGTAAGACTTTCCCCACCCACCCAACCCCCAAAAGCC